>MNCI01014444.1:160099-173837 GCA_015680685.1 Gnetum montanum
GGACACTTTAAGTGTGGTTACACAAGGGCATTATAGGTTGAAACTTGCTATGGGGAGGACCCACTTGTGTAATTTTTTGTAATCTTCACTTATGACATAGCTCACACACACCATTTATTACCCTCAGCGTATTGTTCATGATATTCTTTCCCTTATTACTATCCCTCCAAATCAACGCTCCTATGAACCATCAGATAGCCTTTTTTTTTCATCCGAGGTCTTTATTGATAAACATACCATCATAATTTTCGTGCCTTCAGAACTAGTTGAATTACCCTGGAACCCTTTAATAATTATCCATATGTCCTTAGTTTACATCATTTAATTTCAAAGAAATATTAAAAATTCAGTACATTTTCTAAGTGCCCTAACTTCAATAACAATATATATATACATGACCCCCCCTATGCTAATCAACATTATTTGCAATTGTTCATGTAGGGGAAGTTTTTCAAATTTCTCTCTATGACTTGTGATTGCATGTCCCTTGCTTTCATATCCATAACTCGCTCGTTGGTACTCCGATTTTCATTCTGTTTGAACCTACGTGACCCCGGAGTGTTCAACTTAGTCGTGGGGGAGGGGCACATGCCGAATAGCACATAAATTTTATGAAATTCATCATCGCCCGAAGAACATAATTAAGGGTAATTAGTTGTAACACTTTGAATAATTGTGCCTAAAAAAATCATTTAATCCCCTTAGCTATACCAGAAAATTAAATTTGGAAACCACCTAAGCAAAGAAGACTCAACATTATAATCTTTCGAGGACATGTTCTTCCAATAATTAACATCACACAAAAATAATGTAAATCTATTAAGGCAAGCAATAACGTATAACCTAACTTTGGTAACAACCTTACTAATGATTGGTCCCGTGTGATTGTAGATGGCCCGAAATGCGAACAACAGGAAGGTACTGCTCAAGGTGCGATCGAACGATATTAGAGAGGTGGAAGACAAGATCCTACCAGGCAACATGTAGAACAAGAGGAACAATCATTCAGCATTCATCAAGAAGATCCTCCTACCATACGGTCTGGGTAGGCATAAGCAGGAGATACCCTCTCTGAAAGCAGTGCCTGGTACTTAGGGGAAATGTACCAATTTTGACACAATAAAGAAGAAGGTACCATGGTTAACATTTGTGGTGTGACTATTGATTTCTCTATTCAAGCCATTTTGGAAGTATTAAACCTTCCGAATACAGGGCCAAGAATTTCTCAAAACCAGATGGACACTTTTAAAATCAAGCAACTTAATAAACTATTGATAGAGAATAAAAGGGTGGCGGAAGAAAAAGAGAAGGCTGACTGGGCTGCCTCTATGGCACAAGTGCAAACTTACATGCACGCCAAGGCACTCAAGGCCTTACAAAAGGAGAAACTCCAGGCCATACTTCAACACCATCAAGCTTCAAAGCCTGGAGCACATGACAAAGGGAAAGCACCCATGGAGGAACCACCGCCACCAAGAACTACATGAGTTCCACATTTTTGTAGTTGTAGTTGTATCTATTTTGTGTGTTGTGTTTTTTTCCCACACTGCAGTTTCATTTCATTTTTTTCTAGTTAATAATCCCATACCTATCCACTGTGTAATCAATAGAGCTTGTTCTCTTGGTAACTCGAGGGTGAGTTTTTATTTAGTCGTGGGGGTATGATGGGACACGATATCGCATGGGCCACAATATCACATACGTGATATCGTGTCCGCCATGATATCACATCCCCAGCGATATCGTAGTGCACCATAATGTCTATAAATAAGAAGCAGCTCTCCCTTGATTTGGAATTAGGAGTTAGAAGTAGTGAAGCTCTGGCAATTTGGCCACTCCAAAGATATATTATTTTCCCATGTCTACCCGTAGTGTGGTGAATGTAATTGTACGACATTCTTTATTTAAGTGTGACGTACTTGGACACACACATGACCAGCAATAGAGATAGAGATTACTTCATCATTGTAGTAGTCACTTTGTTTATTTATTTATTGTTATTTACTATTTTCTTTCTCTCACCCTTAAACTCCTAGAACGTGGAACGAGTACGACTTGATTATGAGCATTTAAGTGTGACTACTTGGTAGCCTAGTGGTGTACCTAGGATCTGCACTTGGTAATCCCAGTGGTAGTCATGCATGAGGTCCAAGATGTGTATGGTTGATCAAGGAATCTGTTGCTCATTGCACTTAGGCTAGATTAGATTCTCTTACCCTTTTCCTCCTAGCTTAGCTTAGTTAATATTATTTTCCACTACCTTCAAGAGTAGCGTTAGAATTAGGAACATATCATACACCTCATCTGGACTAAACCATACATGACAAATATAACACTAGTCCAGGTGGGAAGACAGTGAACTGCAACCTAAGGATAACTATCTAGNAACTTAACAAAGGTCCATGATCATAAAAAGGAGAAATCAACCTATCACAAGCAGAAAGAACCATCTTTGCTGGTACAACAATCATTAGAGGAAGTCGAGGCAAAGATCAATAAGATGTTGGAATGGACATATAGAAATTATGGAGAATATATTGATATTATTGGCAATAGAGTTTTGACAACCCAAGAAATAGGATAATATATCAAGAGTATGAATGCAACATTTGCTTGTATGATCACCCCAAGGCCAATGCCCAATCTTGTTACATTTATATAAGCATTGGGGAAGCACGTTACACCCAGAGTTTGTATAGAGATACTATGTTCGATCACAGTGCAACAATCCTAGTCGTGGGGGAAACCACCCCTAAACTGGAGATACCCTTCATACCATCCGAATCCAAATGTTTATCTAGTTCAACATCCTATTTCCTCGGCTGGGTCAACATACTCTACCTCACTGCATTACTATTCTCTTCAATACTATCAGCCCATGTCCTCAACACAACCACTGCATTGTGCACCTTACACTTCTTCTAATTTTCAACATTCTCATCCTTTCCCTCCTTTTACATTGCCACCAACTATTCCTAAGGTGTCTACACCACAAAAACAAACCCCGAACGTCACTTGTGCTGCTATTGCCAATAGCAGTGAGAGACCTAAGCAACATTGAAGGTGTCCCTTCTTTAGAAATGACCCTAGGAAGGGACAACACAATTCCAAGGCCACTGCATCCTCCAACTCAACACAAGCCCAACACTGTGGTGCATTGAACCCAACGCCTCATGTTACTTTATCAAGGCCGCCAATCAACACTCCAACAACCATACAGCCTAATGAACACAGCCATGAAGAGTGACATCCTAATCCTTGCATACCATCTTATGGTTCCAATCATCATAGTGGGTCAACTCATTACCCAAGAACCACATCTTACAAATTGTCCCACTATGCTCACTATAATCATGTGTGTGAACCCCAATGGGGTAAGTATGACCAAATCTCAATGTTTCCAACATGCAAAGATCCTCATCTTTCATTTATTAATCCTTGCCATGCTCAACCATTTAGTTATGGGGGATATCCCCCATTCCAATAACAAGTAGGATTAATAACCACTTTTCACTTTTCATTTTCTTTAATTTTACACATTTTTGTTTTCTAGTTTTTTTTTTTCATTTTTCAAATTTCTTATTTTATCTTTTTGTATTTTTTTCCTTTTACATTTTTATAAGTAATCTCATTTATAAATAAAACACTCATGTGGCTCATTGGTTGAGGTGTGTTCAATGTTATCAAGTCTTGAGTAATCAATTATGTGGACAATGAGCCCATTACACCCACTCATCCACTCTACAAATAAGAGATTCTGTTTGAGGGTACACTGATATTCTTAACATTCTTAAAACTTAAAATTAATTTTGTGTTCATTGTAACTAGAATGAAGAAGGATGAACCAAGAGGGAATGATTAGGGTGTGACATCAAGAGGACTTGCGGATTCTCTTTGGTGATGTCTGTGGGAGTTATCATGCAACATGGTTGTACTAAGATCCTTGTAGATCTAATGAAAATGGGAGTAAGAGTAATCAAAAAGAGCACTCAAAAATCCAATGTTGTTCTAGGGGATCCCACTAGAAAGACATGCACCCATGCCTGAAGTTTGGTAGCTTCTCTGGATTTAGCAATCGAAAAAAAAGAGACAGAAAAAGAAAAGAAAAAGAGAAAAGTGCCACAAAGAAAAAATCACTCCTCCCTTGAATAAAATGCCAAGTGATTGCATGCCTTGTTGTTTTGGTACTTTCATAGTCACTCATCATGGGATGAAACAATGCAGTGTCACTGATTAGAGGATGGACTTGGTCCTAATCTTGGAACGATAGGTTAATGACACGTTAATCATGCTTTACACACAAGATTCACTGTGCCCTGGGTCAATTACCTCATGTCCCAATCTCTACAATCCCTTCTATAGTTCATCTCATCTTACTGTTCATGTAATTGTAGCTCATTTCGTGTGTAACATAGAATTCTTACCTCATTCCGGTGATANCCCATCTTCTACACATCATTTATTACCCTTAGCATATTGCCAATGATTTTCTTTCCCTTATTACTATCCCTCCGATTCAACGTTCCTATGAACCATCACATAGACTTTTTCTCCCATCCTAGATCCTTATTGATAAATTTCATACCATCATAATTATTTGTGCCTTTCAAACTAATTAAATTACCCTAACAATATCCCACATATCCTTAATTCCCATTGTTAATCCCAAAAATACCTTAAAAATTCAGTATCTTTCATTGTGCCCAACATCAGTAGGGCCGTGATATCGCGTCCCATCCGCCTATAAATAGGGAAGCCCCCCTACAACACTTAACATCATTTTCCACAATCCACATGGGGGATTTTTTGAATTTTTTCTCTACAACTTGCAATTGTGAGACCCTTTCTTTTCTACCTATATCTCGCTTGTTGGTACTCCGATTTTTATTCCGTATGAACCTACTTGAACCTGGAGTGTTCAGCTTAGTCGTGGGGGAGGGACACACGCCGAATAGTGCATAACCTTTTTGGAATTTGTCATCACCCAAAGGACATTATCAAGGGTAATTAGTTATAGTATTAAGGATAATTGTGCCAAAAATAATTTTATCCCCTTAGCTATACCAGAAAATTAAATTTGGAAACCACCTAAGCAAAGAGGACTCAACATTATAATCTTTTAGGGACATGTTCTTTCAATAATTAACATCACATGGAAATAAAGTAAATCTATTAAAGAAAGCAGTAAGGTACAACCTAACTTTGGTAACAACCTTACTAATGATTGGCCCCGTGTGATTGCAGATGGCCTAGAAACATAGACAATAGGAAGGTCCTATTCAAGGTGCAATCAAATGACCTAGGAGAGGAAGAAGACAAGATCCTGCTAGACAACATACAGAGTAGGAGGCATAGTCATTTAGCATTCATTAAGAAGCCCATGCTACTACATAGTCTGGGCAGGTAGAAGGAGGAGCGGCTGTAGCACCTAAATAGGAACAACATCTCACATTGCCCCAAGATTGCGTTCAGGCTATCCACGAAAGGTCCACATTCATTGCAGTGATTGTGGAACTAAACTTTGAATCTTTTGTAATTTTTTCTCCTGAGGCTATTAGGGATCACCTCAAAGGGTATCCCTTATGACCTACCCTCTCTGAAAGTGGTGCCTGGTACCTATGGGAGACGTACCAATTCTAGCACAACAGAGAACAAGGCACCACCGTTAATATTTGTGGTGTGATAGTTGATTTCTTTGAGTAGGGCATTTTGAAAGTATTAAACCTTCTAAATATAGGGCCCAAGGCTGCTCAGTTATCTACCCGTTTAGACCCCAATGTGGGACGAGTTTGGTTGAAAAGGGCATATGGCAGGGATAAGACATTTGGAGAGTTGACGATGGAAGAAAGGATCTATTTCAAAATTGGAATGTATCACCTCTTCCCCATGAAGGGCTTAAAAAGAATCTCAACATATGCAGCAAGAGGATGTGTAGTGTTGATGGGAAAGATTAATTCTAACCTACCTCATCTATACTTGATGGAGATCCTGAGGCAGTTCGATGAATGGAAGACAGGGAAGATGGTGTTGCCCTTCCCTTCTCTTATCAGGAAGCTATGCTGATGTTTTGGTATCAGGGGGTACATAAATGATGTCCTTAAAAAAGCCCAAAATTTTTCATATGCTAAATTGTTAAAGCCACCAGCCGCAAGGAAAATCACTAGTGAGACGCTGTGACCAAAACAAGAAGAAGAACAAACGACTGAACCAACTACAACTCAACTTGCAGGACCTAGCCAATTTCCAAGTACGACATCCAACCAGCAACAAGAAGTAGGGCCTAGCATGGACCAGGATCAACCATCGTTGCCACAAGATTAGAGACCGTCGATGAGCCATCTTAGGAGCATCGTTGAGACGGTTAGTTGGGGAAGTCGTGATGATGAAAATCTCTTCCGCATCATTGATGATGTCATATAGCCCACAGTTTCTTTGGATCGTGCAAGGGGTGAGGTTTCCATCCACACAGGAGGAGGAGAAAGTACTTGGTCACAACAGATCTCTAGAAACACTACATCTTTTCAGGTGTAATTAGAAATTGGTGAAGGGGCCACGGTGGTAGTCATGCAATACCAGGATGTAGCGGGAGCCACAGAAGTGGTTGCAGACCACATTAAAGAATCATTCAATGTACCTATTGTACCACCGATAGATCTCACGGGAGCACGGGATGCTCAAACTTTGGCTGGAACCTCAATGAATCTTGTGGAACATGAGGACATGCTTGATCGATTGCTACAAACAAGACAAATAATGACATCCTTATTTGACATCCCTCAAGATGTTATAGCAATTCAATCAGACCACATTTCTACTAAAGGAAAGTTGGTCTCGACAGAGGTGAGGGCCAAGCATGCTAAAGCAGAAGTGCAGAAGTTACAAGAAAAGCTCATGGCCCTACAAGTAGCATAGCGGGATCCTTTGCAATTTGTTCGTGCAAACTAGATGGACAGCTTCAGAACTGAGAAACTAACCAAGCTACTAACGGACAATAAAAAGGTGGCTAAGGAAAAAGAGAAGGTTGTTTGGGATGCCTCTGTAGCACAGGTGCAAACTCATGTGCATACCTAGGCACTCAAGGTCTTACAAAGAGGAAAACAAGTAGCTTGTTGCTGACAACCTTCGGTTGACCTCTGTGAGAAGTAAAAGAATGTTCTTGAAGAACACTTTCATCAGTTGTGAGAACAATTCATCTAGGTCAACCAAGACATGAGCATTTAGCTAGGGAGAATTGAACCCTCTCAATGAAGGAGGTACGCGCCATCTGCCAAAAGACAGTCATTGAAATAAGCACGTGGCAAAATGAGGCTAAATGGCATGAAAAGCTAAAGGAGTACTTTCAGGACTAGGTGGGGATGTACAAATAGATCCTTGAAAAGGAGATCCATATTGCTAAGGCCCACATCAATGCTATCAGTGCTCAACACACTGACTGGTGGGTCATATTGAAAACATATGCCTTAGCCCACCCAGTGAAAGTTAAGACCCGGGACCTGCAGATTTAGGATCTGACAAAGTTCATGGAGTTGGCAAACCTACGATATGCCAACCTTGCATGTTAATAGTAGGGTACTTGAGGATAGAGCTCGAACAAAAAGTAGCTACCACCTATGGCAAATATGAAATAGAATTTGTGAAATGCAAGAAGTTATTGCAAAAATTGGAGATCACAAATTCTGAACGTGAGGTGGTGAAAGCAAGCTGCCAAGGATAAAAAGGTGTTGCAACGGATTTGGCTAAATGACTTGCAGACTTCCAAGAATATAAAGACAAAGCCAGAGCCTACGAGGAGGAATGACGGGCATTTGTGGCTTGGTATGTCAAGGCTAATCAAATGTTTCTGCAACTACCCTACCCATGGCAGGTTCTGACTCCATCAAACATCGAAACATTAGCATGGGCAGCATAGGATCCCTAGACCAAAGAGGAGAAACTCCAGGCCATACTTTAGCACCATCAAGTTCCAAGACCTAGAGCACAAGACAAGGGGAAAGCACCTATGGAGGAGCCACCGCCACCAAGAACTACATGAGTTCCATCAATTTTCTAGCTGTATCACATTCTTTGTGTTGTGTCTCAATTTTTTTTGGACTCCACACTACAGCATAAAACCATTTTCACCATCCAATAATCCCATACCTATCCACTATGTAATCAATGGAGCTTGTTCTCATTGTAACTTGACAACGAGTATTCATTCAGTCGTGGGGGTATGATGAGTTACCATCTAGTTAACTGTGATATCGCGTATGCAATATCATGGCATGTCTACTCATCTATAAATAAGTGGTAGACAGTTCCAATAAGGATGTGTTTTAGAGCTATTTTTTATTTTAGTTTCATTTTTTCCTCTCATTGTATGCTCGCAGTGTGGTGATTGTAATTGTATGGCATCCTTATTCGAGTGTGACATACTTGGACACACACATGACTAGAAATAAAGATCAAGATTACTTCAACATTGCAGCATTCACTTAGTTTAATTAATTATTTATTTATTTGTTATTTACTACTTTCCTAGTTAATCTCTCTCACCCTAAACTCCTGTTAAACGCGAAATGAGTGCGACTTGATCACAAGCATTTAAGTGTGACTACTTGGTAACCCAGTAGCATACCTAGGATCTACGCTTGGTAATCCTAGTGGTAGTTGTACACGAAGTCCAAGATGTGTACAGATGATTGAGGAACGGATGCTCATCGCACTTAGGCTAGCTTAGATTCTCTCTCTCCCTTCTCTCTTAGCTTAGATAATATTATCTTCCATTGCCTTCAGGAGTAGCATTAGGTTAGAAACACATCATACACCTCATTCTAGACTAAACCATATGTGACAAAGTTAACACTAGTCCAGATGGAAAGACAATGAACTGCAACCTAAGGATAGCTGTCTAGATACGACAACTAGCCCATCTGCGGAGTTCAACAGGATCGTGTGTGAAACTCTTGTATTCGTATGGTTGAGTGTAGGGGTACCTCGCCACTCATCAGTAAGATAAAACAAATTTACAATATAAAAAGGCATGATCATACCATACCAAAACAAAATTAAAAATAATGTGTATTATATGAAAATCATCTTTAAAGGACCATCATTTGGAGTGATGGTAAGGTGCTCATTTCTCAAGACAAAGACTTAGGTTTCAACTTGGGCTACTTCAAATTTTAATTTTGTTTTGTCATGTTACTATGTTACTTTGTAAAAAAAAAGCACCACAACAACATTCTGTGTCATGAAAATAGTTACTCATGTCAAGTCAAGTCTACCTCTCAATTTTACATGGGACTCTATCCTCATTTTATTTTAACTAGAGGATTTGTTTTTGGTCAATTGTGGAGGTATGATAAAGTCAAATTCTTAGAAGATGCAATATCGCAACTAAAATATCATATCAACAATGTCATAGATATGATGTCATAACCCATGTTACATCATCATTGATACGATGTCTTGAGATGTATGCAACCTTATAAATACCAACACTTGGATGCACAATCAACAGCTTTTCATTGCAAGTCTTAGGAAAAATCTTGCAATTTGTTTTCATATTTAGCAATAGAGTGAATGCTCACAGTGTGATGTTTAGTAGTTGAACGAAATATTTATTCAACGGAATTGTACTTGGATGCAGTTCATGATGGCAATAAAGATTGAGCTTGCTTTCCATCATTGTAGAATCCACTTAGTTCTATTTGTTTACTTAGCATAATTTTCTTTTTTTCTTAGCTTAATCATCTACATCTTCCAAGCACTTTATTTTACTTGTTCATTAATAAAGTGAAATGAGTATGATTGGTTTTGAGTATTAAAGTGTAATCATTTTGTAACCTAGTAGTGGTTTCACTTGATTCACTCAATGGTGAATTAACTTGGTAATTCCATTAATGGTTACATGAGTCCAAAGTGTGTCCAGTAAACCAAGAATGGATGCTCATCACTATAGGATAGAATAGAATTACATTATTTTCATTACTTAGATTTAGCATTTAACTTCATTTTCATTATGTTTATACTTAGGAGTAAAATAAGCCTCACAACATCACATCACATATGTCTTGTTGTGAGTTAAACCATACGCTCAGACTTCACTAACTCAAGGTGAGAAGACAATGATCTCAAACTTAATATCAATCACTAGCATAATTACATTTTCCATCTACAAATTACAATCTGTTCATGCTCTAGCACTCATGACTTGTATGATAGAGTGTTGGAATTACTCAACCACTTATCATAAAGAATTATTAATCATGATAGATTACTATGAACTACATGTTTATATTACATCTTAAAATTATAAATGAACTAATTGTTCATTTCATTTCCTCATTCTCATGTAGATTATTGTTTAACAAGACATAGGACTTAAAATTTTTGTGTTTGAACTTAACTTATTTTATAGAGTCAAGATACATAAGTTCCAAAACTTAAAAAAGTAAATTTACCCCTTCAAAAGAAATAGTGGTGTGTTTTTTGAGTCCTATTAAGGGGTTGCCCTAATTTAAACTTTATGAATATACTAAAAGGGAGATCAACAAAGACTAGATTGATTGATTAGCATTTATGAAGGAAAGGATATGTTGTAATGGGATACAAAGACAAGGATAATAGTGAATGAGGTTGTAATAAAAGGAATAATAAGAAGGAGAGGAAGAGCTAGCATGGAGGGGATGAATAGGGGAAGTAGGAGAATGAAAGATAATAATCATAAAAAATGAATGGAATGGTAAATGGATGAAGAATAGAAAGGAGGGGGTTGGGGGTAGGGGATAGAAGCATAGAGGGGGAGGAGGTGTTGAAACCTGAAATAATTGAAATATAGGTACAACCCAAGATATATAGTATACACATATCTTTATAATTCAGAATTTCCTAACATAATAAAGCCCATGACTTAGAGTTTCTAAATCAAGAGTCTTACCACAAGGCTAACACCTCATTATTATCAACAAGAAAGAGGTATACCACAAGGGTAATGAGCAAGAGATATACAAAAAAAATGTAATCTTAAAAAGTGGGGGGCATTCTAAAAGGGAAAATATCCAACTAAAAATTTAGGTATACTTGAGGTGAAGCAACCATATCCAATATTGATGTATCTTGGTGGGGGTGGGCAAGGGGTTGAAGGGGTGTTAGAACCCCAAGAAATTGTAATATAACTCAACATTTCCCACCAAATTGAACCCATGACTTGGAGCTTTTAAATAAGAGTCTTACCATTGAGTTAACACCTCATTGTATATTCTCTTATGTCATGGTGTAGGATATAGAATTGGAAGACACACTCATTCAACTAAATTCATCCTACAAAGCTCTTCATATATTAGAATGGTTGTAGTTGTCATTCAAATGAATAATAATGATGAGCAATGAATGTATCAAATGGTATTTTCTAAGGACCATGAAAAAAAGAAAGTGAGTAAATTTCCCAGCTTACTTACACATAGCACAAGAAATATGACATAGAGTCTAGAACATATTTCTATATTAAACAAAATATCCATCTATGTGCTTCACTACTTATGATCATAGAGGCTTCAAACATATTCTACTAATACACTTACTCACATTATTGGAAATAGTTTTGAAAAGACTAGTTTAACATTCATTATGATTGAAATCCATATCAATGTAACATTTCCTATTAGAATTTTTTTTTTTGGAAGGTGGGGGAAAGGAGGGGTGAGTGTTTAAATCCTGAAATAATTGTGATATAAGTACACCTCAAGATATATAGTCTAAGTAACAATTTATAAGGTGGGGATATATTGGAACATCAAAATAATTGTAATATAGGCACACCCCAACATATATAGCTTAATTAGAACTTTATAACTTAGCATTACCCATAGGAATTAACCCCATGACTTGGAGCTTTCCAATTAAGAGTCACATGTAAGAAATAAATCCCATATATCGTGGACATTTTCTTTTATTTTAAAGCTCAAATTTTGAGATGATTTTTTTCTTGTTGTTGGAATTATGAATTAGTTGTTTTAATAAGTTTTATTTTTTCAAGAGTAAGGTAAATAGAGATGTCTAGGGTGAAGTTACCAAGTTTCGGAAGTGTTGAAATCCAAAAAAAAGTGAAACATAGGTAAAACCCAAAATATCTAGTCAAATTAGAACTTTATATAAGTTATCATTACCCAACAAAATTGAACCCATGTCTTGGAGCTTCCAAATCAAGTCTCTTACCATTAGGCTAAACATCCATATATGTAGTTGCTAGGTTTTAAGCCTGGTACATTTAGGTACAAAGCAATGTGAGCTAACTAATTGACTAATGAATCATGTTCATTTAAATGACTATTATTAATGTTATATATTTTCATTACTTTTGTGACTTATTTTTTGTTATAACCATAGGTGGTGACAAGTGGTAAGTATGTCTAATGCCCAATCATACGATATACATGTCTCATGGTAGACCATGTCACAATCTTGAGATTTATAAGTTCAAATTCATTGTACTTTATATGTTCTTTTATCAACCAAAAATATTTCTACAAAAATGTTCTTCACTCCTAGAAGGACACTAATGAGCCAGGAAAAATTTGGTGCTGGATACCTTTATAAAAAAAAATTTGTTCTAGAGATTGTCACCTTGTCTATGACTAACCTGTGAGTTATATCCTATGGAGGAACAGTTAAAAAGTCAAAAAAATCATCAAGACAATAAATAGTTAGAATTGAATCCAATTAAATCTCATACTTATGCCTGTCACTCATAAGTAAAATTATAAACCTTTATCCTAACTTCTAATCATAAGTTCAAGAATAAAAATTTATAATTAAATCAAATTGAAATTATAAATAATAATTGAAGATCATAAAGGAGACCTGCATAAATTGCAATTATTCCTTGTTGTCTCCATAATGCAGCAATTTTGATTGTGAATTACAAGAATTTCCACAAGGCTCAACAAATCTTCAACAAAAATCTCAAGAATAATTAACTCCAATGTGATATAGAATTTACTGGTATAAACTCCTCCTTTCCTATTTTCTCAAAAGAAATGAATTTTCTTTTGATGTGTATGCATAAATGCCTTATTTATACTACAACAAGGTTTAAAAATAAATATTATAATAATATATGGGTATTGCAAAACCCAATACTAATCAATTTCTAATCTTGGCTTTATAATGTTTTAAATTAACATGGATTCTCAAGGAAGTGGTAAAAGAGGCATATGTGATGCTCCATGCATTCATCCAAGAAGAAGGTTTGATTTGAGTTGATGGAAAATCTGGCAAAAAAACACACACAATAGCATAAGTTAGTGTATGCTTTGCCTGATTCCCTTATCATCTACAAAATTCTCTTCCATGGCCTTCGTTGGGGCCTTATCCTCATCAATCTCCACTATGCCATTGCCTATATCGATGTTTAAAAATAAGTATTTTAATAATAAATGGATAAGGAAAAATCTGATACTAATCCATTATTTTTGGTATAGGTGTCAAATCTAATGTTCTTGTTATCATGAATTTGCCAGAAATGGTAGGAGAGACATTGCAAAAATAAAGAAGATAACTTAAACAGCTCATAACTAGAAAAATTCCAAGAACATTATCTTTGTCATTGTTATCTGACAACAGCGATGATGGCAGGTTCAAATCTAGTAGCAATAACTTGCGTTTTTCTCGATTCTCGAATTGCCATAGTATATATATATATATATCATATTTTATAATATAGTTTATGTAAAATATATATATATAATATAATATA
>MNCI01014444.1:194864-235057 GCA_015680685.1 Gnetum montanum
CATGGCCTGGATAGTTGTTTAACAATGCATAATATCTTTCTAAGGCCATGTCCAAGGGCTCATGTTATGCTTTTCTCCACTCTTGGATTTGTTTCCTCAAGGCTGACACTCTTGCGTAAGTTTGATATCTTTCGTTAAAGAGTTCTATCATTGTTGGCCAACGTTCAATTGAATTTGGTTTTAACAATCTATGCCATACTTTTGCTTGGCCAATGAGTGTCATTGGAAAGAGCTTGAGTTTTCTTCAACCATTATCAATGTTGTTCCATGCACAGGCATCGTAGAAGGCTTGTAAATGTTATTGCAGATCTAAGTCATATCCTCCTGAGAAATTGGAAAAGTTTTTTAAATCATGTCTGGGTAGGCGGCTCTCTTTACGATGCCTACAAGAGATTCGAATAGGCCCTTGTATTTTTGTTAGGCTTGTAGTGGCTAGTAGGGGTTCATCGTCATTGAGTAAGTTATGCTTTCATGCATTGCAATGATGCTACCTTCATTTATGTTTATAGGAAACCCCCACCTCAGATTGTGAAGTCCAATCTTCATTGTCATATAATTTGTTGGTTCTCCAATGAATTGCCTCACTAGATGTGGCATTATCGTAGTCTTGGAGGAGAGGCATGGTTGTGAAATTGTGTGTGAATTTGTATGTAACTTTTTTTGTAATTATTTCTTCCTAAAAGATATATTGTTAATTCCTATATAGTGACCTTGTATGATATAATTAATCTAGATAACTAGCACCGTCCCCGGCAACAGCGCCAATGATGAGTGGTGAGGTACCCCTACACTCAACCATACGAATACGAGCGCTTCACGCATGATCCGGTCAAACTCTACAGACATACTAGTTGTGGTATCTAGACAGTTACTTGTAGATCACAATTCGTTATCTTCCCACCTAGACTAGTATTAGCTTTGTCATGTATGGTTTAGTCTAGAGTGAGGTGTATGATGTGTTCCTACACTAACGCTACTCCTGGGTATGATGGGAAATAATATCAACTAAGCTAGGAGAGAGGATGAGAGAGAATCTAAACTAGCCTAAGTGCAATGAGAATCCATTCCTTAATCATTCGTATACATCTTGGACCTCGTACACGACTACCACTAGGATTACCAAGCGCATATGCTACTAGGTTACCAAGTAGTTACACTTAAATGCTTGTGATTAAGTCATACTCATTCTGCATTACTAGGAGATAAGGGTAGAGAGATATTAACTAAGAAAGTAATAAATAATAATAATAATTAAATAATTAAGCTAAGTGGATGCTGCAATGATGAAGTAATCTCAATATTTATTGCCGATCATGTGCGTGTCCAAGTACATCACACACGAATAAGGATGTCGTACAATTACAATCATCACACTGTGGGCATGCACTGGGAGAAAGGTTTGAGAGGAAAAACTAACAAAAAGTTCCTACCTTAGTACTAAAACTTAAAAAAAACTAAAAACTAAAAAATTTTCAACTAAATTTGCCTACCTCTTATTTATAGATGAGGAGACATGCTATCACAGGTGCGATATCACGGCCAACAATTCATGACTCATCAAATACTTAGTTAAAATTATTGACCTTATTTGAAGTTGTAATTTTTTAAACTTTCAAGGTCCCATTCGACCTCCAAACTAATGTTGTAGTTTGCCAAGATGATGTTCAGAACTCATAGAGGCTTGTGCAAATTGCCAAATGCTGATTTGAGTGACAATGTAGGATTTGATCACATTGACAATGATGTTAGTGTTAATGTTGATACTAGACATTTAAAAACTTTTCAACAATTTTTTGGATAAAAAATTCCAACTCTTGGAATGCTAAAACTAAGCTTGGAATTAGTCTAAATGATGACTTTTGAGTGCTAAATGGGTCATAAACCTATGGAATGCTGCTATTGATACCAACATCTTCCATGACTACCACACAAGGTCATGAATGTTAAGTTTTAATCCCATGAGTAATTAGAAATTTCGTGGATTATAATCCCATGCAAATGTTTGTAATGGTAACATAGGTAAAGAAGGATACACTCAACAGGATGGTAGGCGCATGGAATACAAGATGGTGGATTTGGAATCCATTTTTGGAAGATGCATTAGGTTGCATGATCAACATCTTTTAAAGGAGATTCCATGCGATGTTGACCATTACCTCATGGTGAATTGAACATAAGGTCATTAACAAGTTTTTGATTCTTAACCTTAAAGCACAAAATACCAACAGTCATTAACATCTCCCTACTAGCCATTTTACTATCGATTATTTAGCCTCTTCCAAAGATATAAGGGTAATTACCTATGCATGGTAGACCTTTCTCTAGCACCTACCATTTATTCAAAAACTACCATGCAAATAATAAAAGTAAATTTTGAAACAACTAAATGATCACTACTGCCTTAGAAACTTGCTTCGTAACTTACCCTAATAATGGGAAATTCATATTAAATCTTTCATCCTACCCTTGTGTTTTGAATAATATTGTGAAGGCATCACAAATCACACAATCATAATGGCCATCCAAGGCTATCTCTAACCTAGGATCATGATCAACACAGGAACATTAATGCCCTTCCTCCTCGTTGCTGCATAGGTTGTACATCCACTACCTACACTTATTGCAACATTACATTATTGTGTAATGTTGTGGTGATGATTGTGATCTCTTAAAACATTCTAGCCTCCACTCCTGATGGTGGATCTAATTGTCATATTACCAAGGGTATTCGTAACGTGTTTCCACCTTGCAATAACCATCATCGCACATGGGTGATAATGGAAGCAGTTCTTCTTATAGGGGATTGGTAGTGGTGGGGTGGTGTTGTCTTTTTCTACCAGGGTTGCACTTGCTTATTTATAGGCTATATACTAATCACTGGTCTTGGTCTCAAGGGGAGGGGGCATCCAAGGAGAAAACTGACAGACTATAGTCTCTTTTTCTCTTATGCTATAGTAAGCAGCCTTCTCCCTCTTCATGATGATAGTAGTCAGTGGTGGGGTTCTATTTTTTTCTCTTCCACTAGCAGTGAGTATCATGACAGAGGTGCAACAAGCTCTTGGACAACCACAATTGTAGTGCACATGACACAATGTGTAGCAGCAACATAGCCAAGAACCATTAACAGCTAGGCAACCTCATGATGATGGTCTACTACAACAATGATGTGATAGTGTAAAGCAAAAAATAGTGTCATCTCTCTCTCTTCTCCCTTTCCTAGTAGACAATTATAGACTGAAGCATGGACAGTAGTAGTAGCAAATGATAGTAGGCTACACATTCAATAATAGGGAAAATTTCTCAACCTCCCCTCCCTTCAATGATGATAGCAGGCGGCCTCCCTAGGCAATGCATGCTAGTCTACCCAAACAACAACAACAACACATAGTAGTAGGGGACAAGGAATGGTAGCACATTCCCATAGTGGGAACAATCCCCCTCTCTCTTCTAGGGTTTCAAGCACATGGTGGAAGGCTACCATGAGTGATCTCTCTCTCTTTTCTTGCTTTCTCACATCACAATGGCGACACATTCTGATGACATACATGTAGCAAGTGGTTGGTGGACGAATAAAGTAGATCTCCCTTTCTCCCTTTCACTATCTCTTCCTTTCTTTCTCTCTCTCTTCGACAATGGTCAGGGTTTTCCTACTCAAGAGTGAGCACCATCGATCGCGATGGACCTTCAACAATAATGAGGGATAAGGGAAATTTTAATATTTTTTAGTTAACTACTGCATTTTCATGAAGTCTTGAATTTCAAGATAGTTTTTTAAATTTCCAATTTTTTTAATTTAATTACCTTTTTTTGGAACATCACATAGCCCTCTCCAACTGAGACTATTCTCAAGTTTCTATACCCATATAGCAGGTGCCCTAGGTAATAGTCTCCTCAAATGATTTTTTTTTCCCAATGTTGGTGTGTCCAAAATTTATACATTAATAGTTGCAAACTAGATATATAAGGTAATTTGAAAGTGTTGAAGCAAGTCGTGGACTAATTAATGTTTTGATCTTAGACAAAATTTTGGTTTTTTAGGTTCTAATATAACCTTTCAAAAAGTGCCAATTTTGAAAGTAAGTAACAAGCCAACCAAAGCTTAGTGTTGAATTACCTTAGTAATTAACTTCGTTGAAAGATTGTCACCTCATCTATGAAAAACCAATGAGTCATATCCATGGAGGAACAATTCCAAAGTCAAAAAGATAATTAAAACAAATAACAATTAGATCCAAATTCAATTGAAAACTCCACACTTATGACTATTACTCATAAGTAAAATTAACAAAACTTCAACTTAACTTCTAATATTAAGTTCAAAGATGAAACAGTTGATTAAACCAAATTGAAATTACATAAATTTATCATAAATACAAAAGATCACAAAGGATATGTCACCTAATTCATGGTCGTGCTCTACTATCTCCACAGTGCAACAACTTCATATCCTTCATACATCAATGGTTGTTGATTTCCACAGAGTATCAACAATCTTTCTTAATAATGTTCATACAGAAGAAGATTCAATTTGATGTGGGTTATCTCTTGAGTTTTTTATCCACCCAAACCCCCCCCCCCCCCCCCCCAACCTTTCATTCATAGTTGAATACTCAAAAGTAATTTACAATAATATGAAAATAATCATTTTGAGAATTGATTGATATTGAAGAATTCATTAACAATCAATTCAAATCTCATCGAACTAAATCACCAATTCTAGCATTTTTTATCATTGATTCAGATCACCTTTCTATGAAAATCAATATCTGGATTTCTTCTTGAGACTTTTACTCCACTAAAATCCATGTTATCAATCCATATCACAACTGCTATGCAGATCAATATAATCGATATTGATCACCATCAATTTCTATGATTTCTTGAAATTCATAAACTTAAAAGAAAATTTAATTCTTATTGATTTATATTACTAAAATTGATTATCTTCAATAAATGAAAATAGTAAAAAATAAAAATACTAGTTTATAACATTAAAAACTAAAGCAATACGGGGTTTAATAGCTAGGAATGCTAAAATTACTATTGATGAGTCATCTAGGTCCTAGAAACACATTGTGCACATCAAAATAGAGTTCTAATGAGGTTTGAAAGTGTTAGTGATGGTGTTCTCAATGTTGACATTGGTGTCAACATCAGCCATACTTAGAAGCTTTTTATTCATAACTGAGACTAAGTGTTGATTTTCATTACTTCATTTAATTCACACTTTAAAAAGTATAGAAATAGCATCATGGAATACTTCCCAGCTCCTAGAGGCCTCTAGGGATCATTTGGGTTCATAACCTAGCTTATGAGCTTCATTCTTAGTGATCCTATAAAATTTTGAAAATCAAGATTTTTCTTAAGTATTGGGGTTGATGTAGATCAAGATTTTTCTAAGCATCAGAGCTAACACAAATTTGGTTATCCTAGATAATCCTACATATGTTCCCTACACAAAACTACATCTCAACATCAACTTGGATCCTACAGGATGTCAAACAACACATCCTAGGCTTCCACATCATTACAATATTCGAATCTAGTAATTTTGGTACTTTTTCAATTCACCAGAGATTAAGACTAAGTGATGAGTGGTGGAGCAATCCCAACACTCTACCATACAAGTCATGAGTGCTAGCACACAACCAAATCATAATTTGCTAGTGGACAATGTTATTATGCTAGTAATTAATATTAAGTTTGCAATCGTTGTCTTCCCACTTTGAGTTAGTAAAGTCTAAGTGTATGGTCTAACTCACAATGAGGTGTATGTTAAGTGATGTTGTTAGGCTCATTTTACTCCTAAGCATAAAAACAATGGAAACAAAGTGAAATGCTAAGTCTAAGTGATGACAAGAATGTAAATCTATTCTAGCCTACAGTGATGACCATTTGATCCTATTTTATCGTACATGCCTTAGGCTCATGTAATTGTTACCGAGTTACCAAGCATTATGATACTTGGCTAACTAAGTAATAACACTACTATTATTACCAAATGATTACACTTAAGCCCTTAAAACCAATCATACTCATTTTTCTTTACTAATGATCAAGGAAAGTAAAGTACTTTGAAAATATAAAGAGTTAGCTAAGTAAACATGAAACTTAATCTAAGTAAAACATTAAAGCTAAGTGGATGCTTCAATGATAAGAAGGAATCTCAATCTTTATTTCTAGTCATGAACTACACCCAAGTACATTTCACTCAAATATAGATTTTACACAACTACTAAACATCATACAATAGGCATTCATTTTATCACTAACTATGAAAACAAACTACAAGAGTTTTACTAAGGATGGAATGGAAAAGTTGTTGATCATGTACCCACATGTTAGTATTTATAAAGCTACATGTATCCCAAAATATCGTATCAATGATGACATAGCATGGGTTACAACATCGTATCTATGACATTATTACTACAATATCGTAGATATGATTTCATAAAAGATAAAAATTTTGCTTTATCATATCCCCACATCTGAATGGAAACTCATCCTCAAGTTTTAAAAAATGAGGATGGAATCCCTTATAAAATTAGAAGGTAGAATCAACTTGACATGACTTGCTAACTATTTACATAACTTAGAATGCCACAATGGTGTTTTTACAAAAATGACACAGTTACATGACAAGACAAAACAATTTTGAAGTAGCTCCGTGTAGATCATGTTCCAGGTCATGGAGGCTCTTCCATTGGCTTCTTCCCTTTTTCATCAAACTTCTAAAATTGGTAGCAATTGAAGAGCACTTGAAGTATCTCCTCTTCTATCCTCAAGTCATGTATCGTTCATGCTTATTGCACAATGTTGGATGGATCATGTACATCCCATGGGCATGGCAGTTGTGAAAACATTTTGTTTGCATTCAGGTACCAAGCTGCAAAATGTCATCTTTCATCTTCAAATGCTATGGTTTTCTTTATGAGTCCTTGATAACCAAACATGCAACATGCCAAGTTTATTGCTAGATCTTTTTGCTCGTGGTAGCTGGCCTTGACACTTTCTAGTTCTAAGTTTACCACATGTAACTTTTGTAATGCATCTTTTCTATTGACAAACTCTTTCTCACAAATAGCATAAACTGCCACCCCCTATTGTTAATATGAATAAGTTAGCATATTGAAGATTTACTAACCCCATGTATTATGTGAGGTCATCTATCTATAGGTTTTTTTCTTCACTTCAACTTGGTGGACATGGGTAAGGCCATTCAAGATGGATTGCCAGAGTAGATTTTGAGAAAAGAGGGAACTAATTCTAGCCTTTTTCATCTAGCTTTCTTTTTCATTAGTTTGCTTATACATTCCCACCTATTCTCTAAAATGTTCTTTGAGTCATTCATGCTTCTTAGCCTCATTTTGCCACACACTAATTTCTATTGTTGATTTCTATCAGATAGTGCAGACTTCTTCCATTGATAGGTTCTAGTTCTCTCTACCCAAGCAACTTATGTCATGGTTGACTCTAACTAGTTGTTCTCTAAGCTATTGGATGCTCTCTTCAAGAACATTCTTCTACTTTTCGATGTTTTTCAACTAAGCATTACCAGTAGCTAACTATTTATTCTCCTCCTATAAGGTTGTAAGTACTTTGGCATGTGCATATGTTTGGGATTCCATTCCTAATGCATCCCACACTGCCTCCTCCTTCTCTTTTTCCATCTGCATATTATGCATAATGAACTACCTCATATGATCATATTGAAATTGTTCTAGTTAATTAGGCATTATGAACTATGTAGGTTCTTTCTTTTCAACTCTCAATTATGAATGGGACTAGTCAGGTGCTTATAGAATTGGAGTTTCTATGAGCTTCTCCTTGAGTTGCTAGAATGCCTTTTCACATTCTTTGATCCATATGAATGAAGCATATTTCCTTGTAAGCTTGACCAATGGTTTAGTGATTTTAGAGAAATTCTCTATGAATCATTGATAGTAGCTAATGTGTCCAAGGAATGACTAGATATCTTTAACAATTTCCAGTTGGTGTGTTATTCCTTGGATGACCCTAATATTTTTAGGGTCCATCTCAATCCTGGCTTGTGAGATTCTATGCCCCAACACAATGCCCTCCTAGACCATTAAATGGCTTCTTTGCTAATTAAGCTAGGAATTGATTTCAACACACCTTTTTAGCACCTACTCAAGGCAATTCAAGGCTTGCTCAAACATAATGCCATAGGTGGAGAAGTCATCCATGAAGACTTCCACCCTTCTACTAATTTGCTACTAAAAAATGTTAAGGACATGGCATTGAAATGTTGCAGCGGCATTGCACAAACCAAAAGACATCTTTTTATTTGCAAAAGTCCCCAATGGACTTGTCAATGTTGTTTTGGCCTAATCCTCTAGTGCAATTTGATTCTATTTATAACCACTATAACCATCTAGAAAGTTGTAATAGCAATGTCTAGAGATAGTGTCCAACACCTAGTCCACAAATGGCAATGGAAAATCATCTTTATAGGTTGCCATGTTCAACAACTTCAAATCAATACAAACCTACCACTTGCCATCTTTCTTTGGCATAATTATAAGTGGGATAACCCACTTGCTATCTATGATTAAATAGATGAACCCTACCTTGAGGAGCTGTTCAATTTTCTCTTTGACAATCTACTTCAATTTGGTGTTCAATTGCCACTACGGCTGCCTCTATGGCTTGATGGAAGGATCAGTATAGATGTGATACTGGCATATTTTAAGATCAATCCAAATGAGTTTAGGATATGACCAAGAAAAGGATATTGACAATTTGTTAACCACATTAAGCAACATCATTTTTTTGCTCAAGAGAAAAATTGGCATTGATTATCACCAACTTGCCATTTTAGATAAATGCATACTCCATGATGACAGGTAGAGTTTTCAACTCTAAGGGCTTACGTTTGAAATTTTCAAGGATTTCCAACTCTTCCTAATAAGTATAATCAGGTTCATCATTAGAGAGTTGGTGATGACCTTGCTCCAGTTCATCCATGCCTTCAACATAGGCATATGTTAAGCTTTCAACTAGTTCCATGCAAAGTTTATTACTTTCAAAATCAGTAGTTAGCCACTGACAATCCTCTTATTTTGTGGTTGTTACATACAAGCACTTCTGGATTTTAGATTCATTTGCACACTATTTGCATGCCTTGATTAATGTGTTTTTCATAGACCATAACTTCTACACACATTTCCACCTTGTATTGTTATACACGATGCATGGAACTATCTTATTCTAGATCTTTCCAAAAGCATTTTCCTTGAAAATTTGTAGGGAAAGATCTCTAATGTCCATTTGTGCATCAACAGTGTTCAACCAAGCCCTTCCCATAATGATTTGAAAGTTCCCCTTGTAGCTGTCAACCTTGATCACTAGGAAATTAGCAAGATAGGACCACCCATAGGCAGTGATCACTATATCCTCCACCAATCCCAAGGGAACAGTGATGGACTGATCTGTCAATTCTAAATGAATGTTACTCTTCTTGAGAGAAGGAAGGTTCTAGGCTTTGTATATTTCATGAAAAATTAGGTTGACACTAGAACCTGAATTAAGAAGAGCTTTACATGGCTCATTTCCAACAATCTACAAGTAGATAAGGAAACTTCCAGATCAACTCTTTTCCTGGGAAGATTGGCAACCTTGATCAATTAAATATAGCATGGGTTAACATGACTATGCGAATCTTGGGAGGTATTTTGTTTGTAGAGTTCTCTAAAGGAATAGATGTAGAGGATGAAAGAGACACAAGGTGACCAGCCACATGAGTCAACTAGGGCTTTGTAAGGCTATTGGTTCAAAATAATGGTCTTTTATAAGATCTAGTTTTTGAACCACTCAGCTGAGGAACTAGTTGTAACTTAATGGCCCTAGTAACATTACATTGTTCTAGCTATGCAGGAATTTCACCTTACATGGATGGAACATGCAACAATTGAGTTGAGGGAGGAGAGACATGTGCTAAAGGATGAGGAGAGTATTGATAAAATGGAGGCTCCCCTCTATGAGATGGAGAATGAGTTTTGTGATGCTTTAGAGCATAGTCGTAATGCTGGAATGAGGTGTAACTAGAAGAATCATGCAAAGACATGGGTTGTTGGACATAGTACCCATGTGGATCTAGCTATTTATAATGGTACTTCTACCTCAATGATGGCATCCCCCATGACTATGGGTGTTGCCACTGATGATGCTACTCATATGATGGTCATGGAGCTCCAGTTGGATAATAAGCTTATTGTTGGTGAAACTATCTAGGATTGCCTTGAGGATAAGGCAATCTTCTAGGTTCTTACCTTCTTGCCAGTCTAGGATTCAAAGTGTACCCTCTAGATTCCTGCAAGTGTGACATAACAGGGCAACATTCCTTAGGATGTTCTTATTGGCAAATGTCACATCCACTATCATCATCTGATTCTAACTCCACAATATCTTCCACTATAGTAGCTTTTCCCTTATCCCTTTGGTAGGCATGTTGAGATTTCTTTTTTCTCCTATGATCATGATCACTACCTTGCTCTTTGGATTCTTCTATAATTCTTAGAGCTATTTCAAATTTTTATCGAAATATTCCCACATTTTTTCTACCATGGCTAAGATTTTGGAAATAGATGTTTAAATTGGCAAGGTTTTTTGCTACTTCACTTCATCAAGTGGTACCTCCCCCTCATCATCATAGAATTGAACCTCCCTTTTTCTAATGAAAGGGTCCTAGTTATACTTCTCAGCACTTTTCTATTTTCTCAACTCTCCTTCTTCTTTTACAACTTGCTCAATTAGCCTTTGGATCTAATGAGGCTTAAAGTTCTAACAATCTCCCTTGGGCATAAACCCTAAGGATTCTCCTTGTTTCTAATCGGAGCCCATCTATGATATGGTGAAGATGCTCCCACAAAGAATAAACATTGCGAGGACATCTATGAAAAAGAGAATAATACTTGCCCATGGTTATGTCCAAGGCTTCATGTGTCCCTTATCACCAGCCTTGGATTTTCTTTCTTAAATTGAACACTCTAAAGTACATCTAATATTTTCTATTGAATTAAGCATCAAACTCCATCTATGAATTAATTCCGACTCCAAAGAGCAGTACCAACTTTCTACTTATTTTTTCAATGTCCTAGGAAACAACTTAAGTTTTTTCCAGTCATTTTTATGTCTTGCAAAGCCTAGGCATTATGAAAGGCTTGAAGATTGGGCTATGGATTTGAGGTATATCTCCCCTCAAATTTGGGGATATTGTTCATATCCAACCTCTTGATTCTATTATCTCTCACATGCCTGGTTGGAAATCTAATTACCTTTGTGATGTTTAGCATGCTTCTAGTTGCAAGCAAAGGTTCATCATTATCATGATTTTGATGATGCCTATGATGTCCTCTACTACCCCTTTTTTCATGACAGGACCTACGATCATTGTCCCACTATTCACCTCCATCACGGTTTTGTCATCTGTGGTTTCGATTAGATTCAAAGGTAGAAGAAGAAGATAAAGATGAAGAGGATGAAGAGGAAATAGGACTACCACCACCATGGTGTCTACCACCTCCTCTCCACTTATCACAGTCATGATCATCAATTTTATCATCATCATGATGCTTGCACAAGCCCTTGCCTTAACTTCCACTTTTGCCTAAACTAGGATTGTTGATAATAGACTATAAGTTTGGTTTTAAGCACCCTTCACTAGAGTTAAGGAATGGAGAATCTTCATGTTAAAAACCCCTAGAGGGTGGATCCTTATTATCTTTTTGGTTCAATAGGAATAAGGGGTTAGTGAATTGTTTCCCCTTCATAGCTTCATGGCACTTCTCCTAGTGTTGATCTCTTTTGCGTTGTGCTTCTGTAGAACAGTAGTCTCGATAGTCATGGTCTTACATAACATACTCTTCATGAAGATCCTAGATGCCCAACCTCTTAAGAGTTTGGAGTAGCATCCCAGGAATAGATCAGTCAGATGGCAACACAACATTGCCCTCCATGCCTCTCCACTAAAGTTTTTCATCCTAATGTAGGATGAAGGTGAAATTCGGTACAAACTCATCTAGATGAGTGTACATCACTTTGAATTCTCTACGCACTCATGATTTTGATTCATCATGCCTATGAAAAGAAGACAATTTGGATTAAAAGAAAAAATTCATTATGCTTTAATTATAATTATAATTTAAATGATTGCAAATTTAGGATTTGTTCCAATGATCTTAAATAATTTTCACTAAGTCCTAGATAGCACATGTATCAAACTACAAGTCCCCAATAATGGTGCCAATGATGAGAAATGAGTAGACCCTACGCCCAACCATATGAATCACTAAGCGTTCACACGTGATCCAGTCGAATTCTGTGGACATATAGCCTTCTAAGTACATTGGTCTCTACGAAGTGAAGCTAACCATTGTAATCGTTGTCTTTCCAATTACACTTATGAAATGCAAAGGTATGGTTAATTACAACTAAGGCATATTATTTTTACCATTTTTATGTTTTATGTTTTAAGTCATTTAAGAATAAAGAATAAATAATTATATATTTAATTGGTAATTTACTTTAACTAACTAACATTTACCTAATTCTAACATAAGCTTCTGTTCGCACTTGTTGTACACTCCTGAACATGTTTTTCTCTACCAACAGTTTTGGTTAGCTCTACCAACAGTTTTGCAATTTTTGAGAAATTTTCTATAAATCTTCTATAGTACCATGTGTGGCTTAAAAATGATCAAAAATCTTTAATAGTTTGTGGCCTTTGGGTGATGTTCTATATGACTTTATTCTTTTTAGGATCCACCTCTATCTTCTTTTGTGAAATTTTGTGTCCTATCATGATCTCATCTTGGACCATTAGATGGCTTTTATGCCAATTGAGATTTAGGTATGTTTCTTCACATCTCTTTAGTACCTACTCTAGACAGTCCAATGCTTGTGTGAAATCCAACCCATATATTTAAAAATCATTCATAAATACTTCAACACAACTGGCTATCTACATTTAAAAGATATTAAGTACTAGTCTCTAAAAGGTAGCAAGCGCATTACAAAGATCGAAAGGCATTTGCTTATAAGTGAAAGTTCCCCATGGACTAGTGAACGTTGTTTTCTCTTAGTCTTTAGGTGCAATATGAATTGGGTTACATCACTATACCCATTCAGAAAACTATAGTACTCATGTCCTACAATAGTATATAGGACTTGATCAACAAATAGTAAAGGAAAATGATCCTTAAACATTTTAGAATTCAACAATTGAAATTTAATACACACTCTTTACTTTTCCCCCTTCTTAGGAAAAATTACTAAAGGACTAATCCATTCCTTATTTGCAATGAGATAAATGAATCTTGCCTTTAGTAACTTTTCCAACTTCTACTTGACTACTTCCTTGAGCCTTGGATTCAGCCTTCTCCATGGTTGGAGTCATGGTTTCACAACTAGACTATGTATATTCGATGTTGACAGATTTGAGGATCGATGCTAGTTATCTCATCATAAGACCAGGGAAATGTCATTTGGTACTTATTTATCATTTCCAATAACTTCTTTTTCCATTTGTTGTCCAGGTTGGCATTAATTATGATTGGCTTCTTATTATTCAAAAAAACATATTCTAGTGCCAAAAATAGGGCCTTTAATTCTAGTACTTCTAGTTCCACTTTGTCTAGGATCTTGAGCTATCCCCATTCAATTTCTTCTTCTTAACATGTGAGTGGATAGGAGTGCCTTCTTCTTAATTACTCTAACTTGACTATTTCTTCTACATAGGCACTTATAATCTAGATTTTTTGTTCCATTTTTATGTTTCATTCAATTTTTCCATCTATAATCAATCACTAGATACCTTCTTATTGAGTGGTTGCTACATACAGGAATCTTTGCACACACATTTCTATAACACATATTTCGCATGCTATGTTATTTTCTTATTTAATTACCCATATTTTCTACATGCAATTACACCCACTATTGTTGTATATGATACATGGAACTCTATATCTTTGAATAATTCCAACTTCATTTTCCTTAGAAATTTCCAAGGACAAGTCTCTAATACTAATCTTAACATCTACAGTGCTAAGTCAAGCTCTTCCCATAATAATAGAAAACTCTTCCTTATTTTTACCTGCATGTATGACTAGAAAACTAGTAAGATAGGACCAACCACTGATAGTAGTGATCACATCATCCACTTGTCCTAGTGGTACTGTGATCAACCAATCTATAAGCTCTAGCCAAATATTTCTTTTCTTTAATGATGGTAGATTCTAGTCCTTGTACATATCTTGTGATATTAGATTCATTCCTAATCCAAAATTAAGTATACCCTTGAATGGTTTATGTCCTACAATTTGAAGGTATACCAATGGACTTTTTTTGGATTTGTTCATTGCTGATAAAGTGCTCCTACCTTAATCCAATGTGTGATAGTTTGGGTTAGCATGAAAGTTGTCAAATTTACATTGGATGATGATGGAAGCTTATTGTTTCTTGAAGGAGTGGATGTGGATAGAGTGGAGGTAGATGTCCTCCCCATCCTTCAAACCTTTTCTAGGCTTGTTGGGAAGAACAGTCATTTCCTGTAGTGTGGTTCATGCATGATTGCTTCTTCCTACATATTAACTACCCAAGTTGCATTTTTTTGGGGGCTATGATAGCAATTCTCCTTACATTGCAGGAAGTGGTATAGGTGGTAGAGGGTTAGAAGGTTAACTTAACAAACTAACCGCTTGTTGATGCATGTAGGGATTGGAATCCATCCTTGGAGGTATTGGTCTATAATATTCCAATGGATAGTACTGAGAAGTTTGAATTGCTACATTTCCTAGAGATATCAAATGCTAAACATAGTATCCATAAGGGTTTGGTTGCTAATATAGGTACTATTTTCTTGATGGTGGCATTGACCACGATTTTGGTTGTTACCACTATTGATGATATTGCTCCTATGGCTATGGACAAGCTCCACTAGGGTAGTAGGCTAGTTGGAAGGTCTATTGGTAATTTCCTTGAGTATAAGATAATCATTTTGACATTTACTTCTTGATAAATCTTGGATTACTACATATGTCCCTAATTCTTGTAAATGTGTCATCACAAGATAACATCCCTTGGGATGTTCATATTGGCATACTATACAACCTTCCTCATCCTCTGAGCTCGAATCAGAACATTTTTCCACTAAAGCAACTTTTAATTTCCATCCATAGTCTCTTTTTTTATTTTTATCCTTGCCCTTATTGAAGACTTTTTCAGTTCTTTCTTCTATGATTTTCAAATCAATAGCAAATTTCTTGTCCACCAAGTCCCACATCTTTTCTACCTTGGTGGCTATGTCAATGATTGACTTTTGAATTGGTAGAGATTTTTTCTATATTACCTCCTCCAAGGTTTCTTCCTCTTGCTTATCACATACTCATGCAACTCTTTTTCAAATGGATGGATCTCTACTATGCTCCTTAGCTAATTTTCTATTTTTTAATTCACCTTCTTCCTTTGCCACTTAGTCAATTAGTCTCTAAATTCGATGGGTGGTTATTTTAGATAGTCTACCTTGGACATAAACCCCAAGGGTCTCCTTAGTTTTATTCCTTAGCCCATTGATGATATGTCTAAGTTTCTTCTTTTCAGAAAATTTGTGGCTTGGGTGCCTATGCAAAAGAGAGTAGTATCTACCCATTACCACATCAAGGGATTTGTGGATCCCTTGCTTCTAACCATGGATCTACTTCCTAAGATTGGACACCTCGAAGTAGGTTTGGTATTTATCATTGAAAAGTTCAAGCATGATATTCCACCTTTTAATTAATTCACATTCTAATGATCTATACCAACTTTCTACCTCTTTGATGAGCATATGAGGAAACAACTTGAGTTTCTACCAATTACTGTCTATATTCTATAGGATACAGGCATCGTGAACTACTTAAAGGTAATGTTGTGAATCTACATTATACCCTCCTTCAAACTAGGAATATTGTTCATATCAAGTAACTTAATGATACTATCTTTCACATGCTTGGTCAAAATATATATAGCTTTACTTATGTTGATCATGTTGCAAGTTGCCAACATGGGTTCTTCATGATCGTAGGGTTCGTATGCTTTATTGTAGTGATTTTCATTTTGATACTCATATCTCTCTCTTTCTTCATGTCTATCCCTAGTCCTTTGTGGTTCATGCTCCTCATCCCCTTCATCAAGGTATCTTACGGTGATCCTCATGTCTATCACAAGCTCGATGTCTCTCCCTATTATAATCTTTGTACCTTTATCATGAGGATGAAGATGAAGTAGTGGGAGAACAATGCTAGCTAATTCTCCTTCTGTAACCCTGGCGTTCATCTCTTTGTGATCTAGTAGAAACTTTTGGCCTTGAGTTCTACTTGTACTTAGAGTCCTTTTCTTCTCTTCCTGGTGTCTTTACTAAGGCTAAATGTAGTTGCACTTTGACAAGTTCTTCTAGATGAATAATAGGTGTTTGGGAATGGACTCCATTATCATGCTAGAGTTTCTCTACTATAAATGCATCACCATCAAGCTCCTCTAGGACAATAAGAGAGTTGACTTACTTTCCCTTGTTATGCTCATGTTTGGTTTCCATAGTAGCATCTCTTCGCACTTATGCCTTTGTGAGTTGATAGGGTCTTGTCATATGTTTAGCTACACGGTACCCTTCTTGCGCATGACTTAGATTCATTCCCCTTAAAGCTATTTGAAGCATAATGGTTGTTGAATGATTTGGAGGAAAAACAATGTTGCCCAGTAGGTCTCCCCACCTCATCTACTCATCTTGGTGAAAGATGAATGTGAAATCAGGATAGTAAGGATCATTATGAGCATATGAGACTCTTGTTTACATAGGCATACTATAGTCTTCATCATCATTTGTTCTATCATTACTCCTTTGGAATTCTTTGACAAGTGATAGTTTTTCCTTAGTTGAATCCATGTTATATATGTAATGCTTGGTTAAGTGTGTGTGTTATTAGAATTATTTAAAGATATGAAGATTAACTTTATAGTTCTTAATATAATGAACTTCGTAAGATTAATAACACACATTGACACATCCCTAGCAATAGTGCCAATGATGAGTGATGGAGCAATCCCAACACTCTACCATACAAGTCACAAGTGCTAGTGTACAACTAGATTGTAATCTATAGATGGACAATGTTATTATGCTAGTAATTGATGTTAAGTTCATGATCATTGTCTTCCCACTTTGAGTCAGTGAAGTCTAAGTGTATGGTTTAACTCGCAATGAGGTGTATGTTAAGTGATGTTGTTAGGATCATTTTACTCCTAAGTGTAGACATAATGGAAACAAATTGTAATGATAAGTCTAAGTGATGACAAGAATGTAAATCTATTCTAACCTACAGTAATGAGCATCAAGTCCTAGTTTACCATACACACCTTAGGCCTATGTAACCGTTATTGGGTTACCAAGTGTTATGCTACTGGGCGAACCAAGCAATAACACTACTAGGATTACCAAATGATTGCATTAACTACTCAAAACCAATCATACTTATTATGCTTTACTAGTGATGAATCACGTTTTTCCATGTGCTCCGATGTCGAGTACTCAACATCAGAGCCTCGATGTTGAGTATCCAATGTTGAAGCCTAGATGTAATGTCAAATATCCAATGTCTCAAGGTATACACCAACCTATAAATATAGCACTTGGGCTCACAATTTTCATATTAGTTCTAATATATTTACATGAATTTTTAATAGGTTTTTCAATAGAGTAGCCAAACTCTTGCAGTTTTATTCTGTAATCCTAGAGAATAGTTAGTGAATGCCCATATAGTGAATCTAAGTTAGTTATATGAAGTCTTATTTGATTAGCAATGTACCTAAACATATTCCATGAATAGTAATAAGATCGAGATTGATTCTTATTCATTACAGCACTTTGACTTAGATTAGATTTACCTTCCATGCAATTTACTTTTCATGTACTTAGTTAATATTTACATTTTCATCATGTTAATTAATTAGGCACATAAGTACAATCACTTTGAGCATGCATATGACTCTTGGTAATCCCAGCAACACTTAACATTTGGTAACCTGGTAGCATTATATGTGTTCAAGATGTGCTCAGGAAGTGGGATCAGATACTTATGTTAGGCTAGTTAATTATTAATTAGCAATTAAATTAGTTGAATTTATTATAAATTGAGTTTCAACCTATTGTTAATCATAGACAATAAAATATAAAATAACAAAAATCATATGCATCACTTTGGACTAAACCATATATGACAAAGCCACCACTACTCCAAGTGGAAAGACAGTAAACTACGATCAAAGCATAGCAATCTAGATGCCACAACTAGTCCCATCCATGGAATTTGACCAGAATGGGCATCTAGATTGATTGGGCATAGGGGTACCTCATCACTCATCAACTAGTGAACAAGGAAAGTAAAGTACTTTGAAAATTAATGAGTGGTGAGTTACCCCTATGCTCAACCATATTAATACGAGTGTTCATGCATGATCCAGTCGAACTCCAAGGACTAAGTGCTTATGCGCCTTCATAGAACAAGGATGGGTTAGGCGATCGTTGTCTTCCCAAGCTTACTTGTATGGCATGATTGTATGGTTAAGTAAACTTGAGGTATGTGATTTTTATGCTTTTTTATGTTTTATGTTCATGGTGCCTAGAATGGAGAAATGAAATAATCAAGTAACTAATTTAATTTAATTTAAGTAATCAACTGTGCTTTAACCAATCCTAATACCAACATACATTCCCACTCTCCATACACATCCTGAACTAATGTAACACTACTGGGATTACCAAATGCTACACATAACATTTTTCTCACTCCGCAAACAAATTGGCAGGATATTTTTCATTTTTTCTACCTCAACTTTTCTTCCAAGCACTTATGTTGTCTATCACGTGTCCTAATCTATCTATCCTTTCCCTCTTTAGGAACCGGAGGTATGCTTTCAGTCGTGGGGGGGTGAGGCCTACTAAAAATTAATTAATTAATTAATTAATACTTTGCACCTCTTACGAGAAGAAACAAAATTAATAGTTTAAACTCCAACTTATCCCTTATTGTTTTTGGTTCTAACCCATCAACTAATACTCTAGGGGATTTAATGGGATGCATGTGCCAACACCATAACTTAGTCAAATTGAGAAGGTGTATGAGGGCCATTTTGAGCAGCTTGTGCATAATCTAATTAGTGGTTATGATTGATTGTAGATGGCACCAAATCCAAGGCATCCAAGGGGAGAAGGACCATCACAACCTAGGGACGAGCATCCACAAATGGGAATGGGACAAGATGTGCAACATCAATAACATGCAAAGGGCTCTCATGTGACTAGCCCTCTCTGCGAAGGACCTAATGTGGAATCTGTCCATCATATTCCCAAAGAGGATATTCCTAGCAAGCAATGGCAAGGGGATGAGATTCCATGGATAGCACCACAGATTGAGATCACCTTGACCCAAGCATGTCTTGATGCTATCAAGCCACAGGAAGTGCAATGAATGGTCTTGCAAGAGTTAAACTTTGGACCATTTCTCAAGAATGCACCAAAAGATGTGAATCTTCAATTACAAAATTCTCCTATGTGGCCAATCATCACATCCAGCAGTGAATGGTACTTAGGAGAGACCTATCTCTTCCAGACAAATCAATAACTAGGGTCCAGAGTAAGAATCAAGGATATTTATGTCTCTTACTCTACAGAACCAATCGTGCAAGCTCTAGGGTTGCCAGAGACTGAAGCTGATGTGGTGGAGATCCCAAAGCAAGCAAATCCCGAGGTAAAAGGAGATTGGATCAGGTAGTGCTATGGGGTGGATGGTAAAGAGTTCGACACTCTGACCACCATGGAGACAGTGTATTCAAAAATTGTATCTTACCACCTGAACCCAACAGTGAGACCCAGCAAAATCATTGCCTTCTCCACTCATGCATGTGCCTCCTTAAGTGGGAAATTCTCAATGAGCCCTCCACAATTTTTATTCTTGGAAATTGAAAAAAGGTTCGCTAAAAGCAAACATGGAAGGTAGCCTCTCCCCTTCCCTTGCATAATCAAAAAGTTATGCAAACAGGCAAGGATAGCATGGTATGCCAACAATACACTCCAACACGCCCCAATTGCCTCATGGTGGGAAATGATAAAAGACAAGACTCTAACCACCCCACAAACTGAGAAGGAGCAGCAACCACCTCCACTGCATTTGTAAACAACATGGTCGGGTTTGCAAACCATCACAAAACATATACGTGAAATCCAATAATCGCTTTTGAGCAAACAAGAGCAATTTGGAAGGATCGATGGAGGAGAAGACCCTTTGGTCTATCATCCTACAATGAGCCATATGGAGCAAGTGGCTCTATCAGTAAGTCTGCTAGAAAGAGCATGGCTAATGTTCTCTGTCGCCCTAACACAAGTACCCACAAGACCTAATTCTAGTGTCCAGGAAGTAATGGTATCCACCCAGCAATTATTTCCTGAAATTTTAGGAAATGCCACTACTTTCTCAGTATTCTTGGAAGATGGTGAGGGGGCGACAGTCCTGGTGATGCAGCACCAAGGACAAGAGATTGTGGTTGAAGTGGTTGCTAACACGATTGCTATGGTCCTCAACACACCGACGGCACTTGTACCAGATGTACATGGACTCGAAGATGTACAGGCATCCACTAAGACTTCACGTAGTATGATCAATGTCGCTCAACATGAAGAACTATTGGATCGACTGGTGGGAACTGGGCAACCACTTCTAGATATCTTTGACCTTCTGAATAACATCACTACAACCCAGTCAAAGCTACTCTCGGCAAGGGGTAAGAGCCTCATCTTGGAAGGGCAACTTGAAGTTGCTCAAGCCAATTATCAACGCTTAGCAACAAAAGATGCCCAATTAAGGATCCAACTTGCCGATCCAGCTCTCCTCAAGTGTAAGCTCACCAGAGATGAAGTTTTTCAACAGCTTCAGGTCAAACTTCATATATTCGAGGATGAGCAAGAGTTGATGATCCTTGATAAGTCCTTGGCACACCCTCATGCATATCATTTAAATAAGGACTTGATATAGGTTCACCAGGAGAATGTCAGGTTAACTGCAGAAGTTCATCACCTGCATAATGTTGGTGCTGAAAATGAGCACATGAAAAGCTTTATTCACCAAAAGCAAGAAGAGCTAGACAGGGCAAATGCTAATGTGAGGAGGTTGGCCACTGAAAATCAAAATCTATCTATGGAGGAGGTTTGAACCTTGTGACAAAAATTAGCCATTGAAATCACCGCTTGGAAGAATGAAGCCCTTAAGTTTGAAAAAGTTAAGAATCATTACAGGGACCAAGTGGGATTGCAAAAGGAACTGAATGAGAAATAGATTCAAGTCGCAAAGGCTAAGATGAACCAGGAGCTCCAATAGATTTGAGAAGGAGGCGAGGTATGGCAACCTATCTTTGATGGGTTGAATGCCTACAACAAGGCTAAAATCCACCTCAAGAAACTGCAGATTGAAGAAATGATAGAGTACATGAAGCTGGCCAACCTTCGCTATGCAAACCTGGCTATGCTAATAGTTAGGAGACCATGGTCTAACCTAGAAAAGCAAGTGGTTACCTCATATTCTTTATACAAAGGTGAGTTTCAAGCGCACAAAGTGATAAAACAAAAATTGGAAATAGCAAATGCGGAACTCAAGGTTCTCTGCATGCATTTTGAAGGACAACATGCGATCGTGAAGAACTTGGCCTGTCAAATGAATGACTATCAGTAGTTGCAAACATTAATTCAAGCTTTTGACATCGAACAAAAATAGTTCACAACTTGGTTTATCAATCTGAAAGAACTCTTCCCTGTGCTTCCATGCCCTTAGGAGGTTCCCATCTAGGCACACATTGGTGAAGCCACCTAGATGGTGAACGATCCGAGAAGCAAGGAAGAAAAAATGAGGGCCCTCTTGGAGGCTTTTCGGTTGCCTCTGAAAGTTGTAATTACTATGGGGTAGCCTTTATTTGTGCCACCACTGCCATGTGGGCCAAAGGCTAGTGAAGGTTCATCAGAACCACTGCCACCAGGGATGGTGTGATCTTCTCCAATAATTTTTGCATCTTTCAACATGGTAGAGAATCTAGGACTGTCAGGGTATTCAATTTTATCTTTGAAAACCACCATTTTGTAATTTTTCCTTCTCTGTACACTCTGGCACTTGGCACGTTAGTAATATTGGTGTTGTGTCATGTATGTGTGTCATGTGTGTCAAGTCATGTGTGTTGTAATAAAAATTCCATACCTTCCAAATTGTAGAGGAACTTGAGGACAAGCTTTTACTCAGTCGTGGGGGTATGATGAAGCACTAAATAGTCAATGCGTCAACTAGGACACATATACAAGGCCTCTTATATGTGGCCACATCAACGCGGCCCCATCGACGCATGCCTCCATGCACCGACGTGGCCCTATTTATGTGGAGCCTATTTTAGCCTATAAATAAGTGGGCTCCTGCCACACTTAGGGACCTTTTTGGAAATCATAGCAAAGCTCTTGTAGTTTGTTTCCATGAGAGTTAGAATATTTTCCAAGTGCCTGCAATAGGTGTAAGAAAAGTGTCTAGCTCTTTATTCGAGCATTGATGTACTTGAGCCCATTGGCATGAATGGCAATAAAGATGAGCTTTTCAAGCATTCCTTTCAACAATTGGACTTAGTCATTTGATTCATTTAATAGTTTAATATTTCTATGCTTCAATAATTTCTTAAGTTTTCATTGTTATTATTTTAATCACTATCACTCTTTTATAGTTCATAGAAACCATAAGTATGACCATCTCGAACGTAAACCCAACACTTAGCAACCCAGCGATGCTTAACATCTGGTAACCCAGTAGTGGTTAGGGGATGCTCAGGATGTGCATGGAAGATGGGATCAGATACTTATGCTAAGAAGAGTTAAGATATAGATTAGGATAATTATAGATTACATAATATTCTATTCCTTACTTTCCATTCCAAGAATTAGACACTAGAAGATAAAGTGAAAAAGCCATAAAAATCATTTACCTCAATCTCACTTAACCATCGCAATCAGACCATCACAAGTGAGGTTGGGAAGACAATGACCATTCTAACACAAGGTTTTGTTGGTTAGGATCTAGTGTATGAAAAGTACTTATAGTCTACAGAATTCGACCGATTCACGTGTGAATGCCTATGATTCGCATGGTTGGACGTAGGGGTACCTAGCCACTCATCACCTTATAAAGGTGTCCGTTGATTTCCATGAAATATCTGGCTTGGTGAAGAAACTATTGTTTCTTTTTAATGTCTAACCCTTGTGGTGTTGCTTGTGTAAGAAGATAAGTGAGAATGCTATTATACCAATTTGTAGTGGTGGGTAAGTGATTGTTTATCACACCTGCAAAGAGGAGTTCATCAGGGAAACGGTCAGAAATTGGATATTCGTCCTCTTTGTTGTCCCATCATAACTAAGATAAATAATCAACAACAACATTCTCGATGCCTTTACGATCAATCATCGTAAGATTGAACTCTTGTAAGATCACAAGCCATCATATGATGTGAGGGCTTACCATTGGTTTATTCATTAGGAACCGTATTGCACTATGATCCATATGTACAATATCTTATAACCTAATACATAGTGCCTAAATTTTTCTAGTGCAAACACCACAGCCATCAATTCTTTTTCTATTATGGTGTAGTTGAGTTGTGCACCAGCAATACTTTAACTTACACAGTGAATGTAATAGGGGCATGTTTGGTCATCTAACTATGTAAGTACGGCTCCTAAGGCAAAGTTGGACACGTCAATCATTATGTGGAATGGTCTGGACCAATCAAGAGCTTGTAGAATTGGTGTTTCCACAACCTTCTATTTCAAGGTTTGGAAAGCTAGCTCACATTCCCTGGTCCATTCAAAGGATACGTCCTTTTTTGTTAATTCTACCAACGGTTTTGCAATCTTTGAAAAGTTCTCTATGAAGCATCTATAATAGCTAGTATGTCTAAGGAATTATCAAATGTATTTTACAATTTTAGGTTGACGAGTGATTCCTTGGATGACTTTAATCTTATCAGGATCTACCTCTATCCTTGTTTGTGAAATCTTATGCCCTAATACAATGCCTTATTGGACCATTAAATGGCTTTTTTTGCCAATTGAGCTTTAAGTTGGTTTCAACACATCATTTCAATACTTGCTCTAATCGATCCAATGCTTGTTCGAAGTCCACTCCGTAAGTGTAGAAATTATCCATAAAGACCTCCACACCATTCCTTATTTGCTGCTGAAATATACTTAGAACCAGACATTGAAATGTTGTTGGGGCATTGTACAAGCCAAACAACATCTGTCTATACGCAAATGTCCCCCACGAACTCGTGAATGTAGTCTTGGCTTGGTCTTTTGGTGCTCTTTGAATTTGATTGTATCCACTGTCACCATCCAGAAAACTATAGTAGCAATGCCTTACAATGGTATCTAAGACTTGGTCAATGAATGGCAATGGGAAATGGTATTTAAATGTTGCCATATTCAGTAGCCTAAAGTCTATACACACCCTTCATTTGCCTTCCTTTTTAGGCACAATGACTAATGGACTAACCCATTCACTATCAATAATGGGATAGACGAACCCATCTTTTAGAAGTTATTCAATTTCTTCTTTAACCATTTGCTTAAGCTTTGGATTTAGTCGCCTTTGCGGTTGTCGTTGAGGCTTCATGGAGAGGTCAGTGTAAATTCTATGTTGGCATATCCTAGGATCTATTCCAATTAATTCGAGATATGACAAAGCAAAGGCTTTCAACCATTTTTTTACCATCCTCAGCAATCTTTCTTTTTGTTGGGAAGCAAGCATAGCGTTAATGATTACCGATTTTCCATTCTTGAGAAATGTGTACTCCATATCGATGGGCAATGGTTTTAACTTAAGGGGCTCTTGCTTAAACTCGTTAGGGATTTCCAACTTTTCCTAGTTGGTATTTTCGATATCAATACTTAGAAGTTGGTGGTGGACTTGCTCTAATGTATCTATGCTATCAATGTAGGTGCAAGTCAAGCTCTCAGTTGGTTCCACGCATATATTTGAATTGCTCTCTTAGTTAGCTATTAGCCACTAGGTGTCTTCCTATCCTCTGGCTACTGCATATAGGCATCTTTGAATGTTAGTTATTTGTGCACACTAGTTGTATGCAGGAAATGTTAAACGTTGTACAAACTAGGAGTTTTGCAAACAGTTACACCCTATGTCACTATATGTGATGCATGGACCTTTCTTCTTCTCGATCTTTCCAAACGTATTTTCCTTTGATATTTCTAGGGAAAGATCATGTATTCCTAGGTGTGCATCAATTGTGCTTAGCCATGCTCTTCCCATAATGATTGGGAAGTCCCCCTTACAGTTGTTGACTTGAATCACTAGGAAATCGGCTAGATATGACCACCCACAAATAGTGGTGACAATGTCCTCAACTAGTCCTAATGGAATAGTGATGGATTATGAAACACCGTGAAATTTTGAGACCTCAATGATTTATCAAAGTCTCGAAGTTTAGGCAAGGATTTTCACAAGCGCAGCATTAAGACATCCGAGCGATGGAAGCACCGAAAATAGTAGCACATCTCAACAAGTTGTTTTTTTTTTGGCTGAGGACCTGCTACGCTACACTATGCAACTCAGCGTAGCAGACTTTAGGAGGACAAAATAGAATAAGGGATGCATGGTGACAACACTTCAGCTTTGAAAGTTAACCATGTTCCAAAGCCTTAACTTTTTGCATGTTACACCGCGTTACGCTATGTAGCGTAGTGCAGCGTAACAGAAGCAGCACAATTGATATAGCCGCAACAACAAGGATGAAAAAATGCAAAGAGTAGCAATCATTACGCCACGATACACTTCCCAGCATATTGCAATGTAGCCACGGGACAGTTTATTGAAATCCTTCTACACAAAGGAAAAGGTTAAAAATTATTTCTTAGAGGGTGGTTACGCTATGTTACGCTGCAGAGCATAACATAGCGTAGTGTCACAAGCTTCAGTTGCAACATGCCAAGTCAACGACATTCTGCAGGCCTAGGACATGCATCATCTAAACCGCGTTCTTCTCCTAACCCTAATCCTATAAATACCCCAATGAACAATGCTCAAAGGGTTAGCAAGTTAGTTAGTTGGTTGGTAAAAAACAAAAGAGGTGACAACAAAAAAAAAGAGGTCAAAAAATTTGAGGTAGTTGACAAAAGTTGGCAAGAGCATCGACAATGATAGAGAGAAGCTTTTTGGTCAGAAATTGAGAGTTAGCAAACATTTTGCTTCAGGCCTGACTCCCTTGCACCCAGATTGGCTAGTGAACAAGTTAGATTGGCCTTTTTCTTGTTTAATCTCTAAATAGCTCCTTTTTTGTGGCAGATACTTTGTCCAAACTAGAGTCCACTTGAAAATCCCGTTGTATTCATCATATTTGTTTGTAAAACAGATCCCAAATCTCAGGATTGTGCAATTTCTAAATTCAATTCATTGCATTCTATTTACATTAATGTTTACAATCATTTTTGCACAGTCTACATCGTTTTCATTACCTTTAAGATCCGATCTTGGAGTAGATCTCGTTTTCTCCTCAATCGATATTACATTCTCATATCAAATCGTCATCTAGTTGCATGATTATTAACAAATTTATTGACTAAGTAAGTCCCTATCTAATCAAAAAGATCGTTCAGGGCACCTCAGATTCATTTTCTCTAGCATGGCCCTCACACGGATCCGGGGTTGAAACTGTGTACACAGAAATCCTCTTAGTGTTTCTAGCAACTGATGTTTTCCATCGTTACAGTTTTCTGGCGCTAGAAGGAGGGCCTGAATCTCTGATCTACGTTTCATGAGTAGTCCTATAAGCTGTCTGTACCCATTATCAACTAGCATAAATGTGATGCCTCTGTGGTTCTTTACGTGATCGTGTGGTACAGATCGATCGCTCCAATGATTCCTCTAGAATCCAGCAGGATAGAAAGCCCATGTTTGCCTTTAGCCCACTTTTGCCCTCGTGATCTTTATTCCTATTAACATTAACTGCTAGCTATGTAGAGAATGGCTGTGACAACCACCCCCGTGTCCACCGCTAGTCTTGAAAATCCCTTGATAATGCAGGCTACGCCTGCTACTGTCAAGCCACCAACTAGCCTGGTGTGGCCACGCCAGTCCCTCAGGATTCAAAACAAAGAGCCTGAGGGGCACACTCAGTGCATGAAACATTACAACTTCCTTTGTGCCAAACTTATGGTGAATCTACCCATGTACCCACAAGAACTCGAAGAGAAACATGAATACAAGTTCATATACTGCAACGGGAGGGAATTTTTTCCTTCACCTAACGCTTCCATATCCCCTGACGGATCGGCAACAGTGAATCTTGGATTAACTGTTAATGGCCAGGGCGTCAATGGAACAATGAGATGAGGTGTTCCATGATGAAGCATCCCACGATGAGCAGGAGGACCTAAATTCCCACTCCAAGGGAGGAAGTCATGTGAGCTTTGTTATGGCTCCTCCCTCCACAGCGTCCAGTGCAAATCTGCTTTTTATGGTCACTACGCCTTTATCGCTGTCTACCACCAACCGTGTTGCGCATTTGTCACCTCAGCATTTCTTCTCTCTAGCTTCCTTTCTAGGTGTTTTCTCTTCACAGTCCATTCCTTCGCAATCACAGTCAGCCAACCCATCACATCACATACTTACACCTACATTACCATATGTGCACACAGTACCTACTTCACAATTATACACAGCTGTTGCATTCATCCCAGCTTTCACTCCCACTCCACCATCAGCGGTAGGACCTACCCCTACTATCTGGTGGGCTCCAAATATGTCACTCGCTATTGCACAGCCTACATAGATGTCCTATCTTCCTCATCATCAACACCAACTCCCGCAGGCGGTAAATCCCACTATAGGGTCATTGTTTGTGCCACTGGCTACACAAATAGCATATCCTATGGCACAATCGATGGTTTTCACCCTGCCTACACCACCTACTGGGTGGTGGATGACATAGGTGGTACTACCTGCAGGGACAATTCTGACAACATCACCCATAGGCCATGCTGCTACTTCTATCCTACCACCAGTTTGGCTCCACCTGCTATTCCATAGCCAACCTCTTCATCTTCAAGTCCTGATCAATCATTCTAGCTTATTTAGACCCTTGTTGAAGAGTTTAAATGCCTCAAAGCTGCCAATTCTGATATAGTACAGGTCATGGATTTCTACCATGATGATCCTATCAGTCTGGCAGTTCCCATCTTGTCATTACCTCCTAGGATGCCACTTCCCCATTTCACAAAATACAATGGGGAAGGCGATCCCAATGCTCATCTAGTTACCTTCAACTTAGAGTCATTATTGCTACAATAATGGCCACATACCATTACCCATGTTTTTGCTATGTCCCTAACGGGTAAATCTTTGGATTGGTATCATGCACTTCCACGCTCTTCCATCTCAACCTTGGAGGAGCTACTGACTCAGTTTGTAACCCATTTCAAATACAACCTAAAACCAGAGGTCACATTGGACCAGTTAATGGGAGTTAAGTAGGATCCGCTCAAACCGGTCCAAAAGTTTATACAGTGGTGGAGTGCCACCTTGAATGAAATCTGTGAGCCCATCGCAAAGGCCCATCTGTTGGCAATTTTCAAGGGGGCAGTCAATGACTTTATTAAGTCTAAACTATATTACCTCACTCCCCACTCCCTCAGCCAAGCCTTCGCTCATAGTAAGAGTATCCAAGATGCGGCGGAGGCTAGCAAAGACCCGACGTATGTGGCCTATAAAAATGCCCATAACAAAAGCAAAGACAAGGGTAAGGTTGCAGCAACAATGGTAGCAACCGTGGCCAAAGAGACCAAAAAGAAAAATAACAACAAAAAGATAGCTACGGCATCTGCTAAGGCTATAGCTAGCTCAAACAATGCCAATCAACAAACAGCATCGGCTCCTGAGACATTGCCTTAGCCGAAACCTAATTTCGAGCGTAAAGACCACTCAAAATATATGGCTCTACTTGTTAAGCCTTCAGAACTTCTAAAGCAACTGCTGGGAATTGGTCACATTCAACACAAGAAGGTGTCTAAGGAGGCTCTAGAACACCATAAATGGCATTGTGAGCTACTCAAGAATCCCTCCTTGGCCTTGCCAAACAGACCACCAATTCCTAAGAACTTCAAGCTGGACCATTTATGTGACTACCACCAGTTGTGTGGTCATGACATGAACTACTGTTGGACGTTGAAAGATGACATTCAATGCATGATCGACCAAGGCAAACTCATCCTCGACAACAGTAGTCCAGTTCGTCCAGAAAACTAGTCTATGCACATCTACCAAGACCCATTGAATGCAAATAATGCAGGGTACACTATCAACATGGTGGGTATGGATGGCAATGGCCTAGTACCACCATAGCAACCCTTTGTGCTGTGCATGCCTCCTCGCCCACCTCAGATGACAAACCCATCAACATTGATAGGCGTGGTGCAGCAACAACCCTTTGTCCTCCAAGTTCTGCCTCGGACATCTAATCCATAGCTGATTGTCATTAAAGCCGCAGCCCAACCCGCACCCACACCTAAGGCACCCTTTGTCATCAAGGTGTCAAATCCGTCAGCTACTCCTGCTACGTAGGGGTAAACTTCTACGTCAATGCCCCAACCTCAACCTACGAGGAGAGGAGAACAACGTGTGATAGATAAAATAGCCAAGGACCACGTTACGCTTGGGTTTCCTAAGCCTACCCCTCTAGACTTAGTGCCCTTGGCTCCATCTTCCTTTGAAATGAACAACGTTACGTAGACGCGGCCATCTTCTCCCTGCCCAAGAAAATATAGCCCTCAACCAGAAACTGTTTCTCCCAGAGAGATCCGTCTCCTAGGACAAATGGAAGAAGAGAAGGGCAACAAACAACTAGATTGTAGGCATAATCTCCTTGATGCTTTTACGCAAGTTAAGCAGGCTCTCAAATAGAAAAATACAACGTTGAGCCTGTATGACTTGCCGATGACATCCCAATCGCATCATGAAGCCATGGCTCGCATGCTAGCATCCATACCGGTGGACGAAAGCTTGCCAGCAGATGAAGAAGCAATCTATTCAATCATGCTTCCTCCCCCTGCTGAACAACCATGGCCTTTCCAACTAACATTCCATGATGATTCCATTAAGGATAACCCAGAAAAGAGTCAGGTGACAACAGCATCCATGTTCATCACTATCCGGGTCGGCCAGTACAGGTTCCAAAGAGTACACGTAAATGATGGGGTCGCTGCCAATGTCATTCCATTTTTCATAGTGGAGAAACTAGGTTTGATTGACTAGATCAATCCTACGACCACCTCATGCTTGAAGTCATTTAACAGGCCATGGGTGCAAGTTAAGGGAACTGTACAAATCAACTTTGTAGCAGGGCATCAATTCCTCACAAATGCAGTGTTCATCGTTGTCGAGAAGATGCCCGACTTCAACCTAATCTTAGGGAAGTCTTGGTTGGCTCAGCTAAAGGTCGTCTCATCACCCATTCATCAAGAGATCCACTTGCCCTATGCAAGATGGGAAGTGATCATTCACGGTGATAAGATGACTCCTCAAGCTGTCAACAACATGGAGATGGAACAGAGTTCGAAGATTGAAATCCCTGAAGATCAAACCCCTGTCCCAACAGTTGAAAAAACTAACATAGTGGTCAATGACGGCTTGACTTGGGCTAAATTACCCTTCCAGGGAGGGGATGATAGTGTAGAGGAGTTGTGTACCAAAACTCCTCGTCCATATGTGTCGCCAAATCTAAGAATGATCAAGAAGCAACTGCAGGACTAACCAAAAAACATGTTAGCATAGCATGTTACATCGGTCCACACTGCTTACTATTACATTGTTTACATTCTTTATCATTTCATGTTACATCATCTACCGTTACGCTTCTTCACTTCAGCAGCCCGAAGTGGCCTTAAACTATCAGCGGCCCAAAATGGCCTTAAACTATCATTGGCTCGTAGTGGCCTAAAACGTGTAACCTTTCTGACAAAGTTTTTTTTTCTTCACAAAACAAAATTAAAACCTTTCTTTTACAAACACTATTAACTAACTTAAAAACACAAAAAAAATGTATTCTTTATTGCCTTTTATTATAACAAAAACTAGTTCCGTAGTTTACAAATCCATCAATTAAATGAAAAAAAAACAAAATCTTTAACCAGTATTGCTACGCTACACATCCCCTTTGTCACCACCTCTATCTACTTCACCAACTCCACATCCTCCTCATGAGGATCTTCCTCATGAAGATCTTCGGGCGGATCCTCTTCATGGGGGTGATCCTCTCTGTGAGGCTCCTCCTCATGGAGATCCTCTTCGTGCCAATCCTACAATTTGACATGAGGCAAACATTAGTGTCAAAATTAAAATCACACATAAGAAAAATACAAGAGTCACATAGCTTACCTGTGATGGTCCTACGTCGATCACAAAATGAATTTGTTCCAAGCCGACTAACAGGCGTCGCATAATCTCATCCTTAGTGACCTCTGCTCAAACGCCATCTCCTAGTTCAATTCCAACCTTGACCTTCCCCTTTTCCACAGGAGTCCACCGAGGTGATCCAGGAAAAAAGGAAGGGAAAGTGATCTCCCCACCAGAGAGGGTCATCTCTCTCTCAGGGGAGACACTCACTGTCACTTGTTCCTGAAACTTTTCATATGCTCCAGAAGCACCAATGACATCGAGGAACAACCAGAGAGACCATGCTTCAAGCGCAAAATGTCTGTAATATCGGTTGTAGGTAGCACATTCCTTCTTATACATGTGTTTATGATTTTTCTATGCCTGCCCCCATTCTTGGACCCTCACACTGAAGTTCTTCTAGTCTTGGTTCTTCTAGGCTAGGAGATCCATTTGCATTCGTTGTTCGATGAGCTCACAACTAGCTTGGACATTGTTCCTGATGATCATCCAATAGTGGGCGTAGTTGATCAAAGTCATCTGCCAATTCCCATCATTGGTATCCCGAGCTTGCAGAAATTCGTTCTTGGACTCAAGGTCCTCCACCCTAGTAGTTAGGACAGTTTTCTATTTTTCGACTTTTTACAACCTCTTCCAGAGATCTTCGTTGACGTTCTGGCTCTCCCATAGAGAACAGGCAAAGCGTAATGCACATTTATGCATCTCATCATAAATGTAGAGTGGCACTTCGATCACCTCTGGTGAAGGTTCAGGGGCAGCGTCTACATCGACAGGTTCTTTGGGATCCCATTTGAGGTGAGATGCTATGACATGAAGATGACAGTTAGACATGACAAGATGACATAATGTGATAGTTCCAAATATTCCTACATAATAACAGTGATGTACCGATCTCAGGATCAATTCGCTTCAAGTGATCGATCATGTCGTTAACAATGCCCTCCATGAAGGCAAATTTGTCGGGGGTCTTAGCCCAACGTTCAGTAAGGGTTGCCGACGAGGGTGCACCACTGTTATCAGAAGTGCCTACTACGCAAACAAAATGAGTTAAACATAACACAGTAGACAAAGGTAAAATTTGAGATGCTACAATAATGCAAAACTCCTATCCAGCAAACCCTTAGGGGTAATAGCAGGAAGATTTCCCATCAAAGAAAGGTCAAGAAAGTGATCAAACTCACCAGCGATGAACTGCTCCTCTCTTTCTAGCCCATCCAAAAGGGCAGCGACATCTTCTACACTCATCTTCCCTTCAGGCATAGGAGCCTACATGCTACCTACGTTGTCAATAGGGGCCTCCTTTTCCAAAACTAGGATCCCTTCCTTACACCGCAGGACTATGGCCCCTATTTCAGGGGTTAGTCCCTCCACATTTTTCTCTTTTCCTGTAAAATGCATAATAGTTAGCGAAAATTTACTCACTTCCCACAAGCACTATGTGAAGAAATGATGTCTATACATAATGTAATATACATAAACTAATCACGCATTACTTTACTTACCAGCTAAGGGATGGCTCCTGTGAAACTTAATGCATAGTTTCCTCCACTCTTCACCAGTCGAGTTAGGAGACTCCACGGTCGAGGGATGCTTTTTTTGCTAAACTGATGAGGCTACTATTTTTTCTGCCAAGCACTTTCCCCTTGATGCACTGCCAGTGTTAGAAGGGGGTGCCCCACCCACGTTGTCTCAACCCCGGAGGGGAGGCACCACCCGATCCTTAATCGTTAGTGAAAATGACTCTCCGATACCTTGAGGAGGATCTTGGGATCGGACGGTGCAGAAGACCTAGCAAATCCATGACTTGGAGATCTAGTTATGATCCTACTACACCCAGACCCCATCCTTGTGAACCACCAGGAATTCAGCAAAATGCTGCAAACAAGCTATGAAGAAGGCAAAATGCACGTTGAAATGAGACTCAAGCTTCTTGCAAAGCTTGATCATTTTAGCCTGTAGGCCTTCAGCAAGGTGCTTAGCCTAGTTATATCATGTCCCCTCTTCCATAACCTCCCTCATGATCCAAGCCTACTCTATTCCAAGGCTTTTTCCTTGGGAGAGTAGCTTGGGGAAAGCACAAGCACGAAAGAGGGGGTAAATGGTGCCAGCCACCTCTAGCTGGATCTTCTCAGCGTAGATGCCTTTTGGCTCTTTTTTAGCCCCTAGCCACCCCTCCATGTCCTTCTGATGTTTAGAACTCTTTTTGGATTTCTCTCCCACTAGGAGACCATTAAAAGGAATGCCAAAAAAGTCAACGAACAGTTGAGCATTAATATCAAAACTCACGTGCATGTTACGCACGCGCGTATGAAAATGCTCAGCTTATTCGCTAAAGGAGTCAACTAGGGCCAACATTTCAGCTACTGGGGCATCAATGGTCATAGCTAGAAATAGCTCCATCAGTCCAGCTTCTCAAAGGTTATTAGTTATGGTAGCTAGGGCTGCTCTGTGGCAAAGCCAATGTTGTGCTTCATTTATGTCACCATAGCAAAAGAAGATGGTGGCTGTGTCATGTCCAAAGGCTATCACCATGACCTCCCACGATTCTTTAACTATAAACATAAAAAAATAGATTAGACAAAACAATAAAACAATAAAATCTTAAACATTGTTTTCATTTCGTAGGGTCACGCAATTGATCAGTGTAGTGTAACTTACCGCGTCCAAAAGGCAAAGGAAACGGTGGGATGTTCACTTACACATCGTCAACGATGATAGGATGGTCCAAGGTCCACTCCTTATCCAGCCATCCAAAGTCTCTACACTTGACAAAGAATTTGGCATACCGAATAGGGTAGTGTTGGATTTCAAATCCTAGTTATCCCAGGACACCAACATGCACATTGCTGATGGAAGTGAATTCCTTTATGGCTATTTGGACCATAGATAACATGTCCGTATCACCCTAGAGACCACCCACATCAATAAAAAACCTATGCCACAGGATATAGAAAATTGTTTACATCTAACGTAAAATCAAATAGCAGTTAACAAATCATAACACCTTGACAGCACTTACTCGTCGGCATAATACACGATGCCAAGTGGGTTCTGAAAATAGGTGATGAGATGACGAGCTATGAACAGCGTGTTGTAGGCATAATAACAATTAAACCTAGGCATCTCCTAGATCCAAGATAAGTGCCTTAAACCCTTGATGCACTATTCATGATCCCTCCCACCTACGGCCTCAATTGACACATCCACTTGAAATGTTAAGATGCTCTGTGTCGACCCAACCAACAGCGTTTCCAGAATGGTGGTGACTATCTCGGCCAACAAATGCGACCAAAAATTACACTAAAGTTACGCAACAAAAATTGTAGGAACTCCCATGCGCCCATCTGGAACCAAACCACCTCTCCTCCTACACGAGCATGGGAAGGAGGAACATTGGCCACAGGGGCATTTAGACAACATAGGATGCCCACAATGTCTAGAACGATTAGGATGGGCTTTAGCGAGACTCTTTACAACAAAACACATTACCATTAGAAAATAGTTTACACATGCTAACAATGCCAAAACAAATCGAAAAAGCTCACAAGAATCTGTTACGCAGCTGAGGTTCTCGCTATTTTGGCTCCCAAAAAATCACATGTTACGCTAGAGATGCATTACCCAAAATCGCCCAAACCCTTGCTACGATGCAAGGTTTGTCTATGACAACAGCGATAAAGGTAATATGGCATATTTCCCTAGCATAACACATGACCATTACTGGCAAGACAACAGAACCCTGCTTGCGCTACACAAGGATGCAACACCTAGACTCTTGACCAGTTACGTGTTGTGTTTGAACAACATTACCCATGATCACCCAAACCCTTACGACGATGCAAGGTTTGTCTCTAACAATGGCGATAGGGGTAATTTTACAAACTCCCATAACGTAACTAGCACAGGCAGATATCGACACCCAATGCAATGCACATTTTCGAAACAAATACAAATTATAGCACAATGACAGTGAAAATGACCTAATGCATATATCACACAAGGAAGATGAAGAATGACTTACTGGGCGAGTGGAGTAACTTCCCGGGTTTCGACTAGCACCTTCAAAATTTGCCCCAGACTTTCTTGTACTTCATCAATCCTGGTCAACTTGGCATTTTACGTTTAGTCTTTGGTGCCATTGTTATGTCTGAATAACCTTTACGAAATCATCAACTTACACCTTCCTTCTACTTTAGCCTAACTCAACTTTGCTATGCTTGTAGTTTACCTTGAGGGTGAATCATCTATTTATAAGCATGATGGTGAAAACTTGTTGTTTTCATGCCCGATCAACGTCGAACCTTCCAGAAGTGCAGTAATGTCAGTTCGACATGAAGCGTAAAGAGCACACCATTAATCTTGTAGATATCACATTAATTACGATCCGAAAAGATCCTAAACTAATGCATAGCTTATCGTCTCATAATCCGGTCACATTAACTATGATCTGCAAAGACCCTAAAATAGCTATTTTTCCATGCTAGACACACCACATTATCCATAGTCCACGAGGACTTTAAGCTAGCACCTAGGAAACCTTACTTGCTTTTTTCTTACAAACTCTATATATTGTAATGATCCACTAAGACCTTAAACTAGTAGCCTTTTTGACACGTACCCCTAAAAGCCTTGTATCATTTCATCATACTAACAAAAACAATTTAACTACTTCCTTTCTTGGCGATTTTGTAGGTTAGTTTGCAAATGGACAAATCTTTGCTTGCACCCTTAACCCTAACAGGCCCATACGGGGAAAGCTTTAGACAGCCTAATCTTGCAATGATAGGAACTGACTCCTCCTCCTATGACATAACCGTAGCTGCCTCAGAAATATCCATAGACTAACAAAACATTTGGCCCAAACCCTAGACCTGGAGGCTGGTGATGTGACTGAGGATCCCCTCACTATGATCTCTGTAGTTACACACAAAGGAGAAAGAAAAACTCTGAAGGTTAGTTCTCTCCTTGACCAACAAACGCAGAACCACATGTCTCGAGTTCTCCAAGATAATGTTGTGGTGTTCGCATGGTCATACAAAGACATGCCAAGTTTAGACCTATGACTAATACAGCATAACATCATGTTAGATCCACGTATCGAAGTGGTTAGACAGAGAGCACAGAAGATTAAACCTAAAATCGTGTTGGCAGTGCATGATGAAATCACTAAGCTATAGCAAGCTGGTTTCATCCGCACGGTTGATTACTCAGATTGGGTGTCAAACATCATTGTCATTTCTAGGAAAATGGGAGGAATACGCATCTGTATAGACTTCTGCAATCTGAACAAGGTAATGGTTAAAGATAATTTTCCATTACCAAGTATTGACCAACTTATCAATACAATAGCTGGACACGCTTTATTATCCTTTATGGATGGGTTTTCGAGATACAATCAAATCTGTATCAACCTAGAACATCAACTAATTACAACTTTCATAACCCCCTGGGGAACTTTCTATTATACCATAACGTCTTTTGGGCTAAAAAACGTTGGAGCAACTTATCAACGTGCCATGACATATATCTTTAGTGATTATCTCTTATAGAGATTGAACGACTACGTAGACAACATAGCTATTAAATCTAAGAAGTCAGTAGATCACCCAGAGGATTTAGAGTTAATCCTTAAATGATGTCTTAGGCACGAACTATGACTCAACCTAAGAAAATGATGTTCGGAGTCAAAATCGAATGCATGTTGGGGTTTGTAGTGTCGGAGGCTGGCATACCAGTTGACCCTAACAAGGTTAGGACCATCGTTAACCTAGCACCACCTGCAAACCTTAAAGAACTGTGTGGATTGCAAGGTAGGTTATAGTTTATCAGAAGGTTCATCTCAAAGTTGACAGACAAGTTGCACCTCATGCAACATCTACTAAAGAATGGGGTTAACTTCAAATGGACCAAGGACTGCCAACGTGCTTTTGACGACTTAAAGAAGGAGCTATTACATTTGCAAACAATTTTCCCACCACAAAGGAATCAGCCCTTCTACATCTACCTAACAAATTTAGATATGTCCATAGCTGTGTTGTTGTGTCAAAAGAGGGGCGATGGGTCAGAAATCCCTATCTATTATCTAAGTCACGCTCTATTTGCATACGAAATGAGGTACAATGAAGTAGAGCATAACTGCTTGACATTGGTTTTCGTGCTCAAGAAATGTAGACACTATCTTTTTCATAGCCAAGTTAACATAATTTGCAAAAACAACATTCTACGTGTCATCATGAACAATTTATAAGAGAGCAGTATGATAGCCCGATGGAAAGCCATCATAGCAAAATTTGACTTACACTACATTGGCCAATCTTCTACAAAAGGCCAAGCAATAGCTGACCAACTTGTAACATCACCTATTAATGATTAGGCAACAATAGAGCCTAAATTTCTAGACGAACATGTACATAGCTTAAGCCCTGAATCAACAAGCTTCGAAGTGACATTACACTTTGATGGAGCTTCGACTATTAGAGGCAGCAGTGCCGCCACCATCATCATGCTTTCCCCTAAGGATGTTCATCCATTGGCTTACCGCCTGGCATTTCCCTGTACAAACAATATGATAGAATATGAGGGGCTCCTTAGGGGACTGTTAGCAGCCAGAGAACTAAACGTTCAACACCTGAAAATCCAAGGCGATTCAATGCTCATTGTTAATTAGATCACAGAAGTCTATGCCTACAAAGTCATGCATCTGCAACCCTATTGTGATATGGCTAAAGATATTTTGAAACAATTTACAACAACTGATGTCTGACATGTGCCGCGTAGTGAGAACACCATAGCTGAATGCATTAGCTACACTAGATTTAAATGTGCCACCACATTTATTTGCCACATTGCCCACTTTAATGATGGAATGTACAGATCCTATCATCCAAGCAACGCAAATCTCTTCTTTAAGTGCAGAAGGAATGCCAGAATGGTACAACAACATTAAAACCTAGCTTCTACATGGCGAACCATCACACAAATTGACATCTACATAAAAGGATGCAATCCGCAAGCGTGTCAGGCAATACATCATCATTGGAGACAGCACTCTATGTAGACGCTCCTTTGATGGGGTATTGTTAACCTACGTTAATAACGACCAAGTGCAAAGGATAGTTAACGAAGTCCATGAGGGATTATGTGGAGGACACATAGCCCTACAAGCCATAGCTGCTAAAATCAGATGCTTAGGGTATTACTAGCCATACATGGAACAAGATTGTCTTACCAAAGTTAAGACATGTGACACATGCCAACATTACGCCAATCTAATACACATGTCACCAAATTAGTTGCATACCACACAGATCACTTGGCCATTCCAACAATGGGGGCTAGACATCATAAGTCCCATCACGCCTAAGTCTTCCATAGGACATAGTTTCATCATCATCGCCACCGAGTAATTCACAAAGTGGGTCGAGGCTATTCCCCTACAAAAGACTACATCTCAATAGGTTTGCCATTTTATCTTGGATAACATAGTAACAAGGTTTGGGCTTCCCATGACTATTATGATCAACAAAGGCCACAATTTAGTAGTACTGAAACCAAATCTTTCTGCAATAACCTTGGTATTAAGCAATCTTTCTCCTCACCATATTACCTGCAAGCAAATGGTCAAGCAAAAGCAACAAACAAGGTGGTTATCAATTTACTAAAAAAGATGCTTAGCAACAATAAGAATTGATGGCTTGAGAAAATCCTCTATGTGCTATGGGCCTATCGTACAACATGAAGAACAGCTACGGGTAGGACACCATATAACCTAGTCTACGGATCTGAAGCAGTGTTGCCCCTTGAACTACAGGTTCCCTCACTGCGGATGGTCCTCTTCATGGTTATAAATGAGACTCAACACAATGAGTCCAGGATCGTGGATCTAGACTCAGTGGAGGAGAATCGCATCCAGGCACTTAACAGCATTGAAAAATATCAGGACAGGCAAAGGCAGAAGCATCATCACAACCTGCATCAGCGACCGATCAAGAAAGGAGACTTGGTCCTTAAAGCTATTCGTTAACTAGTGAGAAAATTCTCTACAAGCTAGGAAGGCCCCTTCCTGGTCATCAACGCATATGACAACGAAGCATTCAAGCTAGCAGACATCAACGGCAACGAGCTTGCAAACTCGATGAATCGTATGTACCTGAAGTAATTCCACATTTAGATGTCGGCTTGACTAGAACGCAAGGTAACAATTGTCTGCTATGACGTAAAACTAGTGCTGTAACAAACATCTGCTACGATGTAAAACTGGTGGTGTTGTACACGTCCACTACGACGTAAAATTGGCATTTTTTGCACGTGTCCGCCATGACGCTAAACTATCAAAGCTTTCGACTGTCCGCCATGACGTAAAACTGGCAAGGTAACCATTCATCTGTTGAGACGTTAAACCAGCACAGACTTGTCCCTAGGTCACAACACAAAACTGACACCCACAGCACGGTCTACTAAGATCATAAACTATCTCTTCCACCATCCGCTACGATGTAAAACTAGCACACTTTAGTTTGCCCAGACTTTAAACTGGGACCATGGTCTGCTGGGACTTTAAACCAGCAACGACGGTCTACCAAGACCTAAAACTAGGATCTGCCAATAGACCATCCATGAAACAAGTGAGCCTGACCATTTTTTGCATGACATCCCCAT
>MNCI01014444.1:235114-246406 GCA_015680685.1 Gnetum montanum
CTACTAATTCCTCAGATATGCCGAAAGGCATACTACTGACCCCTCAAAGATGCCACCACAACTACCGCTCAGCAATTGTAGCTCCCAAGGTCAACATTATCAGTTGGAGCCCCAAGGAAACTATGGTCACCCATAGCCTTGGTTGCCTCCAACTATCACTGCCATCAGGTTCTGGCTTCTCAGATTCATCTGACTAACTCTTTTCCTAGTCAGATAGATAAGATGAATCTGGCTGTCGATGGAAAATTCCTGAGCTACGGTGTCAACAAAGGGACCCTGGCCTTTTTTGCTATGGTCCCCCTTTCATGGTGCGTGCTCCCCTTTCTGCTTCAGACGATACTTGTTTCAACAACCTCCCCAGCGATTAGGGAAGTTGCTTTTGTTCTTTGTACTTTGTTGCATTTTGTAAGTTACTTGCTACAATAGCATCATTCAAAGATGCATTCACTAGGAGGGCGAGGCATCACAGCGTCCTAAGGCGACTGCTCGAACTAGCCTGATTACTTGGGAGTGCAGACCCTGCCTTTCCCCTCCAGACATCTTACCTTACTTTTTCCCTCTCTTATCCTTGTAACTACTCTTCCTATCTCCTCCCATTTGTACAAGATGTAAAAGTACAGGGAGCATTTCACACATGATAATCGTCACATCCATGAACTAGCATAATGCAACTTGCCTCATGGAATGCATCTGTAGACAGGTTAAAATCCTATACAAACGTGACATAGCTCGTCAAAAAAATGGGAAAAGCCAAGAAAAATGGATGAAACGCAACTCGTCCAGGCCATGCGGGTGTACCGCAACTTGCCCAGGCAAGTCCCACATATACAGTGCAACAGCATAACCTCTCACGAAAACACTAGCGAGAAGTTATCTAATAACATGTTTGCGAGGTATCCTACTCACACTTGAGTCTTCCCTGGACCTCTTTCCCTCACACTTGTAAAATTCCTCTTCTGCTCCTAACACTTCCAACCTTCACACTTCCAGGTTTGACATAGCAACATCCGAGCAGTAGCCAACGAACGATATTGGCATCTTTACCTCTGTGGTGTTTCGCATTCTTTGCAACATCTCTCGGGTAAGCCCTCCAAACGTCAACAAATATGGGCCATTGAAACACTATGAAATTTTGATACCTCAATGATTCAACAAAGTCTCGAAGTTTAGGCAAGGATTTCCACAAGCACAACGTCAAGACATCTAAGCGATGGAAGCACCGAAAATAGTAGCACATCTCAACAAGTTTTTTTTTCAACTAAGGGCCTACTACGCTACGCTACGTAGCTCAGCATAGCAAACTTTAGGAGGATATAACAGAACAGGGGATGCACAGTGACAACACTTCACCTTTGAAAGTTAACCATGTTTCAAAACCTTAACTTTTTGCGTGTTACGCCACGTTACGCTATGCAGCGTAGCGTAGTGTAACATAAGCAGCACAGTTGATATAGCCGCAACAACAAGGATGACAAAATTCAAACAGTAGCAATCATTATGCCATCATACACTTCCTAGCCTATCGCAGCGTAGCTGTGAGACAATTTAATCTTCTTTCACCGAAGATCTTGAAATCCTTCTACGTAAAGGAAAAGGTTAAAAATTGTTTCTTAGAGGGTAGTTACTCTCTGTTACACTGCAGAGCGTAACACAGCATAGCGTCACAAGCTTCAGCTACAACACACCAAGTCAACAACATTCTATGGTCCTAGGACACGTGTCATCTAAACCGCATTCTTCTCCTAACCCTAATCCTATAAATACCCCAGCAAACAATGCTCAAAGGATTAGCAATTTAGTCGGTTGGTTGGTGAAAAAAAAAAGAGTTGCCAACAAAAAAAAAAGAGGTGAAAAAATTTAAGGCAGTTGAAAAAAGTTGGCAAGAGCATCGACAATGATAGAGAGAAGCTTTTTGGTCAGAAATTGCAAGTTAGCAAATATTTTCCTTTGAGCCTAACTCCGTTATGCCCAGATTGGCTAGTGAACAAGGTAGATTAGCCTTTTGCTTGTTTAATCTCTAAATAGCTTCTTGTTTGTGGCAGATACTTCGTCCAAATCAGAGTCCACTTGCAAATCCTGTTGTATTCATCATATTTGTTCGTAAAATAGATCCCAGATCTCGGGATCGTGCAATTTCTAAATTCAATTCATTGCTTCCTATTTACATTGATTTTTACAGTCACTTTTGCACAATCTACATCATTTTCATTGCCTTCAAGATCCGATCTTAGAGTAGATCCCGTTTTCCAATCAATCGATATTACGTTCTCATATCAAATCGTCATCTCATTGCACGATTGTTAACAAATTTATAGACTAAGTAAGTCCCTGTCTGATCAACAAGACCGTTCAGGGCACCTTGGATTCGTTTTCTCTAGCATGGCCCTCGCATGGATTCGACGTTGAAACTGTGTACACGGAAATCCTCTCGATGTTTCTAGCAACTGATGTTTTCCGTCATTACAGATTGGTCGGCCAACTCTAAACAAATGTTACTCTTTTTTAGTGGAGGTAGGTTCCAAGCTTTGTACATTTCTTGAGATATTAAGTTAACACCAGAACCTGAATCCAAAAGAGCTTTGCAAGGCTCATTTCCCTTGATCTATAAATAAATAAGAGGGCTTCCAAAATCAGATAATTTCATAGGAAGACAACCAACTTTAATCCAATTAATAATGGCATGAGTCAACATGACCGTATGCATTGAGAGTGGTCTTTAGTTCAAAGGAAGCTCTGAAGATTCAAATGATGGTGAGGCCTTTGGAGAATCAGCCGCTTGTGGTTGTAAGGACTGGGTTGGACTATTGGTTCTAAAGAAAGGTCTCTTTTTTATGTGGTTGTTTGAACCAATAGTAGGTTGAGGGTTGACAGCCCTTATAGCATTACATTGCTACAGCTAGGTAGGGAGCTCACCCTACATAGTTGGAGTAGGTGGTAATGGAGCTACGGGTGGAAGAGGTGCAACTGGATGAGAAGTATAGTATGTTTGTGGAACATCTCCCCTAGGAGAAGGAGTTCTATAGTACTCGTGGATTTTGGTAGTGAGGCTGAGGAGTGACATGACTAGTGGAGTCACGTGGAGAGATCGGTTGTTGCACATAGTATTTATATGGGTTAAGTTGATGGTAAGGGTATTGTTGACGTGGTGGTGGCATTCCCCATGATTGTGGGTGTTGCCACTGTTGATACTGTTCATTTGGTTGTGGTGGAGCTCCACTCGAATAATACATCAAAGGTTGGTGGAACTGCCTTGGGTTACCTTGAGGATAAGGTAACCTTCAGGGTGTTTTCCATTTGTTTAATCATGGATTTAGTGCATACACCCCAGACTCTTGCAGATGTGACACTACTAGGTAACATTCCTTAGGATGGTCATATTGGCATATCTCACATTCGCTATCATTGTCTGTGTCCGAATCCACAGCCTCTTCAATGTCGACAACTTTGCCCTTACCCTTGTTATGTGCATATTCAACTTCTCTCTTTTTCCTTCTCTCCTGATGACTACTTTGCTCTCTAGACTCCTCTATTATTTTTAAAATGGTTTGAAATTTATCATCTAGGGAGTTCCACATTTGATCTACCTTTGCCGATACTTTTGATGCAAATTTCTGCATGGGCAAACTTTTCCTATTCACCATCTTTTCAAGTGGACTCTTCTTCATCTCCACAAAATCTAACTTCCTTCTTTTGGAGAGAAGGATCTCTGTTGTATTTCTCCATACTTTCTCTTTTCCTTAACTCACCTTCCTCTTTGGCAACTTGCTCCAATAATCTTGGTACTTGATGGGCTCTAAGCTTGGATAGTCTCCCTTGGGCATAAGTCCTAAGGGTTCTTTGTGTTTCGTAGCTAAGCCCATCTATGAGATGGCATAGTTGTTCCCTCTACAAGTAACCATGGCTAGGCCAACAATGTGATAATGCATAATATTGACCCATGGCAGCATCCAAAGGTTCGTGTCCTCCTTGTTTCCATCCTTGGATTTGCTTACGTAGGTTGGACACTCAGGAGTACTTTAGTTTTTACCACTTATTTTCTATATTTTGCAAGTCACATGTGTCATAGAATAGTTGTAGAAAATTTTGAGGATTAGTGTTGTATCCCCCTTAAAATTTTGGGATATTGTTCATGTCTAATCTTTTGATCCTACTATCCTTTTGGTGCCTTGTTGGGATCCTAACGGCCTCAGTTATATCTAGAATACTTCGGGTAGTGAGTAGGGGTTCATTGTGATCATATTGTCTATGGCGTCTTTGATGCTTATGCTATTCCCTACTCTCCCTCCTTTCGTGATGTGTTTCTCTAGAATGCCCTCGTTCCCTTTCTCAACTATTTTGTCTATGATCCCTATTTCGCCTACCATTATCCTCAAGGTCTTTTCCCTTACGACTGTGTTCAGATCCTGAAGGAGAGGGGGAAGGAGATGATGAAGGTGAAGAGGAAGGAGGACTGGCACCATGATGGTGCCTGCTACCTTCTCTTCAATGTTTGTGGCCTCGATCATAGTTACAATCAAAATGTCCATCTTTTTCATGCGTTCGTATTCCTTTTTCAAACCCTTTCTATCTGTCAGTACTAGAATCTAGGTTATGGATAGTTGAGTGAAGATTCTGATACACAATCCCTTGACTGAAGTCAACAGGAGGAACATCATTTTATGGAAAACCTCCTGAGGTAGGTTCACCACCCTCATTTTCACTTAGGACATACGAGACGTCTTGAGACCATTTTCCCTTCATAAATTTATAATGTCTCTTCTATTGCAGGTCCCTCTAACATTGTGCCTCCATGGGTCGATAATCTCTTGAATCTTGTTCATGAACAATGTATGCCGATTGTAAGTGTTGCATACCAATTCGTGTAAGAGTACAAAGAAGCATGCTTGGGATTGAGCAATCAGGAGGTTACACTATGTTACCTTCTAAATCACGCCAACACAGTTGTTCATCCTGGTGGAGAATCAAGGTAAAGTCTGGTACATACTCATCAGGATGAATGTATACTAAGTGAAACTATTTAAGTACTAGCGAATTATCCTGTACACTCTACCACTTATTATTCATTACATCGAACCTAGGTGGTGAAACACTTTTGTAAGAAGAAGGAGACATGATTAATTATTCAGTGTGTAATACTCTTCTCTTTTCGATGATTGTGGGGTCACTAACCCTAAGGGTTCATTCCAACGATGAAAAGATTTCCTAAGTTCTAATCCGCACATAGACAACAAAGTCCTTGGCAATGGCACCAATGATGAGCGACGAGGTACCCCTATGCTCAACCATATGAATACAAGCGTTCACGTGCGATCTGGTCAAACTCCAAGGACTAAGTGCTTATGTGCCTTCACAGAACAAGGATGGGTCAGGCAATCGTTGTCTTCCCAAGCTTACTTGTATGGTTAAGTAAACTTAAGGTATGTGCTTTTTATGCTTTTTTATGTTTTATGTTCCTGGTGCTTAGAATGGAGAAATGAAATAATCAAGTAACTAATTTAATTTAACTAATCAACTGTGCTTTAACTAGTCCTAACACCAACATCCATTCCCACTCTCTGTACACATCCTGAACTAATGTAACACTACTAGGATTACCAAACGTTAGTCATTACTAGGTTACCAAGTGTTACACGTATGCTCGAAGTGGTCGTATTGAGTGTGCTTGTTGAAAATTAACAAATCGATAAAAACAACCAATTAACTAATGAAAGCATTAAATAACTGTAAATAACATTAAATGCAATAAATAAGCTATTCTAAATGTTGCAAGGTCTATCACAAAGTTCGTCTTTATTTCCAAACACAAGGTGTGCTTAGGTACACAATGCTCAAATAAAGATCCGTTTACTTTATGACTCCTACTATGAACACTCAGAAATAATTCTAACTCTGGAAAGGGAAAACTACAAGAGTTTGGGTTAAGAGACTAAGAAAACTAACTATCTTCTTTAAAACCAAGTGTGCCTTCCTCTTATTTATAGGCAACAAGACAGGTTCCGATATTAGATGTCTGATATTGCTTGGAGGGCTCCGATATTGTAGATCCGATATCACAACTCATAAAAAATATAAAGAGTTAACTAAGTAAACATAAAAAATAATCCAAGTAAAATAGTAAAACTAAGTGGATGCTATAATGATGAGAAGTAATCTCGATCTTTATTTTCAATCATGAACTATGCCCAAGTATATTTCACTTGAATAAAGATTTTGCATAACTGCTAAACATCACATTATAGGCATTCACTCTATCACTAACTATGAAAACAAATTGCAAGAGTTTTGCTAAGGGTGGAATGGAAAAGTTGTTGATCATGCATTCAAGTATTGGTATTTATTATTTATAGGGTTGCATGCATCCCAAAACATCATATCAATGATGATGTAGGATGGGTTACAACATCATTGCTACAATATCGCAACGGAAAAAATTTTGACTCTATCACTAAGTGTGGTCTTAACATCATTCCATGCTTTTTTGAGCATCAAACTTCCCAAATACATCATCACAAGGCATATTCTTAGCTTTTGGATGTTTCCAAGGGTCATTTGGATTCATAATCCAACATATGAACTTCATTCTTAGTGCCATTGGAAAAGCTCAGAAAAATCAAAATTTTTCCAAGTGTTGGAGGTGATGCAAATTTCAAGTTAATCTCCCTAGGACACCAGAAGACAAAACACCCTTAAAATAGCCTCATAAGACACATTTTCAACCTTCAAAGGTCTTAGGGACCATTCATGGTCATATACCACTTAAATACCTTAACATATAACATTACAGTATCTTCTTGATTTTCTAATTTGTTTCCCATCTTACTTATTCAGAGGTTAAGACTCTTGTATTTCTCTAAAATTCAAAGCTATATACATATAGAGGATAGAATACATAAGCATTTTAATTTAGACAACACAATCCCCACTCCAAACCACCACCATCATTCTAATTTACCTTTGTTTTCAAATTATGTGTAAGTTAGCTTATAGATGATTTTACAAAGTTTAGAGAAACAATTGTAAGTAAATACTTATAGTTACAAGAGTCCCAGAAGTGCCTAACATCCAAAAACAATTTAAAACAACTTCAAGTGTTAAAGAAGTAAAGTCAACTTATAAATTAATCCTCATAATAACCCATCAAGGGGAGCAAGCAATCATGAATTGAAATGCCAAACAATTGACATGACAATAAGCTTTAAACATGAAAAGGAAAAGGTTGAGCTATAGTGAAGACTCTCCATAAGGAAAATTCCCAATCACATTGTGTAAAGTAAACCAAAAGACACAATGATGAAGAACTTTAATGTTAAATATCAATAGTAGTACACATTAGTGTAGAAAACATGATCCCCTACCTACATGCTAAGTACAAGTTAATAGTGGTCGAAAGCTGCAACACTAGTCAAATAATCATGACCTAAATTTGATTAGAAATAGTTCACAAACAAGTAATACTGCTTCTACCAAAAGACATTGTTGGAGGTTGCAGAGTTGGTGCGAATTAATGCAACTCACGAAACCTACAAAACAAGGAAATTTTACCATCAATAAACTATGGGAATAAGGGAATAAGCGTCGTTTATCATCTGTACATGTTTGTTTAGGCTTTTAGAATGTATGTATTGATCCAAATGATATATTCAAGGGTTGTAGGCAATTAAATACTCCTGTAATGATATCTTTGCCGTATCCTATCAATCATAAAATGTTCATGAATNCATAAAATGCTCATGAATGAATATAAGAGGTTCATTCATCTGATTAATTCACTAGCAATCAATTTCTGAATCGGCGAGATTTTTCTGGTTTGTCCTACCTTGTTGCAATAGTAGAATTTCTACGTCAATGCTTTTTCAGGTATGCCATAAATTTCTTTTTCACGCAGAAAAGCTTTTAAATCAAAATTTTAGCTTCGCATTAACCCGTTTATTTTCTTGTCCAAAATGACATCTGCAGCCATTGTTGACATATTATAACAAAGACCATTGTGTCAAATTTGTTTGATGTGGTGGAGTAGAGTATGTGCATTCTCATTTGTCAAAATTTGGCTGGTCATTCCCACATTGGAGATTTGGGTTTTTGGGTTTTTGTTTATGCCTTTTAAGTGTAAGGTGCATTCTGAACGCATGTCGCAAATTTGTACTATGATCAGAATTTCTGATTTTGGGTGTGCAGAAGAAAATTCATCTTTGATTACCTACGAGATTTCGTTAAGAGAAGCCAAAGTTGTAGGTTTTGGGGGGGGTGTCGAACCCCGAAAAGAGATTTTATTGAAATTAAAGGAGCATCAATTACAACAACTTGAAGAATTCGTAGGGTTAAGGTAAGGGGAAAATTGAGAGCATCATGAATGACACTTGGGAAACACCTTGAAAATCAACTAGTATAAGAGGAGGTACCCCAAGTTGGGACACAACCAAAAGTTCGCACAAACTAGCTTTTTACAAAATAGAAGGACATAGAATTAGATGAAGCCAAGAGCTCTCAATTAAGGATAGAGGGAATGCCAATGGTGAATCCACAAAATAAAAGGGAAAACATCCTTGCAGAGATTACTGATGCGAAGTGTAACTAAGACACATAGGACTGTCCCATAGCTGCAGGAGATGAACCAATTGATGACTGTCCAAATTGAACTTGGATGCTTGAGATGTGAGTTGAAAATAGGTGAGGCGAAAGATCTGCAACATCTCCAACCTGGTAAGCAAACATTTGTTAGAATACTCGGTCTTTTGAAATAGAACATTGCATCTTCGCTTCCAAATATAATATAAAATAATAGGTCTAAGAACTTTCCACAGAAAATTAAGGTTAGTAGAAGTAATGTTCAAGAATCCGAAGATGGCATCCTCTTGAGATAGCTGGTAGGATGGAAAAGCTTTAGAAGTCCACTGCCACACATGTTGAGCAAAGGGACATTGCCAAAACACATGGACAAAGTCATCTAGACCACCACATAGAGGGCAAGTGGGATTAGGAATCCTAATATATGCTAGACGTTTTTCGATAGGGAGACCATGGTGGAGAAGACACCAGAGGAACTACTTAATTTTGGGGAGGGTCGGAAGTTTCCAAATATGTTGGAAGAGAGGGATCCAAAATGTTTCTGACACTTGTTTGTGCCAATATTTATTGCAACGTTGAATGACTGCAGATGGGTCATGCATGAGATGAAAGGGAATAGATGGCCGATAGGGAAGGAGTTTAACCCCATTACGTCATTGAAGGCCATGGAAAAGGCTTTGCACTGTAACATCCAGGTGCTAGTGACCGTGGAGGAAAGAGTAAATCTGAACAGGGCAATGTTTCATTGTAGCCGACTCCCCATACAAAGAGTTAAACTCGACCCCTGAAATCCAATGACTAGCCAGCCTAAGACAATTCAAGGAAATGACACCTTTTCGATACCACGAGGTAGCCACCTTAGCATTTGTGATAGCAAGGGGAGCGGGTGACAGAGGTAACCACCACAGACACACTTTAGAGAGGAGAGTAGGGTTGATTTTAACGGTAGTCTAGTCTATGTGAGCATGAACAATTTGCCAGGCCCTCCAAATGCTTTTGAAAACATGAGATCCGGGAAGAATGATAGTGAGGGGGGAAAGAATCCAATTAACGAAATGGATGTCTTGCCAGAAGGGCTTATTTTTAGGAAAGGCTTGATGAAGCCTTAATTGGAGGAGGGTCCCTATAATATTTGAGGCATCTAAATGTTGTACCAACCACTTAGCAACCAGGGTAATTCCTTGCTTATAGGAGTTCAAAAGGCCTAAGCCACCCTTATTCTTGGGGAGAGTAACAATAGTCCAAGCGACACGATGAAAGCCTTTTTGAGAGTCCTTGGAGGACCACATAAAGTCACGGAATAACCGTTCTAGCTTCTGGTAGGCAGCTTGGGAGGGGGCCCAACACGAAGAGTAATACACATGGGTGGACGCGCATATGGACTTACAAACAAGGTATTTACCCGCAAGTGTGAGGGGTTTAGTTTTCCATTTGTCGAGTTTCTTTTGAATTCGATGAATAACTTGCTCCCAAAGGATAGATGTTGAGCCTCTAAAGCGGAAAGGGATTCCCAGAATCTTAACGATGTCTTGATCTTGAAGCTGCTTCCACTTATAGTGGGTCACATGGTTGTAATTGCCCTTAAAGCTATAAACAGAGGATTTATTCCAGTTAATTATGGAACCTGAGAGTGTGCAATATTGCTCCACCCTTGATAAGAGGCGGTGCAAATTGGTGGCTGTGTTTTGAACTAGAAAAAAGGAGTCATCGGCAAAGTGCATATTGAGAAGCTGTTGTTGAGAGGAGGAAAGGCTAACCCCAGTGAGAACTTTAGTTTTAATGTCCAGGTTAATTTGATGACAAAGAAAGTCTGATGCAATGATAAAGAGATAGGGGGCGAGAGGACAACCTTGGCGCACAGACCTATGGATTGGAAAGGGAGAGGTAATGCCGAAGGTAGTGGCAATTCTTGCAGTAGCATCGGAGAATAAACATTTCACCATATGCAAGAACTTGGGTCCAAAACCCAGTTTGGTCATAGTCTGCAAGATAAAATCCCACTTAATGTTGTCATAAGCCTTGGCATAATCTAGTTTCACTAGGAGAATATCTTGTCCATCATCCTCAGCCCACTTGAGACCTTCCCACGCCGCTACCACATTGTCTAAAATATATCTACCAGGAACAAATCCTGTTTGCTGAGGGGATATGATCTGACCGAGAATTTTTTTCAGCCGTAAGGCAAGGCACTTCGCCCAAATTTTATACACTACATTGAGAAGAGTTATGGGACGCCAATTGGAGATATCGGTTAGATCCCCAGACTTGGGGAGGAGACGAATTACCCCTTGATTTAGATTGGGCCCAAGGGAACCAGTTAAGAGAGCCTCGTTAATGACCTGCAAAAGATCCTTGCCCACCAAATCCCAATGAGTTTCAAAAAATTCTGCTGGAAACCCATCATAACCAGGAGCCTTACCACGACTTAACTTGGAACAAGCCTCCTGTAGCTCCGCTAAAGTGATATCAACATCTAGGCTTTGTAGCATAGTAGGATTAATAAAGCGAGGATAATCAGGGGTGGCAGCCTTGAACGAAGAGATGTCCATTGGGGTAGCAGCGAAAAGGGTTTCGTAGTGGTTCTTAAGATAAGAGAGGATACTATTGTGGTCAGTAATGGTAGTACCCTCACATGAGATTTTGTCTATAGCATGCGAAGGGGAAGCTGCATTAAGATATTTAAAAAATTCCTTACAGTGTTCATCTTGAATATTTAACCAAGTGAGC
>MNCI01014449.1:9968-37125 GCA_015680685.1 Gnetum montanum
TTTCCTTGGAAATATCTAAGGTAAACATTTATGGAAAGATCGAGAAGAATAAAGTTCCATGCATCACATACAGTGATTCATCGGGTGATGACATGGAGGAATGCACAACATCTCCTCCATGTAATAGGTGTGCCCTTGAAACTTTGAGACAAAGATGCTTGTATGTAGCAACCACACAACAAGTAGTAGACACCCCGTGGTTGACAGCTACTCAAAAGAGCAACTGACAAATATGCATGGAACAAACTGGGGGAACAACTCATGCCCATAACGAAGGCATAGATACATTGGAATATGAGCGTCGCTGACTTCCACCCCTTAATCTAAGAACATCAATGGGGAGAAGCTGGGCACTTTTAAGAAATTCAAATAGGCATTCATTATTTCAGATCTTTTCCTTTCCATTCAGTCATGGGGAAGATGGCCACCTATGCTAATCATTTGGGGCCCTTAGTTCTTTTTTAAGTTTTTGTTTTACACATTTTTGTTTTACACGTTTTTGTTTTACACGTTTTTTTTTTACACATTTTTGTTTTACACATTTTTGTCTTACACATTTTTGTTTTGCACGTTTTTGTTTACAAATTTCTTTAACTTTTCTTATTTTTTGTTTTGCAACATCATTCATACCTTTTCATATTTTCTGTGTGTGTCTTATCCACCTTGTAAGTTTTTCATTTAATAAGTATTCTTCCTGATGATGTGAACTATTTTTATAGTGATTGCTAATGTTTAGTTTTTACCTTTAAGTCATGATGTTGATACTAGGGTATGTTTCTTTTGATATAGCAGGCAATGAGTCCACTTCATCCATACATCCATTAGTTCTATGGTCTCTCTCAGCTTGGAAATGTATAGTCTCTTTCAAATAAGAACTATAACGAATCGGTGACTGAGCATTTTTCAAACTAAGGAAGGACTCAAGGATTGAGAAGGGTGTGACTTCAAGGGAACTTGATGCATTTGTGTGGCCATTCTCTTGGGTGCTTGGATGTTTTCTTCTTGAGTTTTCTTACTGTTTCAACATCACCCAATCATCGGGAAGCTGAGCAAATAAAAATAACAAAGTCTTTACATGGTGTGGTTCTCACGCATAAACACATAAAACGCAAAACAAAAAAAAATAGAAACAGTGAGAATTCAAAGCACACCCATTAGACAAAATAATGATTTGGGCTGTAAGCACTCGTTATGGAACTAAAAAAAACTGTTCCCTCTAATTAAGGCCCTTCTCGCTTCCCATTCTCTCCTCCTTGTTTTGTCGGAATGGTGGTGGCTCTTTGGGGAGGCATTCTTGTTACTTTAAGAGGATGGATTGGCCAAATGTATTAATGCGAAGTCACTGGATGTGGTTCGTTTGAGGCCAAACTTGGAATGGGATTTACTAAGTCACATTAATCATGAACTACACAAGGGGCTATACACCACCTTGTTCTTGGGATTTCATTCCATTCTCTTCTCTCCATTGTTCACCTCATTGCCGGTTGTATCATTAGTGTATATTTTGGTTGATGCATTGTTTTCTTTTTGGTAAATTCTTACGGTTAAGACTTTAACTCTTGTTCCAAATGACATTCTTAGAGCCTACGGACTCTTTGAATGTGGGTTTGCCAGGGCATTAAGGGCATGAGCCTGCTTTGGGGAGGACCCACTGACATTCATCTTTGGTGCACCAGTTAAATTCTTTTCCCTAAAATTTTTGCAATCCACTTTATTTTGTTCATTTCCATCTTGACATCCATTTCATCAACGTTATAGTTGTCCCTATTTATCTATCTTTCTTATTCCTTTTCTTTCTCCATTCTATCGCTACCGGAGGTTCGCGATTAGTCATGGGGGTACGGGGCCTAATTTTTTCGATTTTCTCCTAACCCCTACACCTTCGGTAGTCACCATTATTATATCTCCAAATCCGTATTAGCCATACCACAACTCAGCCAATGGACCTTTCACTGCAGCAAGGTATCAACTGCATTGAAATTCATTTACCCTTGCTAATATAATATTGTGTTGTGTGTGCAAATGGCAATCATGCAACAACGGATTGGATCTGGAGGGAACACTTAGAATGGAGTGGTGCTGAAGCAGCTATGCAAGGAGTAAGACCGATGACGCACTTATGGATGGACAACGAAAGATGCAATCTTGGCGTTGGCAGCAGCAAAACTTCTCTCTCTCTCTCTTTCTCAGCTGCCAAATAAGGCCTGATGTCAAATGTAATAAGGTGTTCACTCTTGTTGTCATGAACACTAGTTTTGTGTTGTCTTGTAATGATGATCCATTCACATGTGATCCCATTAGTTCCATTTGAGTCAATAATCCCATACCTTTCCAATATTTTGTAAGGAACTCGAGGACGATTTTTCATTCAGTCATGGGGGTATGATGGGATGCAATATCGCACAGGCCGCGAAATCGTGTATGCGATAGCACGTCCATCGCGATATCGCATCGTCCCTAGCGATATCACGTATACGATATCACGGTGTGTCGAAAAGTCTATAAATAAGAGGTGGTTCTCCCTTGTTTTCCCATATAGATCTAGACCCTTAGGGAAACTCTAGCAGTTTTACCTCTCCAGAGATAGAATATTTTCCATGTGCCCACAGTAGGAACTCCAAAGTGAACGAATCTTTATTCGAGCAAATATTATACCTAAACACATGTTTGTGTACGGCAATAAAGACGAACTTCTTGGATAAACCTTGTAGTACATGGAATAGGCTAAATAGGATTTTATTTATTGTTATTTGCTATTTATCATTTAAATGCTTTATTAGTTATTAAATCTTTCTCAACCCTTCTCTCTTAGTTAAATGCCTCAGTACGACTGCTTCGAGCATGTGTGTTACACTTGGTGATCTCAGCAACGATTAGCATTTGGTAACCAAGGTTGCATTGGTTCAGGGTGTGAACGGTAAGTGGGAACGGATGCTAATGCTAGGTTAATTAAAGCTTAGTTAGTTAGTTAAATTTAGTAATTAGTCTCTTCAACCCTTCACCTTACTAGCATAGGAGATAAAACAGGAAAAGCTATAAAAATCATATACCTCAGACTTACTTAACCATACACCGTGACAAATACAAGTAAGTCTGGGAAGACAACGAATAATTAACCTTAAGTGTTCCATGAGGCGTGTAGGCACTTACTCTGTGGAGTTCAACCGAATCATGTGTGTAACGCTCATATTCGTATGATTGAGTGTAGGGGTACCTTGCCACTCATCACCAAATATTGGGGACCAAGATGTAATCTTGAATATTCAATATTGTGGGATGTGGGCTAGCCTATAAATATAATGCTTAGACGCATAATTTGAAAAGAAGTCTTTGTCAATAGAGTAGCGAAATGCTTGTAATTTTATTCCATAGTCTTAGAGAACAATCAATGAGTTCCTACAGTGTGGATCTAAGTCAATGGTATGCCATCTTATTTGAGTGGCAATGTACCTAGACACATTCCATGAATAGTAATAAGATCAAGATTAATTCTTATTCATTGCAGCCCTTTGACTTAGATTAGATTTACTTTCCATGTAATTTACTTTTCATGTACTTGGTTAATATTTACGTTTCCAAGCATATTAATGAATTGGTAGAATGAGCACATCTAGTTTCAAGCATAAACATGTATTTGCTTGGTAATTTTAACAACATTATTGCTTGGTTCGCCTAGTAGCATAGCGCTCGGTAATCCTAGTAGTGGATACGTGGGTTCAAGACATGTATGGTAAGCTAGGAATGGACACTCATAGCTTGTAGGCTAGTTTAGACTTTACTTTCTATTGTTAATTAGTTTAAATAATTGAATTTTTTATTATCATTAGGAGTAGCATAAGGCCAAAACACCACAAAGAATCATATGCCTCACTTTGGACTAAACCATATGTCACAAGCTACCACTAGTCCAAATGGGAAGACAACGAACTGTGATCAAGACATAACAATCTAGGTGCTACAACTAGTCCCATTCATAGAATTTAACTAAATCATACGTGAACGCTTGTGATTCATATAGTTGGACATAAGAGGTATCTCATCGTTCATCATTGGCGTTGTTGCTAGGGATGGTGCTAGTTATCTAGATTAGTTATATTATACACAATCACTATAAAACTATCAACAATTTATCTTTTAGAAAATATTAATATTTTATTTTAAGTCACACACATTGAAACCATGTCTTCTTCACATAGGACCGATAACACATTGTATGATGAGAACATTCATTTGAGAACTAATAGGATCTACACTGAAGAGAATTGGGATGAACAACCTCAACCAAGGGTTTCATATGCTCATTTTCACTCTTACCACACTGAAGGACTAGATTCACCTAAGGCTGATAATCTTAGAGGAGATGGAGTAAGTCCTAGATCGGGAAGGACCTTAACGCCTAGGACCTCCTCAAAACCTAGAAGATAAATCAAGGGATTCTTCCTCTTCAATGTTTAGTTCTAATGAAGGTTAACATAGGTATAAAGATAAAGCTCCACTATGGGGTTGAAATAAGAATAGAAATCAAAACCAAGGGCAAAATCAAAGATATCAAAATGCACATAGACAAAATCATCACAATCAGATAAATAGAAATAGAAATTTTTACCATGACATGTCTGATGACGGTGATCTCTTATTGGCCACTAAGAGCATGACATAGATTATAGAGGTAGTAAAATACCCCACAAGCATTATAAGGAAAGTCACATCAAAAGACCTGATATGAATAACATCCCTAAATTTTCGAGAGGCTATGATTCTGATCCACAACATCATTTGCAAGCCTTCCATGATTCCTACATCTTACAAAACACTAAAAGTGGGTGGCAAAAGCTTTAGCTCTTTCCTAGGATACTACTAGACAAAGTTGAAGTGTGGTATAGATCGTTGAAATCAAATTCAATCTATCAGTGGTCCACAATGCTGTAACTCTTCAATGAGAAATACCAAGCCTATGCAAGGGTGTCCAACCTAAGGAAATGAATTCAAGGATGGAAACAAGAACAACATGAACCCTTGGATATGGCCCTAGATAGATACTATTCTCTATTGAATATATGCCTAGGACATGATTTCTCTCAAGAAGAGTAAATTTTCAACATCATAGATGGGCTTCATAGTTAAATGAGAGAGACCCTTGGGATGTATGCTCAAGGTCAATTATATGAACTAGGAATCCATTAGATCCAAAGGCTAATCAAGCATGTGGCAAAAGAAGAAGGAGAGCTATGTAAACAAGAGAATGTTGAGAAATATCACTGGGGCCCAACTCTTCAAAAGAAGAGGGTCCATATTCATGATCAAGAAAAAGAGGTAGCTCTCGATGAGGTGATTTCACAACAAACCTTATCAATACAAAAGTCTATTGATAAGCTTGAAGCAAGGTTAGATAAGATGTTGAAATGGATAAATGAGAAAGTTACAACTTGTGTAGAAACCATAAAGGAAAGAGTAACACAAAACAAATCAAGTGATCACAACAAAAGGAGGAAAAAGAACTAAGAAATTGCTAGGAACACTTATTGACAAAAAGGGGAAATGGTACATCTACATGAGTATTGGACTTTTGCATTAAATCCCAAGTTCGTACAAAAGCAAATGCCTAGGAAATTATCTTTTTCACAAGGTAATTATAAGTAATCCTACAACCAACCGTACTATCCTAGTGGGACTTCTTATCAACCTCAAAATACTATCAAACACAGTGGCAAAACCCGTAGTTCTAGGGGAGGCCATCATCAAACCAGTACTACCCTTACCACCAACTAGACAAGTACAAATATTATGTCCAACAACGTATTTTCCTAACTGGTTCTACTTCCTCTACGTCAAATCACTACTACTACTCTCCCAAATATGATCTACCCACAACATATTTTGAAGAATCATCACCTCATGCCTCTCATCCTCTATCATATCCTCATACTTCCCTCCATCACATGTCACAACCAACATAGGAAGGTTTAGCACCATAACATCAATGAAAGAATGTTAGTTGTGCTACAAACATACACAAAAAATGATAATGCTAGTAGATCTCCATCACAACCTTAGAAAAATCCTTTCTTTAGGTTGGTTCCCACTCATAAGCACAACACTCGTGGTCCTACTAACTCATCAAAACCAACACAAGGCCAATCTAATGCAACAACCTTCCTTGCTGGAACAATGTCTCCTAATCATACAAAAAAAAAGCCAACAACCATTACCACTCCAACACAAGACATAAACAATGAACTTATCATTGTGGAGAGACAAGAAAATCCATGCATCACTAATAGTAAAGGATGTAGTTCTGGATCAGAAATTTAAAATATTAACATAACCCACAACACAGCTAAGGGACAAGTGTGTGAGCAAAAACTAGTCTACATAGTAGCCAATAAACTAGAAGACACCCAATGGCTTGAAAATGAGAATATAAAATTGTTTCAAAGATGCATGGAAGCAATTGATCCACTTCTTAGTTCTAGACTTAGGAAAATAGACCAAATAGGGGACTTAGACATAGATATCTTACACTTTGATTATACACCAGAAGAGAATATTAAACACAAAGACCCAAGAATTAAAATTGAAAATCAAGAAGAAGAAGCAAACACATCTGGATCCCCCAAAATGTAAATACCTTCAAGTCCAGATCAAGATACATCTTTGAATGATCCAAATGAGACAATCACCAATGTTAGATGTGCTACCACATGATTAATTAAATCAGTAACAAGGATAGATGGGAAACTGATGGTGTATAACTAGGGGATTGTGTAGTCCATCTCCCAAATGTGTAGACATAAGATTAGTCATGGGGGAGATGCTCCATCTTGGTTTAAGAACTAATACGTGTTTTTCACATTTTTTTTATATAATTTCTTTTATCATTTTCCTATTTCTTCCAAAATTTTCTGATGCTTCATATGTTTTCCATTTCTTAATATTTTTCTTTTCTTTATATTTTTCCCTTTTTCTTGAGTCATTCTCTTCATGTTTTATGAATGTATTTCATGTTTTTGTTAATAATATTGCCAAGTCATGATGCAAAAGTGCTATACTATAAAGATGATTGGATAAGTAATTATGTAAAGTAGTGAGACCGCCTCATCCATTCCTCTAGTTCTTTGAATAAAAGGTCTTTATCATGGAAACAATTTGGTTCTTCTTTTGTGAAACAAAAATTCATCAATGATCATTGTACCTTGAAGAAAGATGGAATGACCAAGTGGGAATGGGAAAGGATGTGACATCCTTCATCTGGTTTATGACTCCTCTTGGAACATATCATCACTACTCTATCAACCAATAAAAAGGAAGTTCTTTCTTTGCATGGTGTCGTTCCCATTTCAAAAAAAATTAAAAAACAAAAAAAATTCAAAAAAATATAACATGTAAAAAAGAAAAAGAAAAAAACAATAATGGAAATTCAAAGCACACTCCTTAGACACAATAATGGGCTACAAGCACTGGTTATGGCTCTAGAAAGACATGTTACCCATGCCTTAAGGCATCCCTCTAACTAAGGCCCTTCCTTCCTTCTTCTCTTTTCTTCTCTTTTTCTAGTAATGATTGTTTTTGAGGTGGTTGTGGACTCATGGTGGTAGGAAAAAGGGAACAATGCAAGGTCATTGTTCATGATATGGACTCGGTCTAAACTTGGATGGATAGGTATGCTAATCATTTTAATCATACTTTTCACAAGAACCTATTGTGGACATGGTCGAGTACTTTACACCCTAATATTTGCAATCCCTTCTCATCCCATTATTCACCTCACTGCTGCATGTGATTATGAGCCTTGTGGTTTTATGTAGTATAGTGCAACATCCCAGCCACAATAGTTGTGTGTTGTTTGGAATAAAGGCATGGTCTACATTTAACTTCTCGGGTGCTGATAGACATCTATAGAAGTAGTTATGCAAGGGCATTATGGTAGGAGCCTACTTTGGGAAGGATCCACTTGCATAACTTTTGTTGCTCATGGCTTTGAACTAACCTTCACATCTTCCAAAACATCAATGACAGTTTCTCTAAATTTATGCATAATTTTGGAACTACTTCTCATCCCTTTTAATTAATTTTTTACTTTTTCCTACTCTTCTATTAAAATATCCTTCAAGTTCAATATTTATTGGCCATATTCTAAATCAAACCTTTGGTTTTAATTTTTCAAAAACTTGTATGCTTCCGAAGTTATGCTTATTAGTGATGCCTGCTTTGAATTATTTGAAATTTTTCCAACATCCTATTTTCAAACATTATGGTAACTAATAGTAATTGATCAAAATAATGTGAATAGCATGATGATTTTAGTTACCGCATGGCCTTGGGCATAGTATGCTATCATCACCTTGTGCTTAAATGAAAACTACAGGATCCAAAAAGGGTTCATTATTAAGGAAATTTTACCAAAACTAATGTTGGTCCTTTAGTGACTACAGGTGATGCTAAAAGAAATTCCTAAGGAAGATGGTCTTTTGCCAAGCATGAAAATGAAGCTAAGAGGAGGATAACGAAGGATATGACCATGGAAAAATTGTAGCACATACAAGATAGCAGCACAAACTTTACATGTTTTCTAAGTTTGTGGGATAATGAGAAGAAATTTTACTCCATCCTTCAAGAATTTTTTGCATAACCACTCATCAAATGACATCTATGTTGAAATTGGTAGAGCATCAAGAAAGCACTTAGAAGAGGCTAAATCTAGAGCTTCAATAGATTCTAATAAAATTTTACTTGATACTAAGAAATCAAAAGATATGACACATAAGAACATAGGATTTCTAATGGTTCAACCCTAAAATTTCTAGCATATTAACTTCTAAAACTTTCTTAAAATCATTTGTAAATATCATATGCTATGCAATGCCAAATTATGAAGTATTAACCAAAAGGAGAAAAGTAGAAAAACCACTTTTTCCTACTTTAAAGATTTGATTACAACCTTTAAAAGGAAACTTCACACTCTCACTTCATTGTAGCCATAAATCCAAATATCTTATAAAAACCCCAACATAAGATTAACGAAGCAAAACAAGGTTGCTACACAAACCCCAACATCGCAATCAATAGGTAGAACAATGTTCTAAGTAATCAAAACATCATATAGTTAATTACTTAACTTCAACATATCTTCACTCTTTTTTCTATTTAGATATCTTACAATAATTATTAGACATCTAAACTCAACTAAATGTATCAAAAAAAAGAGTGAAGTATAACTAAGGTCAACTTAAGATTTGTCTTTGCATCTCTAACAATCTCTCACCTAAAGATAAATCATACACTGACAAAAAATAGGTTCCAAAAACTTTATTGATTAACATGTCTTCCATACAAGACCACATAAGAAAATCATTGTTGTATGCACAACCATCTAAAGAGCATCTTTCCATAAAACATTCTAACGAACAAAATCTTCTCAAGGTAAACATATATGGAATAGTAAAATTGAAATAAAAAAGGTGGTTTTATTACATTCAAAGATCCAAAAAATCTATTAAACAAACATTACATTTCTATCATGAAAATTAAATATTAACTTAACAAAGTGCTCAACTAACACTAGATGTAACAAGAAAAGATGATATTTTTTTCTTAAATGTTTAGTTTGAGGATACTAAGAAACACATAGTGCTCATTAATCTTCAGGACTCCCTAAACGACATAGCTTAATGTGTATTTCCACAACCTAAATTTTGCATAGGTTTAATTATTTACTATTGTCAAATGCATTTCATTTCAATAGGTTAGTTCTAATTTTATTGACTAAATAATAGAATTATATTATTCTAGTTACTATTGTTGTTGTTGTTATTGGGTGACATCAATGAATACAATATACTTGCTAAAGTATTTTATTAAAGTTTTCTATTCTTTTATTTTACTGCTATTGGAGCTCAATCATACATTTTGCATATATTTTATAATTAAATATTGAAATCCAATTACTCTAGGAAGTTTTTATTTTTTCCAATTATCATGCCTTTACAGGTATTTGGTTATGCATATTTTATTCTTTATGTACATTTAGTTATATCTATTTTATTCTTTATTATGCACATGTCATTATATAATGCTCTTTTCATAGAGCATTTTAGACTCTAACCTTAACCAAGTCATACACTCTTTCATTTTTTGTCATTAAACTAGAATTCTAAGTTCATTTTTAGTTATAACTTAATAATATATAAATTTTCTTTATTAAGAAATTACCTTAGATTGGTATTCTACCTAGAATCTGACTCAACCAATATGTCTGAAACATATAAAAATGCTAATTTTAATCCTCAGTTCACTAAAATTAAAGATACAATTCTCTAGATATCACATTTTTAGTTTTGACATATAAATTAGATGACTATGATGAGTGATGCTTTGATATGATTCTAATATATTGACATATAGAGCACTTGATAAGGATCCTATCAATTCAAATGGAATCTGATTTGGAGTCTATATGTGCCTTGTTATGTGTGTTTGAACCTTGAGAATATTAGTTAGAAGAAAAAAATAAAAAATGAACTTATGAAAATGTTTTATAGAAAAAATTTCATTAAACATTTAAAACTAAGTTAGAAAAAAATCAATTTCAAAAAGTAAGTTAGCCATGTGAAGGTAGTTTTAAAAATAGTGATTAAAATGATAATGTTACATGTAAAGCATATGTATATATAAATATATATAAGCTACATGCATCATATTATTTTTCTTCACTACCCTATGAATTTTCCTTTCTTTCTTTTTTTACCCCCAAACAAAAACCATCTAAAGCTTTGTTTCTTTCAAATAGAAACCATTTTTCACCTAGTTTCTTCATTTTGAAGCCATTTTCAGCTTAGTTTCTTTAATTCTTAGTATGTTTATTCTATTTATATACATGTATTAGGGCTCTGTGTCATGGTGCATGTTATTCTTTTGCTTGTAAATAGATTTTGCTCTTCAATATGTCTTGTTTTGGTTCATGGAAGATTTCTAATACATAGGTTTTGAACGAAGTGAAAGTATATTTTGAGCATTTTTGAGCAGGAAGGAAAGCCAATAAGAAAATTTTAAAAGGTCTTGCAACACAATAAGAAAGTTTATTTTATTTTCCTTTTCATTTGGTTTCTTTATTTTGCTGTGAATTTTTCGTTTTCCTTTTTCCTTCCTAATTATTCATTATTTATTACAACTTTAATTATTATGTCAAGACTTTGCAGAATTTTTGATAGTTTCAACCTATTTTTATATGGAAATTTGTATTGTATTATTTTTTTTCAAGTAAGTTTTTCTTTTGGTAAATTTTTGGATGATGTGGGATTTTTGCCGATTTTTTGGATATTTCATGATAATTTTGAATTAGTCTTTGATATGAATGGGAATTTGCAAGATTTTGTGGAATTTTAGTTATTATAAACTTTTTGTCTATTTTGGAAATATTTTGGATTCAAAATATAATAAAATAATATATAATTTGATCAAGTTTGTTCAATTGGTAGTAGAAGTTACAACTCTTTTAGATGGCCCCATTTACATGTAATATTGAGGTGTTCCTTAATGGAACCCACCCCAAGAGAACAAGGGTTTGGATGGATTTCTTACTTTAAATTTTGATTGGTAAGTTCATTGGAGAATGGTAAACTAGCCAGGATCATAACACTAAGCAATTGAGTCAATTGATATGTGGTGAAGCATAGTTAAGATCTATCCTTTTGATGATGCATGTGCCTCAACCACTAAGGATATTAGTTATGGTGGTATTTCAAGACCTATTGGTATGTTCCTTTGGTAATTGATGAGTGGCGAGGTACCCCTACACTTAACTATACGAATACGAGTGTCACATGGACGATCTGGTCGAACTCCAAGGACTAAGTGCTTACGCGCCTTATGAAACACTTAAGGTTAATCAATCGTTCTCTTCCCAGACTTACTTGTATTGCCATGATTGTATGGTTAAGTAAGTCTGAGGTATATGATTTTGATCTCTTTTATCTTTTTATCGCCTATGCTAAGAGAGGAAAGGGTGAAGAGACTAAGTAACTAACTTTCACTAACTAAGCTTTAATCATCCTAGCATCAGTATCCGTTCCTAAAACACCACTAATTTCGGCCTAACACCTTGAAATGAGAATAACTCAAGCCCTTTTGAGCATTCAGGAGGCAAAATTTGACTAAGACATGGAACTCACACCCAGCTTGCTCACACTATCAAGCTAGCTTGCCCTTAGCGTGAGCAACTCCAACAACTTCAAAATCAAGTAAAAAATGGTCTAAATCTAAGGGTGTAAGCCATCCTCAAGAGCCACTATCGTCCACTTCAAGTATCAGCATTTAGGAGTTCAAATTTTGGGTCAAATTGTACACATTTTCTCACTCACGCTAATGGTCACACTGAGGTCACGTTGGCAGCATGAGTACAATGTGAACAACTCTAAGAGCCTCAAAAATGAGTTGAAATGACTTGATTTCAAGGGTGCAAGCCATCCTCAGGGTTCATTGTTGACAACTTCAAGTTCCAGCCTCTAGAATTCAGATTTTAGGTCCAAAATTGCAAAGTTTTTGTAGGTCACGTTGTGATCACACTGACCTCACACTGGCAGTGTGAGTCTAGCGTGAGCTACCAAAAGTGGTTTAAAACAAGGCATATCCAAGCTCAATTTCTGACTTACAGGTCACCCTCAAGTTCAACCATAGTTAGGCAATTTCTATACTCAAGAAAAAGGCTTCAAAAATCAAACTTTGGTGTCAAGTATGTCATTTTTAGCTCACTTATGTTGAGGTCATGCTAATAGCATGAGTACAGCGTGAGTACTGATCACGCTTAGTCGAAAGCACACCAAACTCACACTGAGGACACACCAAGATAAAATCAACTCATGCTGGAAGTCCTGGTGAAACAGAGATGCCTCAAACAGCCACAAAACCATTCAAATTGACATCCTGCAGCAGTCAATTCAATGATCAACAAGTTTCAAGCGAGCCGGAGTTGATCCATGTTGTTGTACATTATCATTTTCATTGTAAATGTTCATCATTTGTGAACTTGTCAAGCTCTTACACTCCAAATTATATCTGCTTCTATGGGTGTAAGCTAGCTTGTGTAAGCCAACACATGTTGTAAGATACAATGCATCCGGTCAAGAACGTAGCTTTCCCACGTGTGTCCAACTCACATACAGCTGTCCATCGAACACGTGTCACATGATCTATTTTCCTCTCATCTCTCAACCGTTGATTCCATCTATGAATTCCGCATCCAAGCCCAGCCGAAGCCTATAAATACCCTGTCAATTCACATAAACAAGGGAGCAATTTTGAAGGTTGATGGCTTAGGAAACACTGACTAGCAACTTTTCGACACTCAAGCGCACCTGACTCCTAGCATCCAAGCACCTGTAAGCACATCACCCTGGGGCTTAGCGCTTGACCTGCCATCCACATGTGTAGCTACACTTTGATCGATGCACATTCATTCTAAGCAATACAATACAGTTCATCTTTGCCTTCCATTATATTGTTTACTCTATTTTACATTCAGTTTACGTTTTGTTTGGAATATTGTTCTGTATACGATCTGTTTGCATTTTGTGCGTCACTGTTTACATTTCAAACATCAGTTACCATAACCCCAATGCAAGCCATAGCTTATGTTCGGGGAAGTCCTTGGTTGATTTGCATGCAAACCATCCAAGGCACTCTGCCTTTATTTTCTTTTCCATCTTGCCCTCACGTGAAGGCAAGGTCAGCTATGCTTGTCTAACGATCTTTCGATGTTTGTTTTTCCCTTCCAGCCTTACATTGACGATTTTAGTCAGTACAGTAAATTAGTGCTAGAAGGAGGGCCACCTACGAAACTCATACATTAATCGAGATCATAAACCTCCAAAATTCTTACATTAATTGAGACTGCGAATCCACAAAACTCTTACGTTGCAGCGAGTACTTTAAACTTTGCAACTCCACCATCAGAACTCAAATAGCGTACACACACTGGTTAAACAATACACTTCATAGACAGTCTTCCAAGTAACCTTCCCACCACCATCAATCGATCACAATGAGTTTCTCTCACCACTTGCAACCTGCATCTATCTAGCTTGACAAGTCAGTTAATAATGCTGTCAGTTACTCATGCTGTTAGTTTGCTCACGCTATTAGTTGCTCACATTGTCAGCTTACTCACGTTGTCAGTTACTCACACTGTCAGCTTGCTTGTGCCCGGCTTGTCAAGCCAGCTTACTCATGTTGTCAGTTACTCACGCTATCAGCTTGCTTGTGCTCAGCTTGTCAAGCTAGCTTACTCACGTTGTCAATTACTCACGTTGTCAGCTTGCTTATGCCCGGCTTGTCAAGCCAACTTACTCACGCTCTAGGCTTGCTCACACTTTGATAACTCATGCTAGGTTATAAATCATGCTCCACTTACTACAGTAACCTTATGTTGGTACAATGTTTTGCAGTTTCTATAATGCTCATGTTAGGTTATAACTCACACTCCACTTGCTACAGTGTGTTTTGCGGTTTCTACAGTGCTCACACTGGGTTCTAACTCACGCTCACGCTGTGTACACACGCTGCCATACTCACACTCTACTTGCTACAGTAACCTTACGCTACTACAGTATTTTGCAATTGCTACAGTACTCACATTGCTATAGTGCCGCTACAGTACTACTACAATATTGCTACAGTGTTATTTCAACAAAAACACACAAAACGCATCCATTTCAAAGCCGAATTCACCGCAATTCGCACCTACCTTCAAGTTGATCTAAGTACTTAATACCACCAACATGGATCACCTTGTCCAATACATACGATACACACAACACAATGATTTCGAGATGACTTCCTCTTACCCAAGATCGCCATCTGAGTACGAGTACGAGTTCATGGCCTTGCCCAAACCCAACAGCCCTTGGGGTCTTACCTCCTCACAACAATCACAGCACTTGGAGCACACATCCAAGGCATTCGCTTCACAATCTACACACACTAGGGCCCAGTCCTAAACAATCCAAACACCTTGTACATACGATAAGGCCCATCCCCAAGCAACACAAGTACCTTATGCCTATGCTAGGGCCATGCGCCAACCTCCCCAACCTCAACCCAACATTTACGCAAGCGTCACATGTGCCATGCCTGTTTCACCAGTGCCTCAGGCACCTGCTCATCATCCGTCTGGGATGATGTTAAACTATCCATGGCTCGGTACAGCCTTAAACTGCCAACACATGGCGGGTATGATGTTAAACTACCAACAACCATCTGCCATGACATTAAACTTGCAAGCCCACAACCGGTGATCCAACCCATCACCGCACAACTTACGCGAGTCCAGTCAACACAAGCGGCTGGTGAATCTATGAGTTGGGAACAAGTGTCCCAACTAATCCAAACTTTGATGGAGGAAATCAACCAACTTAAGGCTGCCTCCTCAGACACACCCAAGGTGGTGGACTTTTACCATGATGATCTGATTTGTCCTACAGTCCCACCCCTTACACTACCTGTGGGCTATTCATTGCCACATCTAATAAAATACAACAGTCATAGTGACGTCAATGCACATATCATCACATTTCGCACAGAAGCCATCATGTTTTACTCCTAACCACATGCCATTCTAGCCTTCTTTCCCCTATTGCTCACTGGCAAAGCTCTAGGTTGGTACCATGCCCTACCCCGAGCTTCCATTGCATTCCTCAAGGACCTCATACCAATTTGTGACACACTTCAGATACAACATCAGACCTGAAGTGAAAATCGACAAGATCCTCCACATCAGACAAGGACCCTTGGAGCCCATACTACCTTCCTCTAGCGATGGAGTGCCACAGCTAATGAAATGCATGAGCCGATTGCAAAGACACATCTCTAGGCAATCTTCAAGGGTGTAGTCAATGACTTCATCAAGTCCAAACTGCTCTACCAGGCCCCAAAGTCTCTTACCCAGGCCTTTGACCAAGAAAGGGGCATTGAAGAGGTGGCAAGAGCAAGCAATGACCCAACTTATGAGGCCTACAGAAACCAACATGCTCGCAAGCAAAACAAAATAGTAGAAACGGTGACCACAAGCACGAAAGTAACCAACTAGGGTCCAACAAGCCTAAAGCCCCAACTAAAAAAATCGCCAACTCTAGTGCCAACTCATCTACATCGATAGGAGCCACCCCAAGGCCCAACTTTTAGTGCAAGGACAACTCAAAGTATACACCACTACCGATGCAACCCTTTGAACTATTGGAGCAACTCTTGAAAGCTAGGCAAATCCAACACAAACATGTATCAGTGATTACCCACCATAAACATGATAGGTATTGTGAACTATTAAGGAACCCCACATTAGCAGTACCAAATGAGCCCCCAATCCCACGACATTTTAAATTGGACCAATACTGTCATTACCATCAATTGGCTGGTCACAGTACAGACAACTGTCATGCTTTGCAAGATGACCTGCAGAGAATGATAAAACAAGATCAATTGGTAATAGACATGGCGAGTCAATCCAACACAGACAATGCCTCCTATGTCATAAACTCAATTAGCATAGGTGGCAAGCCCAAACCTGTGCAACAACCTTTTGTGATCCATGTGCCTCCTAACAAGGCAAAGGTCCCTGTAGCCTCCACAAGCAAGAGGCCTTCCTTTGTTTTCAAAGTCCCACCTCAGCCACCCACAACACCCTTTGTGGTCAAGGTTCCACAGCAATTGTCCACTAAGACGTTAAACTGGCATGATGCAGCAACATCAACCACTAAGCAACCTTTTGTTATCAAGGTGCCACAATGAGTTAGTCACACAACAACCCCTACAACAACTCCAAAGCCACCCTTTATCATAAGGGTGTCACAACGTGACGACCCCTCACCTACCCAAAGCCCAACAGTGGGCAACATCTCGATCCCTCCTCCCTCGAGGGTCGACCCCACTAGCAACCTTGGTAGGCCCACCAAATGGCAATGCAAAAGGGCAAACAAGCACCTTGCAACCACCATGGCCGAAGCAAAGGCCACAACTAGCAAGCAACAATCAAGCATTGTGGCCCCTACCCCCAAGTAGGCCAAGCAAGCCAAGCGCAAGTCCCCTTCCTGAGAGATCTGTCTTTCAAGCCACATGGAAGAAATCAAGGCCAACACAATGGCTAACGACAAGGACTTTGTAGCTGCACTAACCCAGGTAAAGCAAATGCTCAAGCAAAAGAACACAACATTGAGCTTGTACGACCTAGTCATGACTTCAACTTCTCACTGGCAAACATTGGCCAAGATCTTGGCCTCCATTCCTGTTACGGAGGACATCCCTACAAATGAGACATCCATCCATGCAACAATGCTGCCCCCTACACCACAAGAATTGGGTTCAACAACCTTAGCCTTTTGCAATAATGCAATCAAAGTCAACCCCAAATGAGGGGAGGTCACTACAGCTCCACTATTCATTAGCATTCGTGTTGGACAGTGTACCATTTGCAGAGTACATGTTGATGATGGTGCAACAACAAACGTAGTATTGTACTCCGTCATCAACAAGCTAGGCCTTGCAGATGAAATCCGGCCAACCAAAATCACATGTCTAAAATCCTTCAACGGATCACGTGTCACAGTTAGGGGTACAATCAACTTAGCCTTTGTGGCAAGAGAGCAATTCCCCACCAGTGCAGATTTCACTGTCATAGAAGAGATTCCAGGTTTCAACATGATTCTAGGTAGGCCTTCGATAGCCCAACTAAGGGTCATCTCCTCTCCCATCCACCAAGAAATCCACCTTCTATACAAAGGTGGTCAAGTTATCATCCATGGTGATAATGCTTCCTCTTCAACTATCCACGACATAGACATGGCGCAAGTTTTAGAAGAAGAGTTTCATGGTGGTACACTTATAACAACCAATGCAGCACCTAAGGTTAACACACCCAAACAAGTGGTTGAAGCCAATAGCTTCCCAGAGGATCCTAATCCTTGCACACTCCTTAATCAATGCCTAATTAAGGAAAGAGACTTAGTCCTTAAGGCCGTCCATGAACATCTAGATAAGTTCTCAGCTAACTGGGAAGGGCCTTACTTAGTCACCAAGGCATAAAATAATGGAGCCTTCAAACTTGCTGACATGGACAAGAACGAGTTCGCTAATTCCACAAATCACATGTACCTGAAATGGTACTATGTTTGATTAAACTAAGGTATGTACCGGTCTTGGCATCACAACCTAAAACTGATACCATAGAATGGTCCTAGGGCTATGACTTGAAACTGGCACCACAGAATGTCCTGGAGTCATGACAATAAACTAACACCACAGAGCTCTATCTGGTATGGCACTAAACTACCACATCTGTCTGCCATGACGTGAAACTAGCATCCAAAGTTCACTAAGACTATAAACTGGTTTGCCTCTTCACAGTCCACTATGACTATAAACTAGCACTGCACCATCCACTACGATGCTAAATTAGCACTATCCAAAGGGTTATGATGTGAAACTAACCCGCAATAGTCCACTAAGACTATAAACCGGCGACATCATCAACGACTAGGCAATACTTGAAAAGATATGTTGTTGCAATTGGCTATACCTATTCCATAAAGACTTGCTTCATAATTTTTCTCATGAATCCTGATGAAGCTTATGCTGTTCATGATTCTTTCTGCTTTGAAAATTGCACACGGTGGCTCCATCTCCTTGGTTTTTTTCAAGTTTAAAGTGCTTAGTTAACCGAATCATCTATGGTTTTCTTTTCCTTTTGGAGTTGTGTTTGCAGGATGACACGCCTGATGAGTTTGTGCATAGATGCACTTCATCATGATGACAAGGTATCACATTCTTCCTTACACCCACAACTGGGTTAATCAATCCATTCATAAGTACATTTCCAACTCTTGATACATTCCCTATTTCCCATCATGTTCCCCTTATCCGATTCAATTACATCCCCTTGATACATTCTACTCATCCCAAAGCTCTTAATACACTGTTGCACACTGTGATTCTCTAAGAAGTTGCAACGTAAAACACAGTACACAAGACATGATACAAAATGTAAGTGCATGAGCACGAGCACAACACTGAAAGCAAGCTCTTTCAAAAACAAAAAAAGAATAAGAAATAAATAAGAAAAAAGAAAAAGAACAAAAAGATCAAAGAGAAAAATGCACGGAAAAGGTCTTCATGACCCCGTTGGCATCATAGACCAAAGAGCATTAGCTATTCTCATACAATCCCGAGGCGAGAAGGCAATTGTCTTGAAAAAATAGTTACCCTCATGTCTCAAACGACCATGTTGCACATCATCGCATGGCTTTGTCTGTTTACAACAGGCTCCCGTAAACACTCTACAAGAGTCCTGTTTCTCCAAAGAATGCACTTCCTATGTCTTGGTTCCGAGTCTGCCAAACACTGGCTACTGACAGGGATCAAAAATATGGCTTGTTCATGTGAGAGGATTCCTCTCCCACAATTCCAACAGCAATTATAACCCTTCATTAATTCCTGATTCCCTGGTTACAACCAATCCCCCTTGCATCTTGAACTACACTTTCCCAATCCCATGTACTTTTGAACATGGTGCGATGATGTCCAATCAAGGCCCGATGGATAATGCTTGGTACTTGGTTGTTCATGGTGTTTTGCACTTCTTTGTCGATGCCTCTTGGGTGGATTCCTCCAGAAGTCAACAAAGAGGGGCCAATGAAACACCACTAATTTTGGCCTAACACATTGAAATGAGAATAACTCAAGCCCTTTCGAGCATTCGGGAGGCGAAATTTGACTAAGACATGGAACTCATGCCCAACTTGCTCACGTTGTTAAGCTAGCTTGCCCTCAGTGTGAGCAACTCCAACAGCTTCAAAATCAAGTCAAAATGGTCCAAATCTAAGGGTGCAAGCCATCCTCAAGAGCCATTAATGTCCACTTCAAGTATCAGCATTCAAGAGTTTAAATTTTAGGTCAAGTTGTACACATTTTCTCACTCATGCTAATGGTCATGTTGAGGTCACGTTAGCAGTGTGAGTACAGCGTGAGCAACTCTAAGAGCCTCAAAACTGAGTCAAAATGACTTGATTTCAAGGGGGCAAGCCATCCTCAGGGTTCATTATTGACAAATTCAAGTCCCAGCCTCCAGAATTTAGATTTCAGGTCCAAAATTGTAAATTTTTTGTAGGTCACACTGTCGTCACGCTAGCAGTGTGAGTCCAATGTGAGCTACCAAAAGTGGTTTAAAACAAGGCATATCCAAGCTTAATTTCTAACTTGCAGGTCACCCTCAAGGTCAACCATAGTTAGGCAATTGGTATACTCAAGAAACAGGCTTCAAAAATCAAAATTTGGTGTGAAATATGTCATTTTTAGCTCACTCACGCTGAGGTCACGTTGACAGCATGAGTGCAGCGTGAGTACTGATCACACTCAGTCGAAAGCACACCAAACTCATGCTGAGGACACACCAATAGAAAATCAACTCATGTTGGAAGTCCTGGTGAAACAGAGATGCCTCAAACAGCCACAAAACCATTCAAACTGACATCTTGTAGTAGTCAATTCAACGATCGACAAGTTTCAAGCGAGTCAAAGTTGATCCATCTTGTTGTACATTATCATTTTCATTGTAAATGTCCATCATTTGTGAACTTGTCAAGCTCTTACGCTCCAAATTATATTTTCTTCTATGGGTGTAAGCTAGCTTGTGTAAGCCAACACATGTTGTAAGATACAGTTCATCTGGTCAAGAACGTGGCTTGCGCACACACATCCAACTCACATACAGTTGTCCATCGGACACATGTCACATGATCCATTTTTCCTCTCATCTCTCAGTCATTGATTCCATCTATGAATTCTGCACCCAAGCCCAGCTGAAGCCTATAAATACCCTATCAATTCACATAAATAGGGGAGACGATTTTGAAGGTTGACAGCTTAGGAAACACTGACTAGCAACTTTTGGACACTCGGGTACACCTAACTCCTAGCATCCAAGCACCTGTAAGCACATCACCCCGGGGCTTAGCGCTTGACCTGCCATCCACACGCACAGCTACACTTTGACTAGTGCACATTCATTCTAAGTAATACAATACAGTTCATCTTTGCCTTCCATTATATTTTTTACTCTATTTTACATTCAGTTTACGTTTTGTTTGGAATACTATTCTATATACGATCTCTTTGCATTTTGTGTGTCACTGTTTACATTTTGAACATTAGTTACGATAACCCCAACGCAAGCCATAGCTTACATTCGAGGAAGTCCTTAGTTGATTTGCGTGCAGACCATCCAATGCACTCTACCTTCATTTTCTTTTCCAGCTTGCCCTAACGCAAAGGCAGGGTCAGTTGTGCCTATCTGACGATATTTCGGTGTTTGTTTTTCCCTTCTAGCCTTACACCGATGATTTCGGTCAGTACAGTTCCCACTTACCGTACACACCTTGAACCAGTGCAACGCTATTGGGATTACGAAACGCTATTCATTACTAGGCTACCAAGCATAGCACACGTGCTCAAAGCGGTCGTACTAAATGCACTTAACTAGGAGAGTTGAGGGTTGAGAGAGATTAATTATCTAAGAAAGATATTAAGCATTTAACATTAATTAAAGTCCTATTTAGCTTAGTCCACGTACTGCAAGGTTTATAAAAAAGTTCGTCTTTATTTCTGTACACAAATGTGTGCTCAGGTACAATTTGCTCGAATAAAGATCCGTTCACTTTAAGACTCCTACTACAAGCACATGGAAATTATTCTATTTTTGGAATGATAAAACTGTCAGAGTTTAGCTAAGGGTCTAGATCTAGATGAGGAAACAAGGGAAAGCCACCTCTTATTTATAAACAAGGTGACGGGCTGCGGTATTGCATACACGATATCGTAGGGGCCATCGCGATAGCGCAGATGCGATATCACGTCCCATCATACCCCCATGACTGAATAAAAACTCATCCTCGAGTTCCTTACAAAATATTGGGAACGTATGGGATTATTGACTTGAATGACACTAATGGTAGATGGGCTGACATGTGAACGGATCATCATTACAAAACATGACAAAATTTAGTATTCATGACAACAAGAGTGAACACTATACACAATTGACATCTAGCCTTATTTGGTAGCTGAGAGAGAAGAGAGAAGAGAGAGAGAGAAAAGAAGAAGTCTGCTGCTACCAATGCCAAGATTGCATCTTTCGTTGTTCATCCATAAGCGTGCCATCAATCTTGTTCCTTGTATAATCGCTTCAGCACCAGTCCATTCTAAGTGTTTCCTCCAGATCCCATCCATTGGTGTATGATTTCCATCTACACATACAACACAATCTTATATTAGCAAAGGTAAATGAATNGAAAGATGAAGAAAAAGAAACAACAGCAATGCTGATAAAATGGATGTAAAAGATGGAAATGAACAAAATAGATGATGATTGTAGAAATGTTTAAGGGAAAGAAATTAACAGATGCATCAAATAGGAATGCCAGTGGGTCCTCCCCAAAGCAGGCTCATGGCCTTAATGCCCTGACAATCCCACATTCAAAGAGTCTGTAGGCTCTAGAAATATCATTTGGAAAAAAGAGTTAAATTCTTAACCACAAGAGTTTACCAAAAAGAAAACAATGCATCAACCAAAATATGGACTACTGATACAACCAACAATGAGGTGAAAATGGAGAAAGAAGGATGGCAAGAAGAGAATGGAATGGAGTCTCGAGAACAAGGTGGTGTACAGCCCCTTATGTGTTAATGGATAATGTGACTTAGTAGATCCCATTCCAAATCCAGCCTCAAACAAACCTGGAGTAACAAGAATGCTTCTACCCAAAGAGCCACCACCATTCCAACGAAATGAAAGAGGAGAAAGTAGGAAGCGAGAAGGGCCTTAGTTAGAGGGAATATGTTTATTTTAGTTCCATAACTAGTGCTTGTAGCTCAGATGATTATCTTGTCTAAGGGATGTGCTTTGAATTCTCACTATTTTCTTTTTGTATTTTTTCATGAGAACCACACCATGCAAAGACTTATTATTTTTATTTACTTAGCTTCCTGATACTGTGGCAACATCGGAATGGTAGGAAAACTCAAGAAGAAAACATTTAAGCACCCAAGAGAATAGCCAGCACAAGTGCATCAAATCCCCTTGAAGTCACACCCTTTTCAATCCTTGAGTCCTTCCTTAGTTTGAGAAATGCCTAGTCACCGATTCGTTGATAGTTCTTATTATTGAGAAAGGGACTATATAGTTCCAAGCCAAGAGAGATCATAGAGATTTATGGATGCGTGGATGATGTGGGCTCATTGCTTGTTATATCAAAAGAACCATACCTTAGTATCAACATCATAACTTAAAGGTAAAAACCAAACATTAGCAATTAATAGAATACAGTTCATACCATCATCAGGAGCACTTATTAGGTGACAAACTCAACAAAATAAACAAACACACAAAGAAATGAAAGAGTATGAACGACGTTGTAAAACAAAAATAAGAAAAGTTAAAGAAATTTGTAAAACAAAAATGTGTAAAACAAAAACTTAAAAAGGAACTGAGGGCCTCAATTGATCAGCATAGGTGGCCATCTTCCCCATGACTAAGTTGAAAGGGAGAGATCCGAAATAATGAGTGCTGGTTTGAATTTTTTAGAAGTGCCCAGCTTCTCCCAATTGATGTTTTTAGGTTAAGGGTTGGAAGTCGGCGACGCTCTTGTTCCAGTGTATCTATGCAGTCTATGTGGGCACAGGTTGGTCCCCTAGTTAGTTCCATGCATATTGGTGGGTTGCACTCTTAATTAGCTGTCAACCACTAGGTGTTCTCTTTTTTTGTGGTTGCTACATATAGGCATTTTTGTATGTTAACTTCCTAGGCACACCGGTTGCATGCAGGAGATGCTGAAAATTCCTATACGTCATCACCCTCTGTATCACTGTATGTGATGCATGGAACTCTCTTCTTCTCGATCTTTCCGTAAGTGTTTTCCTTAGATATTTCCAAGGAAAGATCATGGATTCCTAGGCATGTGTTTATGGTACTTAGCCATGCCCTCCCCATTATTATTGGCAAGTCCCCTTTGTCATTGTTTACTTGGATCACTAGGAAATCAACTGGGTATGACCAACCACACACAGTGGTAACGATGTCCTCCACCAATCCCAAAGGAATAGTGATGGACTGGTGAGCCAACTCTAAGCGAATATTGCTCTTCTTTAGTGGAGGCAGGTTCCAGGCTTTATACATTTCTTGTGATATTAAGTTGACTCCTGAACCTGAGTCAAGAAGAGCCTTACGTGGTTCATTCCTAGCGACTTGGAGGTAGATTAAGGGACTTCCAGGATCAGAGAGTTTCCTAGGAAGGTGGCCTTCCTTGATCTAGTCAGTGACGATATGTGTTAACAAGCATATTACAACATTAGTGTTCATGACCATTATGGTGAACACTTGTACATAAATGACATCCAAGACTTATTTGGCAATTTGAAGAGAAAGAGAGAGAAAGAAAGTGAAGTGTGTTGCTGCCAATGCCGAGATTGCACATTCCGTTGTTTATCTATAGCCATGCCACCAAACTTGCTCCTTTTGTACATGCTCCAGTTCTGGTCCAACTTGAGGGCTTCCTCCAAGCCCAGCCCATTATTTGTATGATCACCATCTGCACACACAACACAATCAAAAATGAGCAAGGATAGATAATCCACAATGCAGTTGATACCTTGCCTCGATATGAAGCGCATTAGCTGAGTTGTGGTTATGGTAGAAACTGGTTCGGAAATTTATCACTAGCAACTACCCAAGGTGTAGGGGTTAGGCGATTAGTAAAATAGAAAAAATTAAAATATTTGTTCCAAGGCCACCACAACTAAGAGTGAACCTCCGGTAGCTATAAGATGGAAAAATATGAGGAACAAGAAAGATGAAAAATATCAACGGCAATGCCAATAAAATGGATATCATGGATGGGGATGAAACAAAAAATGATTGATTGCAAGAAATGTTTAAGGGAAAGAAGTTAAAAATTGCACCAAAAAGAAATGCCAGTGGGTCCTCCCCAAAGCAGGCTCATGCCCTTTATGCCTTGACAAACCCACAAACCAAAGAGTCCGTAGGCTCTAGGAATGTCATTTGGAAGCAAGAGTTAGAAACTTACCTGCAAGAATTCACCAAAGAAAAATAATGCATCAACCCAGAATAGCCTTATGATAAGATAAAATTGACAATGAGGTGGAAAATGGGAAGAAAGATGGAGAGGAGAGCATGGAATGGAATCTGAAGAACAAGGTTGTGTAAAGCTCCTTGTGTATTTCATGGTTATGATAACTGAGTAGAAATCATTCCAAATCTAGACTCAAACCAAACACATTTAGTGACATCACATCAATACACTTGGCCAATCCATCCTCTTGAAGCAATAAGAATGCTTCCACAAAGAGTCACCACCATTCCAAGGAGAGCAAGATGGAGAAGCAGGAAGTGAGAAAGGGCCTTAGTTAGAGGGAACCTTCAGGCATGGGTAACATGTCTTTCCAATTTCATAACTGGTTCTTGTAGCCCATATTATTTTATTATGTCTAAGGGGTGTGCTTTGAATTCTCACTTTTGTTGTTGTTGTTGTTGTTTTTCTTTTTTTTTCTTTTTTCTATTTTTTTTGCATGAGAAACACACCATGCAAAGACTTATTTTTATTCACTCAGCTTCCTGATTTTTGAACAATGTCAAAATGGTAAAAAATCCAAGAAAAAGCATCCAAGCACCCAAGAGAATGGCTAGCACAAATGCACCGAATCCCCTTGAAGTCACACCCTTTTCATCCTTTGAGTCTTTCCTTGGTTTGAAAAATACCCAGCCACCAATTCATTAATAAGTTTACTTAGAAAAAGGGGACTATACAGTTCCAAGCCAAAGGAGACCATAGAGTTGTATGGATGAGTGGACAGCGTGGACTCATTGCCTATTTTACCAAAAGAACCATACCTTAATATCAGCATCATAATTCAAAGGTAAAAACCAAACATTAGCAATCAATATGATATAATTCAATCCACCATCATGAGCACTTATTAGATGACGAATAAAAGTAAATCAAGCAAACAAAGAAACAATAAAAACATGAACGATGGCATAAAACAAAAATAAGAAAATTTGAAAGAATGTGTAAAACAAAAAAATATGTAAACCAAAAATTCAAAAAGAACTAAGGGCCTAGAACAGTTAACATAGGTGGCCATCTCCCCCATGACTAAGTTGGAAGGAGGAGATCCAAAATAGTGCGCAGGGTTGTCCATCAAGAGAGGTAGCATGTGTACTGGTTGTCCTAAGCTCCTGGAAAGGTTTAGTTTATTGCACATTGACCAAAAGTTTCTTATCTGGGCTCTCAGGTTTGTATATTGTCATGGCCCCTGAAGGAAAAGTTGCATAAATAATATATGATCCTTCCCACAATGTTTGAAATTTAGTACGCTGTGACACATGTGTGGGATTCCAGTAGAGAACCTTATCTCCTGGCTGATATTTAACTTTCCTAATTCTTAGGTCCTGACGTTGTTTATTGAAGGCCTTGTGTAATTCATTAGATGACAGGGCAACTAATTGGTTTTCATCTAGCAAGTTAAGGGTTACTAACCGTTGTTTCTATGCTAGATCAAGGTCAAGGTTGAGGTCACATGTTGTGGATAGTGTATGGAGCTCAGTTTAAATGGCAAGCGTTGGTAATTTACCGTACACTAACTCATAGGGAAAGTATCCTATAGGGAGTTTCCATGTGGAGCGGTATTCCCAAAGAGCATTTTTTAGTTTAGTGCTCCAGTCTCGCCTAAACTTGCTAATGGTTCTTGTCAATATCTTCGTAATCTCTGTGTTGGTGACTTCTGCTTGACCGTTCGCTTGGGGGTGGTATGGTGTAGCCAATTTATGCTCAACCCCTAAGCGTTGCATTAATTTCTAAAAAGTTGCACTTGTGAAGTGTGTACCATTGTCTGAAATAAGTGCACGTGACATACCAAACCTATTTATGATTTCTTGTTGAACAAATCGTGCAGTTGTAGATGATGTACAATCTTTAACAGCAACTGCTTCAGCCCATTTTTTTAGGTAATCAATAGCAACAATAATATAAGCTTTTCCATTGGACATTGGTGTAATCGGCCCCATAAAATCAATTCCCCAAATGTCAAAGGGTTCTAATGGTTGAAT
>MNCI01014449.1:50083-80351 GCA_015680685.1 Gnetum montanum
CAGTTTCAGAAATTCCTTTGATGGAATTCTTTTATACATAACTCAGCGTAGTCCACTGGAATCAAACCTGTGACTTAGATTTTCCAAGCCAAGACTCTTACACTAAATTATTAATCCTAGGGTTTTTCTCTTTGAACAAAGAGATGAAATGAAATAGTTCTCTTTATTGAAGTTTAAGAAAGATTGCATACAAGGATTTATAAACCAGCCTTATTCCGTATTTCAGGAAACAAACTAAAAAGAAAACTAATCTCCTAGAAATCAGAAACAATAAAAACAGAAGCTACAAATCAGGAGAAAACAAACTCCACAAAAACTGCAATTAATCCCACAAAATTGGGAATTTACTCGATCTTTCCAACATTGCAATTAATCCCACAAAATCAGGAATTTACTCAGTCTTTCCTAGCTTGCAAACTAAAGACTCAAAACCCAGTTTCGATAATGCTTTGGTGAGGATATCAGCCTCCTGATCCTTGGTAGGAATGTAAGCTAGGCTGATTGCTTCTGAGTCAATCTCATGCTTGATAAAGCTTCTATCTATTCTAACATGCTTCTTTCAATGACGTTGAACTGGGTTGTGGACGATGCTTATTGCTGATTTACTGTCACTATAGAGCTTCATAGGGCCTGAGAATAAAATTTTTAGATCCTTTAGAAGTCTCTCAATCCGAATAAGCTCGCACACTCCTTAAGCAATCACCCAGTACTCTACTTCAATGCTGCTCCTTGCTACAACTAACTATTTTTTACTCCTCCATATCACAAGATTTCCCCATAATTTCACATAGTATCCAATTGTGGATTTGCTATCTTCCACTGATCCAGCCCAATTTGCATCAACAAAGCCTTCCACTTCTCGAGATTCACATTTCTTGAACAGTAGTCCCTTGCCAGGAGATCTCTTTAGATATCTCAGTACATGATTTGCTGCCTCTAGATGTCGATTTCTCAGTGAATGCATAAATTGACTGATCACACTCATATTGTAGGCAATGTCAGGTCTAGTAAGTGAAAGGTAGATCAGTTTTNAATCACACTCATACTATAGGCAATGTCAGGTCTAGTAAGTGAAAGGTAGATCAGTTTTCCTACTGGACATTGATACTGCTCACAATCAATTCGGGAATAATTTTTTGTAGCCTTTTATTTCCAATTCCTTTCCAATGGTGTGCTAGCTGGTTTACAACCTATTTTTCCTGGCTCCTTAAGCAAATCAAGAACATACTTTCTTTGGGTAACATCCCTTGTGTGCTTCTAGCAATCTCCATACCAAGAAAATACTTGAGGATCCCAAGGTCCTTGACTTGAAATTCGTTCTTCAGTTTAGTCTTCAACTCTGAAATCTCTAAGTGGTCATCACCGGTAATCACAACATCATCCACATACACAATGAGAATGGACTTCTTCCCACTCGGTGACTGCTTAGTGAAGATCGTATGATTGGCCTGCCCTTGGATGTATCCAAAACTCTACAATGCTAAGCTAAGTCTTGTGAGCCAAGCTCTAAGAGATTGTTTCAAACCATAAAAAGACTTCTTAAGCTTGCACACTTTGTTGCTTGCCATCTCAAATCCTAGTGGCATCTTCATAAACACTTCCTCTTCCAAATTTCCATTCAAAAAAGCATTCTTTACATCCATTTGGTAAAGATCCCATTCAAGATTTACAACATGTGACAACAATACCTTGATTGAGTTCATCTTGGCAATAGGGGCAAANAACAACAATACCTTGATTGAGTTCATCTTGGCAATAGGGGCAAATGTTTCTTCGTAGTCAATACCATAAATCTATGTGTATCCTTGAGCAACCAAGCAAGCTTTATACCTCTCTATCTCCCCACTAGGCTTGAACTTCACTGTGAATATCCACTTGCAACCAACAACTTCCTTCCCACTAGGAAGATCAACTACCTCCCACATTCCATTCTCTCAAAGTGCTCTTATCTCTTCTTCAACAGAAGCTCTCCATTTCGGATTTTGAAGAGCTCTCTGTGTGAGAGATGTCCCAGAGTGGTGGTTCTCTTGGGCTCTCCCCCTCAATTCAATTCGTGATCACACTGATTTGAACGGATTTGTTTGGTATGAGGATTGTCCGGTTTGGTTGGAGGTGGAGACTCGAATGAAGAATGAGACTCAGATGGAATAGATATAGGAAGTGAGATAGAGGGATCCCAATGGTCATATTCACTCATCATCTCCCCCTGAAGAGAACTATTGAGATAAAACATTTGATCTTCCAAAAAAGTTACATCATAAGAGACAGAATTTTCTGGAATGAGGGGTGAAAGCATCTATATCCCTTTCGAGATGGAGAGTAGCTAGTAAAGACACACTTAAAGGATTTGGGATCAAGTTTACTCTTTGTGGGTGATGATTATAGACATATGCAATGCAACCAAACACTCTAGTAGAAAGAGAGTTAAGAATACAGACATGAGGATAGGTATCAAGTAGACAACTAAGAGGAGTTCGATGATTTAGATTTTTGGATGGCATTCTATTTATAACATAGGTTGCAGTTAACACTGCTTCTCCCCAAAAAGAGTTTGGAACATGACGAGTGAACATAAGAGCTCGGGCTATCTCTAGTAAATGTCTATTTTTCCTCTCTGCCACTCCATTTTGTTGAGGCGTGTATGTACAAGAACTCTAATGAAACACTCCATTATCGTTTAGGTATTGTGTCAAGTCATTTGTGAAATACTCTCTACCATTGTCAGTTCTCACAATTTGGATATTGGTTTGGAAAACATTTCAAATATGTTTGTGAAACTGTTTTACAATGGATTCGGTTTCTAATTTTTCTCTCATGAGATAAACCCAACACACCCTTGTATGATCATCAATAAATGTGAGAAACCACTTAGAGCGCGTGAGAGTGGATTGACAAGCGAGACCCCATATGTCACTGTGTATAAGATGAAATGGCTTTGACACTTGATATGTATGAGAAGGATAATTTTTTCTAGTTTGTTTTGCACCAATACAATGTTCACACTGAAAATCTGAAGGATTTTTATTGATAAACAAAGTTGGATACAAAGATTTGAGATAAACAAAACTAGGATGACCATGGTGTCTATGCCAAAGTATTATTTCTGAACTAGATGAGGTTGAAAGAGAGACGTTTTCATGAGATTGAATTTTTGAAGAAGAACCAACACTATTGAGAATGTAGAGACCATGTTTCTCCTTAGCACTACCAATCATCCTCCCTGAAGATAGGCCCTAAAACACACAAAGAGAAGGGAAAAATGTTACTGCACAATTTTGATCTTTCGAAAATTTGCTAATAGAGAGGAGGTTATACTAACTCCGGAACATGGTAAACAAATCTTAAATTCATCCCAAATATCAATTGACCCATAACCTACTACTCTTGACATAGTACCATCAGCTACAATGATCTTAATGTCGTCATGACACTCCTTTAATTCCGAGAATAAACTCTTGTTTCTAGACATGTGATCCGAAGCACTTGTGTCAACAATCCACTTATCATTTACATGGCAATGTGTAAAACATGAAGTATTTAGATTACCTCTATGTGCAACTGAGGCTATGGGTGTCTTTGATGATGTGTCAACCTCCTTGAGCAGGTTGGGATTGCTCAATATTGATTGTAACACTTTATTTTGTTTAGTAGTGAGATTGAGATTACTAGACTTATCATTCTCTGCAGTAGTCTCGATAGCAAGGGCTTTGTTTGGCTCCTGATCGTTCTGTGGCTTGTAATTTGGTGAATATCCATGGATTTTGAAGCAAGTATCCCGTGTATGATATATCTTGTGGCAGTGATCACACCACAGCTTCTCCTTCCTGGATCTTTGACTCCTTTGATGTTGCTTGCTTTGGTGTGTGACGAGGGTTGATACTACTGAAGGAGCATCTGTTCTAGTGGGAAGCATAACCTTCTTCCTACTTTCCTCTCTTCTTACTTTGGCAAAAGCCTCACGGATGGTGGGAAAAGGCTTTGTGCTCAACACTCTATCCTGTAACTTGTCCAACTCTTTATTCAACCCTTGTAAAAAATCAAAGATCCACTCCTTTTCAATCATCTGAGCAAACTCAACTCCATCTTCAGGACTCCCCCACTGCATTTCATAAAATAAATCCATCTCCTACCATAATTCAGTCAAAGAATTAAAATAATCAGTGCCTGATTTGTCTCCTTGCGCATCTCATGAAGCTTCAAGCATATTTCAAAACATTGTGACGTGTTTTCCAAATCCAAGTAGATTTCTTGAACTACTGTCCATATATCTCTAGCAATTTTGTACAACAAATATGTCCTTCCAATTTGCGGCTCCATCAAATTAATTAACCAAGCCATCACTATGGAATTTTCGACATCCCAAGTATGATAGGCAGGGTGGGCAGATTCAAGAGGTGAAATTGTACCAATGACATATCTGGACTTTCCTTTGCCTTTGAGAAGAAGAAAAACAAACTAAAACTATTCTCAGAAGTTGGCTCCATTGAGTTTGTGCTAGGTTATTTGAAGAGAATGATTTTCAAAGAGTTGAGAAAAAGAAGATAAAGGATTTCGGATATTTGTCACTAGTGTGCTTTCAAGTGTGTTGGGCGAAGAGGTTTCAAAAGAAGAATTTTTTTTCAGCCATTTAAACTGGCTTCGATACCATGAACAAAGAGATGAAATGAAATAGTTCTCTTTATTGAAGTTTACGAAAGATTGCATACAAGGATTTATAGACCAACCTTATTTCATATTTCAGGAAACAAACTAAAAAGAAAACTAATCTCCTAGAAATCAGAAACGATAAAAACGGAAGCTACAAATAAGGGAAAAACAAAGTCCACAAAAACTGCAATTAATCCCACAAAGTCAGGAATTTACTGTGTCTTTCCAAGACTGCAATTAATCCCACAAAATCAGGAATTTACTTGGTCTTTCCAACATTTTTCATATACATTTTAAAATGGTAATATGTTAAATTTTTTTTTATTATTTATTATTTGTGTCAACTGTGACACATTATTTGTTATATGGGCACAGTAATCGACATTAGCCTCACTACATTAATTAACTTATAGTGTTTTTTTCCCAACTTTCTTTTTTTTAAATTCTCTGAAAACAAAATAGGAAAGATTTATTTCTTAAGCAAAACTTTTATGATCAATTGATTTTCAATTTTGATTACTTTATATTCCATTTTTGAGCTAACCCCAAACGCACACAACATGCAATCATTAATCCCTAAGATTCTCCTACATTTCTTCATAACATCACCGTAAGGTAAGGTGATTCCTATGCTCAGTACCCACTCGTATATCTTTTACTAATTCAACCATAACAACAAACAAAAATGGACGTGGTACCAAGTCTTGGTGGTCTCACAAATATCAGAAAATAAGTTGTCACGTTGCAAATTAGTTCATAATACTCTTTTGTTTTTAACCTTCTAGTCTAAACCTCTCTGTTACTCATTACACACCACAAATAACTCATGACACTTCCACGTTTAAAATATTATACTTAATTAACAAAGCTTTCATTTTAACTTTTCAAAAAAAAAAAAAGGATATTAAGTAAATTTCCATGGAAGGCGTCACAATTCTGAGATGCTCCAATGATAAAAATATATGCTACTATATGAAATGAAACAAACGTAATTGCACTTGAATGATAATTATGGTCTAACAATAACAAACGTCCATTACAAGATGAGTTTCTTGTTATAATCAGATCTGAAAACACACTACAAATGCTCTAGAGAAATTATTAGAACCCTACAGATCTGAATAATCATTAGAGGCAAAATATTGCGCTGTAGCAGGTCAAGAAACACTATAAATCACTCTCAAAATGTTCTAAACTCTAGCAAACATTTGNAACAAGACTCACGTCTCCAAGGTAAAACCTTGATACAATGCTTTCACTTCAAAGCACACCCTAAAGGCTACCCCAAGTCTTCTATTTATGAAGAAACATGAGAACCAAACCCCAATCCTAATACATGTGGGATAAAACAACAAGCCTCCTATTTATGAGGAAACATGAGGACCAAACCCCAATCCTAATACATGTGGGATAAAACACATCCCCATATCAAATGCAACATAAAAAGAAATACAATAATTAATGTATTTATCTTCATTTTTCCAACAAACTCCCCCTTGAAGAAAAATCCAACCAACCTTTAAGAGATGTGCACTTCTGATTAAGCTTCAGTTATCCCAAGCTTCTTCCTACAGAAAATATGTTTTTCAGCTATCACTGGTTTTGTTAAAGCATCAGCAACGTTGAGCTTTGTATGGACCTTTTCAACATGCACCAAGCCATCCTCTATGATTTCTCTTATGAAGTGGAATTGGACATCTATATGTTTTGTCCTGGCATGAAATGCAAAATTCTTTGCAAGATGGATTGCACTCAAACTATCACAAAACACAGTATACCTTTGTTGTTTTAATCCAAGAGACTGCAAAAATCTCTTCATCCATAACATCTCCTTGCATGCTTCTGTGAAGGCTACGTACTCTGATTCAGTTGTAGATAAAGTTATTGTAGACATGACAACCAACTCACTGCTGCACCACCAAAAATAAATGTGTACCCTATAGAAGATCGTCTTGTATCATGATCAGCAGCAAAGTTTGCATCTACAAAACCTTCAATGTGCAAATTAACATCTCCAAAACATAAGCAAGGCGCTTTTGTGCCCTTTAAATATTTTAAAATCCATTTGACAGCTAACCAGTGATTCCACCCATAGTTGGTCATAAATCTACTAACTACTCCAACGGCATAAGCAATATCAGGACATGTACAAACCATGGCATACATCAATGACCTAACAACATATTTTTAACCTTTTCAAAATCCTCTTTTGACTTTGGACAGTCCTTTGATAACTTAAATTGTGCTGAAAAAGATGTACTTACACGTTTTGCATCCTCCATGTTGAAACACTTTAGAACCTTTCCAATGTAATCTTCCTGACTCAACCACAGCTTCTTCCTTTTTCTGTCCCTGTAGATATTCATACCAAGAATTTTCTTTGCTTATCCCAAATCCTTCATAGCAAATTCTTTGCCCATTTCCAATTTTAAACGTTTTATCTCTGCTATATCATTTCCAACAATTAGCATATCATCAACATACAACAACACTCTAGAAAAATACACACAATGGTCTGGGTTGTTTTTCTGATAAGATAGCTTCTTCATGAAAGTATCAAACCTTTTATACCACTGCCTAGGGGCTTGTTTCAAACCATATAAACTCTTTTTCAGTTTACAAACCAAACCTAAACCCTGCTGTTCTTCATACCCTTCTGGTTGTTTCATGTAAATTTCCTTCTCCAAATCACCATGGAGGAATGTTGTTTTTATATCAAGTTGTTCCAACTCTAAGTCCATGCAAGCCACCAATGATAGCACTAAACGTATAGAAGAGTGTTTTACTACTGGAGAAAAAATTTCTTGAAAGTCAATACCTGGTTTCTGTGCATAGCCTTTCACCACATACCTAGCCTTGAAACATTTTTCCCCATTTGCCTCTAATTTAATTTTGTATAGCCACTTGCACTCCAAGGGCTTTCTCCCTTTTGGCAACTGAACTAGCTTCCACGTTTTGTTCTGTTGGAGTGATTCCCATTCATCATTCACAGCTGCCTNCTTTCTCCCTTTTGGCAACTGAACTAGCTCCCAAGTTTTGTTCTGTTGGAGTGATTCCCATTCATCATTCACAGCTGCCTTCCACTTTGTGGCATCAACACATGTCATGGCTTCCTTCACTGTTTCTGGTTCACCACTATCACTGTAAAGTACATAATTCAATGAGGGAGAGTACCTGTCAGGAGGTCTGGTAGTTCTGGTTGACCTTCTAACCCTATAAGACACATCTGTAGCTTGTTGTTCATCATCTTCTACCTCATTTTCTTGTTGTCCTGCATTTTCTCCTTGTTGTCCTAAGTTCTCAGCTTGCTACCATGTACTTTCAGCATGTTGTCCAAAGTTTCCAAATCTGGAAAATCCATGAATTTCATTATTTTCAATTTCTTTAGTCACGCTAAAAGGAGTCCTTATGCTTTCTAAGCCATTTCTATCTTTGTCTTTCTTTTGTAGCTCACTAAACATCACATTTTCTCTGAATTTAATGTCCCTTGATCTCACTACACATTTCAATTCAGGATCCCAAAGTCTGAATCCTAGCTCATCTTCTCCATATCCAACAAATATGCAACTTTTAGCCCTGTCCTCCAACTTAGTTCTGTTTTCCTTTGGAATATGCATAAATGCCTCACATCCAAAAACTCTTAAATGACTGTATGAAACGTTTTTACCTTTCCAAACAACTTCTGGAACAGCATTATCAATTGAAGAATGTGGAGACCTGTTCACCAAATATGCAGCAGTCATAACTGCCTCTCCCCAAAATGTCTTAGGTAGGCCTGCACCTGAAACCATTGTTCTAGCACGATCCAGCAATGTTCTGTTGCATCTTTCAGCAACTCCATTTTCCTGTGGTGTACCAGGAGGGGTACGAATGTGCCTAATTCCTTTGATGTTGCAAAAATCAGCAAATACTTTAGAAGTGTACTCCCCACCATTATCAGTTTGCAAACATTTTATTTTCAGACCTGTTTCATTTTCTACTCTTGCAACAAATGTTTTGAAAACTGAAAACACTTCATCTTTTGATTTCAGCATATAAACCCAAACCTTCCTTGTACAATCATCTATGAAAGTTACAAAATAAATAGATCCACCAAGAGAAATGGGATTCATAGGACCACAAACATCAGAATAAACCAATTCTAACATATTTTTCTTTCTGCTGTCCAAATCCCTACGAAAGTTTACTCTCTTAGATTTTCCAACTAAACAGTCTTTGCAATCAGTTTGAGCATAAGAAAATACAGGAATGAGAGTCTGATTTTGAAGTACCTTTAAGCTTGACCAGCCAATGTGTCCAAGACGTCTATGCCATACTTCAGAATTTTCTGTATCAGAAACTGTTGCAATAGAGTTGCATGAATCTGCCATCAATGTATATAAGCTGCCCTCCTTCTTTCCTTTCAGAATGGTCATGATTCCCTTGGAAATCCTCCAATGCCCACCTCCACTACTAAAATTCAGACCTGAATCATCCAGCTGTGGAACTGAAATCAACTTCTTTGTAACTTCAGGAACATGTCTAACGTTATCTATTGTCACCTTTGGCATCCCTGCTTGTTGCAAACTTATACTTCCAATTCCAAGAACTTTTAAAGCTTTTCCATTAGCAGCATATACAAAACTAGATTCAACTTTATGATAAGATGCAAAACAAGACTTATCTGGACAAATATGAAAGGAGGCACCTGAGTCAATCAACCAGATGTCACTGCTACATCCATCTGCCACCATTGTACATTGTTCTTGAATCAGAAAACTAACGTTTTCATCAGCTACATGTACCTCTGATGTTCCTTCTTCTGACTTCTTCTCCTTTCCTTTATTTTTCTGTGCTTTCCATGCAAAGCAATCCTTCTTCAAATGACCTTTCTTTTTGTAGTACCAGCACTCTTGAGTTTGAGTTCTGCCATGTGATACTCCTCTGTCCGTGCTTCTCCCCCTACTTGGGAAACGTCTCCTACTTCTACCTCTTTCCTCTGCTACATGAACATTTCCAGATCTAAAAGACTCATCTACTCTTCCTTCTGAATCCTGAAGGGTAGACACAACCTGTTCAAATGTCATAGATGAAACACTCATAGAAGTAGTAATAGATGTCACAATTGCAGACCAGGAATCAGGTAAGGAGTCTAACAAAGCATAGGATTTAACTAAATCTGGAATAACAATTTTATATTCCTCCAACTTATTCAGATTTCCCATCATCTCATCCAAATGATCTTGAAAAGACACATCAGATCTCTTCTTGCATCTAAAAACTTTCTGATAAATGTGAAAGGTATTCAAACCTGATACTTTGTCAAACCTATTCTTCAGCGTTTGCCACAGATCATGCGGATCCATATCAGGTTTGATTGAGGCCAAAATCCCATTGCTTAGGGTTGGATGAATGAAAGATAATGCCCTAGTCTTAATTTTCCTCCAATCAGCATTTGACATTCCTACTGGTTGAGAGGGTTCTAGGGCCTCTTGGCACTCCTTTTGTGCTAAAACAGCCTTCATCAAAATGCTCCAAACGTTCCAGTTCCTTCCTACCAATCTTTCCGTTGTTTGCAGCCTCTCCATCTTTTTAAATCTAGCTCCGATACCAGTTGTTATAATCAGATCTGAAAACAATTAGATCTGAAAACACACTACAAATGCTCTAGAGAAATTATTAGAACCCTACAGATCTGAATAAATCATTAGAGGCAAAATATTGCGCTGTAGCAGGTCAAGAAACACTATAAATCACTCTCAAAACGTTCTAAACTCTAGCAAACATTTGCTGTGATAACAAAATGAAAGCAGAATGAAAACAGTAAAAATAGCACAAGAACACAGAGAGTTATGTGGTTCGGGCCCTTTTTACCCTACTTCCACAACAATGTTGATCTGCCTTCTATTCTTCTCAAATCTTCAAGACACAAGCCGTCCTTGTAACTTTTCCAAACACCCAATCTGTTATTCCAACAGATCTCAGATCAACACCAACAAGACTCACGTCTCCAAGGTAAAACCTTGATACAATGCTTTCACTTCAAAGCACACCCTAAAGGCTACCCCAAGCCTTCTATTTATGAAGAAACATGAGGACCAAACCCCAATCCTAATAAATGCGGGATAAAACACCAAGCCTCCTATTTATGAGGAAACATGAAGACCAAACCCCAATCCTAATACATGTGGGATAAAACGCATCCCCACATCAAATGCAACATAAAAGGAAATACAACAATTAATGTATTTGTCTTCATTTTTCCAACATTTCTCAAATCAAGGGACAGGTGTGTATAAACCTCTAATACTAATTGGATAGAAGTATCCAAAATACTGCAATTTGAATTAAGAAGAACAACTTTTTACCTTATCAAACAGGAAAGTAGATGTGATTGGATAGCAAGCCCAAAAATGTCGAAGTAGCTCCTGTATGGTAGACCATTGCTGCTGGGAGAGAATTCCATCATTACTATGATTTGGCAGATGAAAACTTCTTCAAATGTTCTTGAAAAGGTAGTGATTCAAAATTCAAGCAGTGAATGACTAAGTTACCTCTTTAAGCTCTTGCTTAGTTTTACTGGGAAGACTTCCCAAAACATCATTTTCAGGACTTTTACCAAGATGTGACTTTGTACTTGAAATATATTGAGTCAAGTTATTAAACACCTGAAACCAAAAATTAAAAAGTACAGAACATTAAAATTAGAAAATCAATCCATGCATCAAAAAAATGACAAGAGCTACACAATAAGATGAAGAATGCGTAATATCAAAGAATCAGAAAAAATTTATAAAACTGAGTATGAAAATGTTGCAAAACTGCACATCATCAAAATGTTGCTTTCTTTTAACGTTTTCAGTTTGCAATTATAGACAATTTGCAGTTAACTCCATCATCATTTTTTACATCAATTTAGGTTTACCCATTAGTGCGGAGGGGTAACTGCATATCAATATATATATTTTTACATGCCAGCATCCCTTTAACAGGATGACTCTTAGGAGAGTGAGTTTGCAAAAAGTGGAATGACTATAACCGATGCAACCAGCTGAAAAAATCATACAACCAGAAAACCCTACCTCTTTTTTGCAGGAAAACACACAGGTATTATCTATCATATCATGAGCCTACTTAGTCAGAACTAGCTAATTCTTACTTGCATTTATTAAATCCTAAGTCCCACAGTGAGCCTTCTTGGCCATCCACGGCCTTAACTTTTTGGGGATTCCTGCTCTGTGTCTTGCTTTTGGTCTCTAGTTTTAAATGTCTTCTTGGATAGTTACAGTGGCCCATAAGTATGTAATAAAAATTATTTCCCACAGAGATGTGGGCACTGGACGTTAGCTACATGGTTGTAGTAATGGAAAAAAAAATATTGAAATAAAAATATAAATTCATAGAACTTTTAACATCAAACGCTAGGAATGAAACTTGACTCAAGCCAAACAAAAATAAAGTGATGAGCAAAACCCATTCCATCGTTACTGTTGTGTGTGCCATCCAAATTTGAAATAAGATTTACTTGTTAGATACAGACAGGCTATTATTAAAGGCTAAAAAATTAGTTGTTACATATATTCAAAACACAGAAAGTATTGCAAGAAGTGAAACTTTCAATGGGAGTTCTTTTAACAACTCTGAAAATGATTGGTATTATAGAGAAAACATGTGGCTTAAGATGAGGTAATGGTAAAAGTATTTGGCAGCAATCCACCAAATAAACTTTCATTCATAATTGTTAAGAAATCTCCAATGGACTTCCAATAACATTAATCATTCTAAAATATTAGTAGCGTCTGGGTGTTTACTACATTCTATATCATTGTTGCTGCCAACAAATAACACACCTGAGAATGAGACCTATGTTGGCAACAGCGGACTCTTATTACAGTTTTAAAATTCTCACGCTGTATCTGAATTGCTCAACATCTATTCTTTAATGGTAAGTGAACTCAATTTCAACGTTCTATTAAAAACAATTAATCATATGTTTCAAAGCTCTTAATGTCAATATAGAAGAGTGGATGTATGGTTGTACAAGCATGACTTCCCTGATATTAATACCTTATGATATCCTAAGAATGTTACATTTTGAAACTAAAATTATTTTTCCTTGTTGGTGTCGAATGTCTGTACTTTAATGTAGGTGATGATGGCATAGATTGAAAGTTGAACGAGAGGAGATGAAAGTAGCAATTGTAAATGAGCAATCTGAGTTAAGAGAATTGGGAGTGGTCTGAGAATAGAATTGTGAGTTAATTGAAAGTAATTGAGAGCAAAAAATTCAGAAGTCTTCAATTGTCTGTGATTACTGAAAGTTATTACAACGAATATGACCCATATATTTATAGAATTTGAATGGGACTATAGTTGCCATGAGGGGTGGACATTTTTTTTTCTTTTTTCTTTTTTTCTTTTGGAAAAACTTTCGGGAATGTATTATCAAAAACAAGATATATTTACAGAGGAAAAAAGCAGACCAGGAAGGCCTGCAGCCTAAACGGCATACTAATAAAACCCCACCATAGGGTGTGCAGCCCCAAGATCAAAAACAGCCTCAAGCAGCCCCATAAAACTTCAAAATGACCGCAAGCGGCCCCAGAAAACTTCTACAGAAACGATAACAGACTTGTTGACATGCACTACAACAGAAGCTTGAAGATTAAAGGACGTAATGAAAAGAAACGATCCAAGACAGGAACAGACAACTGAGCAGTACAAACCGGGCCAAAACCAAGTCCCCTAAACGTAACCGAGGCACCCCCAACAAAAATAACCAAGATCCCCCACCCCTACGAGTGAGAGGTAGACTTTGTTCCCATAGAGTAAATTTTTAAAAATGACTTTTCTTTAGTCATTGGAGCCAAATTCTATGTACATCCACCTACCAATTATATTTATTTTAACAATTTTTTTTAAAAAAATTGTCCTACATGACCTTATAACTTTAAGTAAATATTACATGGCTTTGGCCTAAAATACAAAGCAAGTTAATTAAAATTAGACTTAAACTTGGAACTCATGACTTGCAATTTCACATTATCTCTAACAATCCCTCCTTCATGGTGGAATACAATGTCGTGATGAAGGTTTTATTGTCTTCAACTTGGTCTTCAATCTTTGTAACGCCAATGATCTTGTTGAGGTACTTAACTGAGAAAGGTAGTAAAGTTCTTGTCATGAGGTCAGTTATTTGATTAGTGGAATTAACATGTTTTGGATATCTCTTTCTTTGATTTCTTGCTTGATGAAGTAGTGTTTTATGTCAATGTGTTTGGATTTTTTATGAGGGATATGCCCTTTTGAGAATAAGGGCAACAGAATAATCACATAGCAATTCAATAGATAAATGAATCTTGAATCCTAGTTCTGTAATCAGCTTCTTCAACTACAATATATGTTGAAAACATTCAGCCATGCCTATTGACTTTAGTCTCACACGATGACAAACTCACTAAAGAATGTATTTTAGATTTCCAATCGATATGTAGCTTTCTGCCATCCTTTGACTTACATGTCATGATCATATGTAGCTTTCACATAATCGTAGTACATGCGTAAAGGCATGAAAATGAGAAGCCCTAGGCTCTTGCATAAACTTTTTCTTGTCCTTGTTTCACATATCCTTCAGGTTGATACATAAACTTTTTCATCAAAAACTTCATTTAAGAATGTTAAATTGACATCCATTTGATGCGACTTCAATTCATGATTGGCAGCAATAGAAAGAGTTAATTTAACTGTTTCAAACCTGGCCACCAGTAAAAATGAATATTCATAATTGATGTGTTGCTTTGTTTGAATCTTTTTGCTGGTAATCTTGCTTTCTGTATTATAACTTCACCTTTCTCATTGTATTTTGTCTTGAATGGCCATTTGCAATCAATGATCTCGTTGCCTTTAAGCTTCTCTGCTAACTCTCATGTGGTGTTCTTCAGGATAAGCACTGTATTCCTTGTCCATAGTCTCTTATCACACTTTGATTTTCATGGCCTCTCAATGTTTGATCGCTCATTTGAAAGGGCTGAATATGCGATGTTGGATTGGCTTCAGATTTTGTAGTAAAATTTTCAAAATTATTATCAAAGCATTTGGGATGAAGGATGGTCTCTTTGAATCCATTGTCATGAATTGTATGTAGACTCTAATTTCTGAGATTTTTCTTTAAAATCAACAAGTCTAACTTTAAATTCATCAAATATAACATCTCTTGACATGTTCCATTTAAACGCAAATAAGATCCTAGCATTTGTAGCCATTAAACTTTTAATCATCACCAAGGAAGATGCATTCTTTACCTCAATTGTCCAAGTTGTCCAAGAATTGTTTTGGAATTTTAACATAACAATGCCAACCAAATATTTTCATGTGAGAATTATTGGGTACCTTGGCAGAGAGAAGTTCGTATGAAGATTGATCTTTATTTATACTTGAAGCCAATCTATTAATTAAAATTGAAATTGAAGCTTTATTAAATCCAAGGACCCATAGATCTATTGGAAAGATATTACATTTTCATGAAAAATAAAGATACACTCTACAAATTGACCATGCACCAATGGAGGCAGCAAAAATAAATCATACAAGCATTTTGCTGTAACATTATAACATTGTCTCAAATAGGTAGTCACAGCACAAGAAAAAAACACATGTAACTCATCTTCAAGGGCTCTTGACCTGCACAACCTACAAATTCGTTCTTCTCAGGGGAGTTCAATCCATCTTCCACTTTCAATTCTAAGATGATGAGAACTTAAAAGAAGTTTGCTGATAGCATTCCAATACTTGATTGGAATAGCAACTGAGAAATAGTGAGCTTTTGCATCTAGTTTATCAGATCTAATGTGATGGAAATAAAATTGTTTCTTGCCTTCTACATTAGACCACATCTTAATAGCTTGGCTTCAATAATCATTTGGTAGAAAAGTTTGTTTGCATAAGCATTTAGCTATTTTTTGTAGAATTCAATTTCATGTTTCAGCTATCCCATTGTTTTGGGAGAATACCCACATGAGGTTTGCTGCAAAATGTCATGATTCTTGCAATATTGATCAAATTTGTTATAGATGAACTCACCTCCATGATCAAGATCTAATTACCTGCACCTTGGAATACAATCTATCTATTATCAATTAATTTATGAAAAGATTTAAAGACAGCAAACACTTCATCTTTTGTCTTCAATTTGTAGGTGTATGTGTAATGAGTGCAATTATCACTAATTACCATAAAGTCTCTTGCTCCTCCTAACCCAATTGTAGGCATAGGTCCAACCAAATCCATGAGCAGAAGTTCATGTGGCTTATCTTTCCTTAACATATAGGAATTACAAGAAGATTATATGTGTTTTCCTTAAATACATACCTCACATTTTTCATTTGGAATATTTTGATTTTCAATACAATTGCCTTTCCTTGTTTGGCCATCTTCTCAATGCTGTTATATGATGTATGGCCTAGCCTCCAATGTCACATCTTAGCCTGACCTTCATTGTAACAACGTTGCCCCGACGTTGTCCGGCACCCCAAGGAATTCACTAAGATCCAATGGATCTAGGGGGGAAGACCTGGGGAATACGCCTCAAGCAAGCAAGCAACTCTAGAGTGAGTGCAAGTAGAATCACAGCTTCTTAACATATATGGCAACGCACCTCACGAAAGGTAACCAACTCCAAAATGAGGACCATGCAAACAAGCACACAAACAACCTTGTAGACAACATCGGTGGGAGGGGAAACGATGCACCTACAAGGGAAGGTGCCTCACCCCCCGATCCCTCACGATCCAGTACAAGGTGTGGCCTAGCACTACACCAAAACTATCCAATCTTGGCTGCCTACATATCTACGACCGTCGTAGAATCACGGCCATGTAGTTCTCCATAGTGAGGGTGCAATGAAGAGGACCTAGAAGAGAGTTACAACATGAGGGTGTAACTCTAACACTTGAGAGTCACCCGAGGGCGCCTCAAAGTGTTCCATGGCCCCCGAACCATGGGGAGAGCCCAATAGAACCACCACCTTGGGACATCTCTCACAATCCTGCCCCGCACAAAGAAGCAATTTCCTCGGAGCGGAGCCTAGGATAGCTTCGAGAGTACACTTCTGTATGGGTTTGGAACTCCATCAACTCCGAGGATCCATCAACTCCTCTGACACCAAGCTTCAAGGAAGATACCAACCCCAACACCTAATACATCCTTCCATCCAATGCCTTGCATGAAACGCAAGGGGCAATTGGAGGAAGCCCAAAGACTTCCCTACTCTATAACAAGTGGGAGTAGTCCAACCCAAAGGGCCAACGTCTCTAAGTTCCACAAGTCCTGCCTCCCTTCTTAGGGTCTAGAGACATATCTTCTTGTGTAGATCCATACCTATGCAAGAAGACAGCTCCTCTTCCACAAGTCCTGCCAAGTTCCTTTGTGAATGGCATCTCAACACCCATCAATTTTTTTTCTAATCATCGATTTTGAGGGCTCACCAGGGCCACTACCCATGGTGAGGGACTTGGGAACATCAAACCGAGAGGGAGGACATGCTTCAAAAGAGCCATGTCTTTGCAAGCAACTCATGCTTGCCAGAACTCCATGTTCTACTACTCGCATCCAGATCCATGGGGTCTCACTAGTGCAACCATCTAAGCATTGATTCCACGTGCATCTATACCATGCGCATTTTTTTTATCATGTCTATTCAAGCTGGTATGAAGGGAGTCAAGCATGTTCTCCCTTCCAAACAAGGTACAAAGGCAGATCTTTTGAGCTTGACCTTGCCGTCCGCAAACACCAGCATCGCATACCTTAATTCACCATCCCACAGTATTCCATTGCCACAATAAGAGAGAAGATCCAAAATCTGTTTGGAAACTTCTCCAAGAGGCTATATCATACAACAAGCCCAAATTGTCATCAACACCTCTTGTGATTGTCCAACATCGAGAATGCCTACTTGAATGTTAGAACAAGTGCAGGATCTATTGGGCAGCCAACCCCATGACAATCCTCCATACACACATCTCATGTCAACTGTAAGCACATCATCGAATGCAACCATAATATCCCGTTCATGGAGAAGGATCAACCACACTTGCAACATATAAGCTATCCTTCCCGCTCCAAGTTATGGGACAAGCACCATTTTCTGAACACTAAGTCCAGGAAAGAATATAGAGTCACCTCTGAGAGCAACCAGATCATGAATTCTCCAAGGAACATCAAGGTTCCCAGAATTTGAATTTCCCCACTGTATCAAGAACAACTACCCGTCTCGTGATCAACACCTTTCATTAGATTTTTGCACTTGAAGGAAGGATCCTCTTTGGGAGGTTTCTTCCATAGGTAAGTATAGCAGCCCAGCTACACCTTACCCATAATACACACCCAAGTAGTTAATATAGCCAACAAAACCATATCATTGAACTATTACCAGCTAAGGGAAGACATGGGTTCACAAGTCTTACCCAAATTCAATTTCACCTTGAGAACAACTCGAGACACCAAGCAGTTCATCCCTCTGAAATTTTATCAAGAGGGATTTCTGTTTCATCTTGGGAGATCTAGGTTTTTGTTTCATACATCCCAATCAAGCCTGTTTACAACAATTGTGGTGGACAAGGCCACACCACTACCTATTATCATTCAACCCAAACGATAGACACAAGTCAACAACAACATTTTGCCCATAGGAGGACTGGGTCCTCAAGATAGTTTTACACGGAATGGGCTTCACCAACATCAATTACAAAAAACACTACACGATTCATCGTCGAAGGGTTTACAATAAGGGTGGTCAACTAAAGAACCCCAACAAGTCCCCCTACAGCCCCCAAAACTGAGTGAGTACATAAGATCATGCCTTACTTACAAGAAGGAACATCAACAGCGTGGCCTCACAAAGGAGGTTCCTTGAATTTCACCTAGGTAACAACATTCTATCTCTAAAAACAAACCCCAAGAGTTGATGAACATGGGGTAACTGCTAGGAACAAGTCCTGAACGTCAACTGCTTCTAAGTCCCAAATAGGAAACAACTATCTCAATACCACCTGCCTTATTATTTCAGGAACTGAAGAGGGCATCCATCGAAATGGAGAATGACCCCTCAGAGAATTAAAGATTCGCCAAGCAATATCATGCTCAACTCTGCTATCCCACCACGAAGGTGAGGACGTCAACATGAATTAACATTACACAAAGGACATGGGACAATACACTAGGGAGAGACAATGTGATACATCAGTGTACATAAAAAATAGAGTACACAGGGAGATCCGACACGACACCATAGCCTATTAGGCACAATGAGCTCCCAATCACAGAATCACACCATGTTCAACAAAAGCACCAATAAGTCCCAAGCCATGAGAGCGCATCATAGCCCTCACAAGAGTCAAAAGCAATCGATCATGAAAGCACGCCATCAGCAACAAAGCACCAAAAGCCCCCAATCATGAGAGCATAAGCTCAAGGATTTTCAAGCACATTCAAGCCCACCAAGCAAGGCCACCAGGAGGAGTCACAATTTTTGTACCTGTAACATCATTTATTCAAGGACAAACCACCATCCCAACGTCTGCACAACTACCCCACAATCACATCCAGCATGGAAGAGGGAGTCTAGGTGTCAATACCCAGAACTCAACTCAAATCCACCGCTAGACATCACAGCATCACAATGATTTGAATTTCAGTCTGCCATTGTAATTCACATGGCTACAGTGAACCACCCGTTATCAAGATTAAGCACATTGAACCAATTTGTCTGTATTTCAGGCTACATACCACCATCGAGCATCTGTGGACAAGATCTTTGCCAATCCAGGTACACAAGAGAAAGTGTTCCCAAGATTTGTCCTGTGTCAAGGACGTTCACCAAAGCACACACCATCCAGGCATGCCAACATCACCAAGAACACATGGCACCAATTCAAGAGCACAATGGGCAAGGACATGCCCTAGTCCATTTGTTACAACACCATATTGCAACTAAAGAATTTCCCATGAGGTTTTCAGCAGAATTATACATCAAGGCACAAAGGCCGTTTACAACATATAGCAGGGGCGCTTCAAAACAAGCACCAAGAAAACACCATACATCAAGCTTGGCCTTGTCATAGGGCATGGCATAGGCCTACAACAAGGAGACAACTAAGTCACATAGGGCAATACATCTAGCACTTTTGAGTGCATACTGTCAAATTGAGAATATCACAAGGATACATTTCACACACTTGAGGATAGGAATACATTTTAATGGGAACATACATGGTATTTGGGAATGCTACCCAGGCCTAAAAGGCAATAGGACAAACTACCCAAGCCCATCTTAAGCTGAAGGATTTAGGCCACCAGGAGCATATCACAAAAGAACCACACTGTTCTGAGAAAAACCTATCTCTATCACGAAGCATAAATGATCATTTGTCACTGCACCACTGTCTCAAAACGTACATGATCAACCGTCACACTGAACCCACTACATGACTACCATCGAACGAAAATGATTCAGGACACGAACACAACAATCGAATAATGAAACACGCCAACTGAGTATCCATCACCTACCATAGTGGGACCTCAATGCATTGGCCACTCCTGGACCATCAGTATCCAGCATGGCCAAGGATACCATTTCATGCCATCTGCTAGCCCAATATTTGTAGGGTCTAGGATAGATCATTGTCCTCTATTAGTGCTCTCCCAGCACAAAGAGGCAAACAAATCATAATGTACCTGCTGATTCATCACACAGGCAAGGTACTGATAAATCCACAACCCAATGTTGGGATTCTAAGACCAAATAATCAATTCATGAAGGTCTCAAGAGCACATATCTTCCCCATAGACATAGTGTTCACTGAATCAACTAAGGTCACCACTAGCTGCATCTTTGTACTTGTGCTGCCTGCAAACACTGAGACAAAAGCTCAGAAACATAGAAGTTAGCAGGAACACAATCAGCACATCAGCCTCATACACAACCATCAAGCATGATCATATAACAAAGTAATATCACTCTTGCACATCATAAAAAGCAAGACCTCAGCAACATGCATAGAGATCAATCATGCAAAACATTGATGGGTCAATTAGATACACTCAACCAACAATTTCATCATGAGGCACACCCAGAGAGAGCTAGCACACTCTCAGAATTCCAAGATTCATATACAACAATCATTCCCAGCCACTAACACCAGTTTCAACCAGGATCAAAATCTCAACACAATCATAAAAGGCATGGGCAATAGAGAATCATCAACTCAACTCAAAAATAAGGTGGAAGACCAAGGTCTATCCAACAACAAGTCTGCATAAAACCAATTCTCGCAACAATGAGCAACATCATGGAGGATGTGTCCACAAGAAAGACTCATCAAAAGAGGTGCGGTCTCAACAAGAACCTACAATAGGATGACCCACACTAGTAGTCTTCGAATCAAAGTGACCAAGAAATGTCACCAATCAAAAGAGTGATGCCACAAACCCAAGGGCAACACAACCAACTCAAACAAGGGAGCACAACTCACAAAGATCAACAACAAGGGCAATCATGCCTCACGCACAAGAAGTTGTCAAATAAGACAACAAACATTTGGCTTTGGGATGGCACAAACGGCCTCAAAATGCATCCTCAACGTTCCCAACAATAAGTCCTCATACAGCGTAGAACACCAAGCTTTGCGTTACAAACTATAGACACGACGAAGATAACACACATGCAGAATTTGCAAGCGCAACCAAGAAGACACACATACACAAATAGACAAACATACAATCGCAAACACGAGTGTATGAACTCTACCAGCAACAATCTTAATCCACCCAGACCAAGGCTCACCAAGAGCACATGTCTGAAGGCCCTCCATCCCGAGGTACCTGGGAACCATCTTGTCCCAATTTGTATTTTCCCACACTCACTGTATCTAGGGTGAGTGGAAGTGCAAGGATATCCTATCCTGCATAATTCAACAAATGCCATCATGAAACATGTCATTTGGGTGGAAACCGAAGCGGAGACTCGGTCCAATTCATCCCAAATGAATCACTAGAGACCACAGATGAGAGCTCCTTGAGCAACAAAATTCTTGAGTTGCCAATAGAACTCCTCTCTACCATATCACATACAATCACAACTAGTCCAACCACAAGTAAACAAGTGGAGGACATCACCACAACGCAATCGTTTACATCCCCAAGGAGAGCAACATACATCAATTGCTCACAATTTAACATCTATCCCCTCATGAAGAGCGTAAAAAACATTTCCATAAGGCAACTCTTCAAAGAATACATAAGGATATGATCCTAGATCACCTAGGGATCAATCCGAAGGGACCATTAATCGAACAACCTCAATGGAGTAACACAACCAAAGACCACATGCATATCACAACACAATTTCAAAAACGCTCTGATACCATCTGTAACAACATTGCCCCGACGTTGTCCGGCACCCCAAGGAATTCACTAAGATCCAATGGATCTAGGGCGGAAGACCTGGGGAATACGCCTCAAGCAAGCAAGCAACTCTAGAGTGAGTGCAAGCATAATCACAGCTTCTTAACATATATGGCAATGCACCTCACAAAAGGTAACCAACTCCAAAACAAGGACCCTACAAACAAGCACACAAACAACCTTGTCAACAACATCAGTGGGAGGGGAAATGATGCACCTACAAGGGAAGGTGCCTCAACCCTAGATCCCTCACGATCTGGTACAAGGTGTGGCCTAGCACCGCACCAAAACTATCCAGTCTTGGCTGCCTACATATCTGCGACCGCCATAGAATCAAGGCCATGTAGGTCTCCATGGTGAGGGTGGAACGAAAAGGACTTAGAAGAGAGTTACAACAGGAGGGTGTTCTATTGCTAGCTTGGTACCGCCAAGCCGGAGTGGGTTTTCTAACACTTGAGAGTCACCCGAAGGCGCCTCAAAGTGTTCCATTGCCCCCGAACCATGGGGAGAGCCCAGGAGAACCACCACCCTAGAACATCTCTCACATTCATCTTTTATTTTCTAATATGAAACCTGATTTTTGTGCTGAATTTGGGCCTGATCTTCTTGATATTCTTGAGTTGATTTTTTGAGGAATTTTGACTTGCTGAAATTTGAATTTTCTCCTTTACAGAAAAGGGTATGGCTCCCAAACAAAAAATCTGATTTATGAGGACTTTGACTCTAGTGACTAGGTCTCCATTACACTTTGTTGTGGTGCATACATCTTGACAAAACGTAACATGATTATTTTTCTTTACCATATGTCCAACTGAGAGTAGAGAATTAGAAAGATTGGAGAGATATAGCATACGTCACTCACTGTTATAATGCAACCATTTACAAGTTTTGATGGTACTACCTCCAACACCTTCAATTTGTAAATAACTGTCATCACCCACTTTGATCTTTCCAAGGTTTGAATTAGATCTAAAGTTCTTCAAACAATCTTTCCAACGTGTCATGTGGTTTGAACAGCCACTATTAATGATCCGTGAGTCCTTTCTAATTTCTTTAATTATGTTAAATGTTGTAGAATTGCCTCCATTTTTTTCCTTTCCCTTTTTTTTTTTTTTTGGGTTCTCTTGCACTGATGTAGAATTGCCCTCTTGGTTCTTGTTGTCTTGAAGTGACAGAGTTTCAAATGTCTGAACTTTCCTTTGCAAAATCTGCAAAATGAAGCACTAGAATAATCTTGATTATTTCTGTTATTATAGTTAGTAAACCTTACTCTTCCTCTATATGAGACTCTACATCCTTGATTTTCTGACATACCTTCATTAGAGTTGAGCTAATTTTGATTTCGATTTACTGCTGAATTTTGAATTTCTTTATTCTGAAAATTTTGATATTTTCTTCTACCTCTTCCTCTAAATTTTTTTCCTATTGCTCTTCGTCTTCAGTTGGCAACATATACTTTCTTACCATTATTGTTATGATTGGATTGAAGAGTCTCCAATGTTTTGACCTATGATACAAGTTCATTGATGCTAAATATACCAAAATTCTTTGTTTGCATAATGTTCATCATAATGTTCTCATATCTAGGATCATTATACAATGCTTGTCCCACCTTTTGGACTTTTTGCCTTCGAGTATAGGCACAACCATATTTGTCTATCCTCCTTTCTCCTTGTGCAATCATAAATACAAATAAAAAAGTCTTCTACATGCTCATTTCTTCTAATTCCTGATTGTCAATTAAGTCTTGGATTTACTGATTTTTGAAGTTACCTTTATAGTCACATTGCAATTGGTCTCATACTTCTGTGGTTGTGTTGAGGAGGAGAAGTCTAGATGAAATAACAACTAAACATTGCTAATTATTATCATCAATGTCAGGTTGTTTTTCTTCTTATTGACTTCATACGCTCTAATTTTTGCATAGCTCATTTCTTCAAGGCTTGCAATATATCGAATGCTTTTTCTATATATTCCCAGCAATCATTATGCCCAAGAAATCTCATCATTTTAATCTGGTACATAGGCTGAACTCATAAATATCATGGAGCACTTATGTATCTCTTTAGAGACCCTCTTCAAATTCTGAATTTTTGTCACCTAGAGCATTAGTACCAATTTGTTGATATAGGATGTTTGTAATTTAATGTAAATGATGATAGAATAGATTAAAAGTTGGATGAGAGTAGATGAAAGTAGCAATTATAACAAGGTTAATGTGAGTTAGAGCATTGAGAATGAATGAGAGTGGTTTGTGAAGCCTTTAAGTAAAACATTTGGAAGCCTTTAATTGTTGTGATTGTTTAAAGTAATTAAAATGAACAAGACCCATATATTTATAGAATTTGGGCAGACTTTGTTCCCATAAGCTAAATTAATAAAAATGACCTTATAAATTTAAGTAAATATTATATAGCTTTGTCGTTAAATACAAAGCAAGCAAGCTGAACTTAGAACACATGAGTGGGCATCTGACGGCTCAGCGATAAAGCCTCCCATATGTTATGCAAGTGGTCATGCGTTTGAAGCCCATCACGCTTACACAACACCCGACAACTATCCAAAAAGAAAGGAAAAAAAGCTTAGAACCCATGATTTAATTTCACAGTATCTCTAACATTTCTAATTCCATCCATATCAAGACTTTATGTATCTACCTAAAAGATTCAATATCAAATCAAATATTACTTTAGAAGATATTTTTATTCCTTAGTATAAATCATTTGAATGAAACTTGTGACCTTTAGGATTCAAGTCAGAAATCTTACTAACAAGCTACATTTCTTTGTATTCTAATCCTTTTCAAACTCTAGGTATGTTCTACGCTCTAGCTGAAATAATAATAAAATATTCACGTAACTTTAGGGAACGCTATAATGATATTATTTTCTTTGCAATCATGTTCATTAATGAAATCATGGTGTCAAATTCTTCTTCGGGTTCTGACACTCCCCTCTGAACATTTTGTCCCGAAATTAGTTCTTTTGCTTATTGTTTATTTTTAATAAAAATATGTACTATATGTGAAAACCAGGATGCCTTTTACATACTTATGTTTACTATTTCCTTTTCTGTGGTCACTATTATACCAATCGTGGTTTTCCCACATCATGAACTGAGCAAGTTTTCTTCAACTAAATATAATTAGATTATCATTGTATATGTTGTGTATGATTGCCAAATTCGTATATTCCTGTTATATTCGAAATTACTTATACATGGTCTTGCAAAGCCATTACACTTATGTGACATTATGTGACATCCATTGGATCATGATAAAACCCAAGAAACTAAAACTTACTCATTAATAAAATCATATTTCAAAGAATTCAAAGAACAGAAAGAAAGATGATACCATAGTAACTCCCACTTAAGGATACAAAATGCAAATCCTTGCCTCACTAAACTATTAGAGAATCAACCAAGGAATAAAAATCTCCCAAATTTTGCATGTCGATACTTTTATTCTAAATCAAAAATGTTTTATAAATAGAAACAAGGCAGAGTCAAATGTACCTTAAGTGCTGAGTCAGATTTAATTATAGGATCTCTCACTTCTTTTCTCCTGTTTTCCAAAAGCACATTTCCAAAGCTTTCATAAACTTCATCCACACAACAATTTCCAGTTCCAAAAGATCCTGCTCTTTCTGGTCCTTGGTTTGAATTATCTTGTTCAGGATTAAAATATTTTCGAGGATCCTGAAGAAATAAGATGAAACTAAGAAAACTCTATTATGTCTCTTATAACTCCTAATAGATTAAGAAACCTGGTTGCTACCTGAATGTGAAGATGAGCATATGGGAGTGTCTGAGGACCCTGTAGATCTTCCATTTCAGTCATCTCATACAATCTATTCAAGCGATCCTCATCAGAAACGTTATCAATAGCACCACCAGCCATTTCAGCTGTACCAAAAGAGATTGNATTATCAATGGCACCACCAGCCATTTCAGCTGTACCAAAAGAGATTGTATTGAAGTTAGCATTGAATTCAGTCATAAAATCGGTTCCAAGTCCTACAATCAAAATACATCCAATATATTCTTAAAAAGTACGTTTCAACAGCCAGTGACAACCTTGCTTGACCTTAGCAAGAGCTTCAGCTACACTTCTTGTATCTCCAAGATCAGAATCTGTGTAACAAAATAAAGATTTATTGTACCATATATAGCTATGGGTATTTCATTTTTTTAATGGTAGACTATTTCAAATCATACTTGATTCATCATCAATTGCACCTGATTTCCCAAGGATTCAAAAGAGAAAATACAGCGTGTAACAGCCAGTTTAAAAAATAATTTTATAAGTTAAAAAACTAAGAAATATGCAAGCTATGGCATACTGTTGGAAAAATGAACACAAATACATTAATTGTTGTATTTCCTTTTATGTTGCATTTGATGTGGGGATGTGTTTTATCCCACATGTATTAAGATTGGCGGTTACAATCATTAATGGTGGTGATTACAATCATTGATGGTAACGGTTACCATCATTAATGGTGATGGTTATAATCATTAATGATGATGGTTACGATCATTAATGTTGGTGTTTTATCCCACATGTATTAAGATTGGGGTTTGGTCTTCATGTTTTATGAATAGAAGGCTTGGGGTAGCCTTTCATTGGGAGCTTTGAAGTCAAAGCCTTATATCAAGGTTTTACCTTGGAGACGTGAGTCTTGTTGGTGTTGATCTGAGATCTGTTGGAATAACAAATTGGGTGTTTGGAAAAATTACAAGGACAGCTTGTGTCCTGAAGATTTGAGAACAATAAAAAGCATATCAGCATTGTTGTGCAAGTAGGGTAAAAAGGGCCCGAACCACATAACTCTTTGTGTTCTTGTGCTATTTTTACTGTTTTCATTCTGCTTTCATCTTGTTATCACAGCAAATGTTTGTTAGAGTTTAGAACATTTTGAAAGTGATTTATAGTGTTTCTTGACCTGCTACAGCGCAATATTTTGCCTCTAATGATTTATTTAGATCTGTAGGGTTCTAATAATTTCTCCAGAGCATTTGTAGTGTGTTTTCAGATCTAATTGTTTTCAGATCTGATTATAACAACTGGTATCGAAGCTAGATTTAAAGAGATGGAGAGGCTGCAAACAACGGAAAGATTGGTAGGAAAGAACTGGAACGTTTGGAGCATTTTGATGAAGGCTTTTTTAGCACAAAAGGAGTGCCAAGAGGCCCTAAACCCCTCTTAACCAACAGGAATGTCAAATGCTGATTGGAGGAAAATTAAGATTAGGGCATTATCTTTCATTCATCCAACCCTAAGCAATGGGATTTTGACCTCAATCAAACTTGATATGGATCCGCATGATCTGTGGCAAATGCTGAAGAATAGGTTTGACAAAGTATCAGGTTTGAATACCTTTCACATTTATCAAAAAGTTTTTAGATACAACAAGAGATCCGATGTGTCTTCTCAAGATCATTTGGATGAGATGATGGGAAATCTGANAACCCCTCTTAACCAACAGGAATGTCAAATGCTGATTGGAGGAAAATTAAGATTAGGGCATTATCTNCTGATTCCTGGTCTGCAATTGTAACATCTATTACTACTTCTATGAGTGTTTCATCTATGACATTTGAACAGGTTGTGTCTACCCTTCAGGATTCAAAAGGAAGAGTAGATGAGTCTTCTAGATCTGGAAATGTTCATGTAGCAGAGGAAACAGGTAGAAGTAGGAGACGTTTCCCAAGTAGGGGGAGAAGCACGGACAGAGGAGTATCACATAACAAAACTCAAACTCAAGAGTGCTGGTACTGCAAGAAGAAAGGTCATTTGAAGAAGGATCGCTTTGCATGGAAAGCACAGAAAAATAAAGGAAAGGAGAAGAAGTCAGAAGAAGGATCATCAAAGGTACATATAGCTAATGAAAACGTTAGTTTTCTAATTCAAGAACAATGTACAATGGTGGCAAATGGATGTAGCAGTGACATCTAGTTGATTGACTTAGGTGCCTCCTTTCATATTTGTCCAGATAAGTCTTGCTTTGCATTTTATCATAAAGTTGAATCTAGTTTTGTATATGCTGCTAATGGAAAAGCTTTAAAAGTTCTTGGAATTGGAAGTATAAGTCTACAACAAGCAGGGATGCCAAAGGTGACAATAGATAACGTTAGACATGTTCCTGAAGTTACAAAGAAGTTGATTTCAGTTCCACAGTTGGATGATTCAGGTCTGAATTTTAGTAGTGGAGGTGGACATTGGAGGATTTCCAAGGGAATCATGACCATTCTAAAAGGAAAGAAGGAGGGCAGCTTATATACATTGATGGCAGATTCATGCAACTCTATTGCAATAGTTTCTGATACAGAAAATTCTGAAGTGTGGCATAGACGTCTTGGACACATTGGCTGGTCAAGCTTAAAGGTACTTCAAAATCAGACTCTCATTCCTGTATTTTCTTATGCTCAAACTGATTGCAAAGACTGTTTAGTTGGAAAATCTAGGAGAGTAAACTTTCGTAGGGATTTGGACAGCAGAAAGAAAAATAAGTTAGAATTGGTTTATTCTGATGTTTGTGGTCCTATGACTCCCATTTCTCTTGGTGGATCTATTTATTTTGTGACTTTCATAGATGATTGTACAAGGAAGGTTTGGGTTTATATGCTGAAATCAAAAGATGAAGTGTTTTCAGTTTTCAAAACATTTGTTGCAAGAGTAGAAAATGAAACAGGTCTGAAAATAAAATGTTTGCAAACTGATAATGGTGGGGAGTACACTTCTAAAGTATTTGCTGATTTTTGCAACATCAAAGGAATTAGGCACATTCGTACCCCTCCTAGCACACCACAGGAAAATGGAGTTGCTGAAAGATGCAACAGAACATTGCTGGATCGTGCTAGAACAATGGTTTCAGGTGCAGGCCTACCTAAGACATTTTGGGGAGAGGCAGTTATGACTGCTGCATATTTGGTGAACAGGTCTCCACATTCTTCAATTGATAATGCTGTTCCAGAAGTTGTTTGGAAAGGTAAAAACGTTTCATACAGTCATTTAAGAGTTTTTGGATGTGAGGCATTTATGCATATTCCAAAGGAAAACAGAACTAAGTTGGAGGACAGGGCTAAAAGTTGCATATTTGTTGGATATGGAGAAGATGAGTTAGGATTCAGACTTTGGGATCCTGAATTGAAACGTGTAGTGAGATCAAGGGACGTTAAATTCAGAGAAAATGTGATGTTTAGTGAGCTGCAAAAGAAAGACAAGGACAGAAATGGCTCAGAAAGCATAAGGACTCCTCTTAGCGTGACTGAAGAAATTGAAAATGATGAAACTCATGGATTTTCCAGATCTGGAAACGTTGGACAACATGCTGAAAGTACTTGGCAGCAAGCTGAGAACTTAGGACAGCAAGGAGAAAATGCAGGACAGCAAGAAAATGAGGTAGAAGATGATGAACAAGAAGCTACAGATGTGTCTCATTGGGTTAGAAGGTCAACCAGAACTACCAGACCTCCTGACAGGTACTCTCCCTCATTGAATTATGTACTTTACAGCGATAGTGGTGAACCAGAAACAGTGAAGGAAGCCATGACATGTGTTGATGCCACAAAGTGGAAGGCAGCTATGAATGATGAATGGGAATCACTCCAACAGAACAAAACCTGGGAGCTAGTTCAGTTGCCAAAAGGGATAAAACCCTTGGAGTGCAGTGGCTATACAGAATTAAATCATAGGCAAATGGGGGAAAACGTTTCAAGGCTAGGTTGGTGGTGAAAGGCTATGCACAGAAACCAGGTATTGACTTTCAAGAAATTTTTTCTCCAGTAGTAAAACACTCTTCTATACGTTTAGTGCTATCATTGGTGGCCTACATGGACTTAGAGTTGGAACAACTTGATATAAAAACAACATTCCTCCATGGAGATTTGGAGGAGGAAATTTACATGAAACGGCCAGAAGGGTATGAAGAACAACAAGGTTTAGGTTTGGTTTGTAAACTGAAAAAGAGTTTATATGGTTTGAAACAAGCCCCTAGGCAATGGTATAAAAGGTGATACTTTCATGAAGAAGCTATCTTATCAGAAAAACAACCTAGACCACTGTGTGTATTTTTCTGGAGATGTTTCTAGGTAAATTTACAGTGTTGTTGTTGTATGTTGATGATATGATAATTGCTGGAAATGATATAGCAGAGATAAAACATTTAAAATTGGAAAT
>MNCI01014449.1:86685-97839 GCA_015680685.1 Gnetum montanum
ATAAAATACAAGATATTACAAAATGTGGGTCAACAACATTGGCCCAGATGGGAGGTTTTTAAGCCTCAATCGATTGTGCAAACTGTGCACCAGACACTCACACCAAGAGCACGAGACCGTAAACAACAGCAAGGGGGGTTGGTTAAACAACACCACGTCACTTCTTGAAAAACCACACAAAACATGGGGCCCACGGCTACTTAGGGGGGGTGCAAGGAAAAAAAAGGTCCCACTACAGACTCATCGGCAGCCTATGACAGGCGCAGTGTGGACATTCGAGGGCATGGAGAATATCCAACGTGTTGCGATGAAGCTCAATGGCCACAAAACTAGTGGCCTGTTGGAGTCCTTGCATGGCCGATTCATGTCGACTCCGTTCCTCTGTCGACGTCCCCCCGTCTGGGTGGAAACGCGCCGAAGTCCGGTGGATGTGGCGCCGGAGTTCCCCCCATGAGCATTCACAGTTGATGCCCAGGATGATGTATGGACATCATCCAGCCCTAAGCCACTGGCGCGCACTCTGCTCGTGTGCCCGATCTAACTGGCGATGTCTTTGCTCCTCCTCCTCCTACTCTTGCTCCTGCTGAGCTTGCTCAGCCACCTCACGCTCTCTACGGGTGGTTTCCTCCTGGATCAACTCATTTCGCACTTGGGCTCGGATCTCATCCACCAAACAAGCCTAAGCTGCATCTACCAACAAAGCTTGCTACTATATTAACTCTTGTTCATGTTCATGGAAATGGGTTTCCATTTCGATCCGTGCTTGTGCGAAGGCTTCTTCCCACTTTGCTTCCCACTCCCAGCCTTTAGCGTCACATGCCACGGCCGCAGCCTCCAGAGCCGCTCGCTATAGCTCCTCATTGCTTCTTTCGTTGTGCCCTGACGTTCCAAGAGGTGACATCTCCAGCACCGCCATGGGGCTTGGGGTCCTCCGTCCCCTGCGGTTATGTTTTCTCCTGGTATAAGTCACCGTAGGTTGGGTCCCCAAAATCCCTGGGCCGGTCGAAGGGGATGGGCCAGACGGGGCACCCCCTGGGGGAGGGGGGGGCAAGCCCCTACCCTGAAAGATGTTGCCCCCTTGCCATAGGGCCAAGATGAGCCCGGAGTGGCGGCCTCGCTTCTGCTGTTGCAGAGCTGATAGAAAAAACCTGGGTAAGTTAACCCTAACTCCCAATTTAAGGCATTTAAGGAAAGCAAAGTGGATGCCTTGGAGTTTTGACCCCTTGCCTGACTGTACAAAAAATTGGTCCACAAGATTCGTCGTTCAAGCCCAGATCAGGGGCAAAGAGGATCTGGGAACTTGTCGGCTTTGCATGCGTGGCACCAGCCCATTGAAGAAAATTTTGACATCTTGCAGCCCACGTGTGGAGGGCAGAATGATTTCGCCATCGGCCTGGGCCCCCAGACACCTGGCGATCAAGGACTCAATGATGATGATCTCAATGCCCCTAAAATAGGTTCGGTCCTTGTGCCAATTAGTGAAAAAGGCGTCATCTGGGAGGGCCGGGTCACCCACCAAGCATTGAAAATTAAAATGAGAATAGTAAACTGCAAATCAAATTTCAAGAGTATGTTTGCTGCAATGAGACCAGTATTTAGAAAAAAAAAAACACCCAAATTCTGGTTCTTCTACTTCATCATCTAAGCCTTTTCCTCATTGTGGAATTTCATCCAACTTCCCTACCTCACACTAACTCATGGCCTACTGTTCTAAGACCTTTTCCATTGGTGTGTGATATCACATAAACAAAAGTTGACCTTGCACGGCATTGCTCTTTGCTATACTTGCAGTCCTACGTTTCATCACAACACAATACCACCAGTTGTCGATGGCGTCAATGGCAACATGTATCACCTAGAGTCCTGCTAGCTAAGCAAAAGCCCCACATTTTCATCATCCTGTTGCCCACTAAGAACAGACAATCTCTGAATCTTTCAAACATCCTTTAAAACTCCAAGACAAGAAATGTATTTTTTTCACTTTGTTATAAATTTATTTTCCAGTAACATTTCAATATAATTCATATATGTCAAAAAAATATTCATTTCATTTCACCATATTAAACACGTAAATGTGTTACCTGTTGTATAAGGTCTCCGGTAAGGTTGAAGTTCACTGTATTGTACTGCATGTAATGTCCTCAAAGTATATTAGTGTGGTGAAAAAAATGTCAACTCCTTGGTCAAAATATTAGAAATAACGAAAAGCAAAAGACAATGTCATCGTTATTGGAAGAAAAACCAAATTTTAATATCGTAATAATTCAAAAGGACAAATCAAAAATAAATAATGCTTTCAGACAAATAATAAGTCAAAATTATACATGGCCATCATTCATGTGTTTGATATCAAACATAGCACTTTTTAAGGCTGTCCGTTGCTTGCCACTTTTAAAAGCCTTCTCCTGCAATAAATGCTGCCAACGGAAAGTTCTTTGTTACACTACCATAAGAGAAACTACTCATTGTAATCTATAAATATCACATAGGCAACATTTGAAATTGAACCTTTCTTGTAGCCCAGAACTCTGCATCTGTAAGGACACCACCAATAACTAATTCTTTATGCAACTTCTGCAGCTCACTATTGAAGAGGAAGTTTTCCAAGTTATGTACATGTATTTAAAAAGTTCATGAAAATCTCATGCTTCAAACAAGTATTTAGAAGTTAACACTACGAAGGCAAATTATGGCTGCTTATAGTGATCATCACGAATAAAGGCTGCGACTTGCAAATTTCATTGAAATTTGATCTCCTTTTAATTGTTTAACATGCAAAAAAAAATTTTGATTAAATAAAATACAATTGGAGGTACAACCAAAATAATCTTGGGATCTTAAAAATCAACTAAGAGATATCAGAAATATAAGTCAAATCCCAATTTTTTAAGATTTCACATTCTATTTCCAACCTTTTATTGCTGATCATGACACTCTATCAAGATTGTTTGTTAACCCTTTAAAACTTTGACAATTTTTTACTTGCAGAGTTTAAGGATCAAATGTGCTAGCAAAGCACTCAAAATTTTATCAGTGGTTTATATTCCACCATCCAAGTCCAAGCTGCAGTAAGATCTTTTAAAGATTATGGCATTATAAAATGCAATTGTGAGCCCGTCCAAATTTTATTCAAACATAAGCAATTGCAGGATAATGTATAAAAATATGATTGTCTTCCTCACAAGCAATCTTATGGAAACCATGTCTCTAAACCATCAGCTAATCCTCAATTTGTCATGTGATTTGTTAAACTTCAAGTAAGTTGTAAGTATACAATCATTAGTTTCCTAACCAAATTAAGAAGATGCTGCTCATAATCAAAAGGTTGAGATGATTCATAAAGAGGTGTCCCTCAACTACAAAGAGTCGTAACTGTATCTTAAGAATAAAAGAGGTTACGATGAAGAGAGAAGCATGAAAAAGTGAGATAAAAAAGAACACTAAGAGAAGAAGAAAGAAATATATAAGCAAGACCAACAAGAGACAATGGCATAATCAAATGCAACAATGAGGAAGAAGAAGAAAAAGCCAAAAGAATTTATACCCGAACATCATAAAAAGTAAGAATGTTATGATCTACAATCATTGTAACATAAGTAAGTTACAGTGGATAATGTCAACTTCAGAACTAAAGAGTTGAAGGTGTCGTCAAGCATCCTTTCCCAAAAAAGCAAAGGTGTCAAGTAAGTAATAGAGATAAGTTAAGATCTAGTGCCCTAAAGAGAAACCAAAGATCAAAGTTGGATACCATTGTAAGCCTGATTCACTGTTCTTAAATAAAAAGTGAAGATCACCCAAGAGGCTTTGTTGGGGTAAAGACAATTACTACATTTCGTAGCCAAGTCAATAAGCAAAGCTTGTACAAAACTAGTTATCCAAGGAAGACTATGGTCTCCACCATAAGACCAACAATAATCAAATCACAATTAAGACTTACAATATATTCAGAATATGATTACAAATTGTTACAAATAATTGAATCAAGGCAAGTTTGATCTAAGTTTATGAATTATGACGTTAAGTACTTAAACCACAAGATCCTTGGGTATATTAGAGTTGTCAATTGACATAAAACAAAACTCTAACATCATTTCAAAAAATAACAAGAACTTTAGGAATCACATCAAACCATCCTACAAATTTCATATAATGATTTCTCATCCATGTATGCACTCTCTCATGTCCTTTCAACATTCTCAAAACACCATGAATGTGATCCTAAAAATTGTTTTCTTTGGTTCAAACATTGTTCTCCATCACTTTAACACACACAACATGTTCAATCACAACTGCCCATGCAAACTTTCTTAAAAGAGCCCTATTCAAATTATCAGTTTTTAAAGTGCATGTCCACCACATTCCCATGAATAACAAACCTTATTGAAATCCAACAGATAATTTTGTTGTCCTCCAAAATACTGCCAAAAAAAAGCACATCTAATTTCTCTGGTCCTAGTTTTCTAACTAAATTCCTTTGATGTAACTTCTTTATCAAAACTTACTTGCATCCTACCAATTACAAAGTCATCCTAGTGGATCTACACATTTTATAATAATAATAAGAATAATAATGGCTAAAACTTAACTAATCCAACGGATCTCAAGGGTCTTCACATTCCAACAGGTATACTAATCTGACATGCTATTGTGGTCTCCTTAAGTTGTACAAAAGCTTCGTGTTGGCTGAGTCCTAGGGGTTCGTATACCGCTTCTCCTACAATTATATGGCCATCATTAATGTCAATGACGTCTTCCTCATGCTCTTCCCCAATGATGATTTGTAGTCATCTACTTCCGATTCCAACATCTCCCTACCCGCAAGGGTCTTCACCATAGACATAATGAAAGCAATTCAACTCATAGACATAACATTACATATAACATGATATATGACAGACTTATTCAACTTAATTATGATATTTGGAAGTGCCATACGCTAGTATGATTCCCATAATCTTTACCTTATTAGGTCTTTCCTAAATCAAGCGATCTAAAGCTTTAATGACTTTAACAAAAAGATAGTGTAATATAGAACCTCACTCGTCTTAAGCTGCTTGAAAATATGTTTTAGGCTAAGTAACATTCATCACAAACAAGGATTAGTGTAGTACTCTTTGAGCATGAAGGAATAATGATCAAAAGTCCAAATTTACATAATATTGCATCCAAAAATCTTCATGAAACATAAATGTGGATGTTGCATAAGTCAAGTTTAAACTTAAATAAATCATTATTTTGCTTTGATGCAAAATTAAAAAATTCATGGACTAGAATAATTTGATCTAAAATTTTTCCACCATGAAAACTTCTTGCTTAGCAATCATTGGTGATGGATAGCCTGACAGTTTTTAGCCTTTCTGCCAAGTCTTTAAAATAATTTAGCCTTACAGTTTAGATCTACAGTAAAAGACAGATATTGCAACCTGCTTCCTAAGAATCAAAGTAATCAATGTAGAATTGAAAGATTTCAATAGACATCTGGATCATTAAAATACATTTATTATATCTCTGCCCCTACAACACTCAAATACTTCTAATAAAAATTTATTAGAAATCATCATGAAAACAACCTTTTTAATTTCTTTTGTCAGCTACAGGGTTATTCCAAACTCTAAAATTGTAATATCTATATCTGTAAATTTAGCCTGAATACTATAAGTACTTTTCTTAACAATCCTTGCTAAAAAAACGTCTACAAATTTCAAGAGATATTCAAAGTAATTAACTGCAATTCTGCTAAATTCTTCTTTCTTATCAGTCACTTCACTTGATTCATTTATCATTTAAGTAATGTTATTATGAGAATTATACCTAGATGCTACTGTGTGGAAAATATAAAATTAGGTATAACTCACTTGGTAAAGTATATGGCCTTTGGTTGTACAAGTCATGGGTTTGATCCCAAAGGGATAAGCAAAGACAAGTGCCACTGGAGCATAGTAAAAATATACATTCAGACTATGGCCTCAGGTAGACAGCTGGCTATAGAAAATCATCATAAAACCCTTCACATATGAGTTAGCCCATGTTGAGATAAAGGCACCATGATGATGATGATGATCTCTCTCCTTAATCCACTGATTTTTATGAACAAATAAATTCTTTATCAATTTTGCATTCAATACAAATATGCTAGCCAACAATAGTGAGGCACCTAGGAAGCATATCAGTAGTGTAAAAAAACTGCAATATACAACACAAATACCTCTGAAGAATAGATAATTTTTCATGCAGCAGTGCAGCTCATATCTAATAAGATATTTTCCTTATCATTTACAAAAGCAATATACAACAGATTTTTTGTCAAGGTTTATCAAGCAGAAAGCATCAAGATAATGAAACAAAAAATTTTGCAATTTGATCATTACAAATTGTAGTTTACTCAACAAAGAAACACTCTGTTAGGAGATTTGAAGCATGATGTTTAATTGTGGTAAGTCATGTGATAATCATATCAAAACGGTTAGCACTCACCATACAAACCTATATGATGAATAACATGTTAAGTGAAACACAAGCATGCTACAGTATTTGAAAAGCATTGAATTTTCAAAATGGAAAGGCAAGACTTTGCATTATCTACACTATACATTAAAAATTGCAGGTTTTTCCCCCATAGTTACAAATGACTAGTAGCTGTAGAAGGCCAGATCAGACTCAATAATGGCTATAATATCAAGGAGATCAAACTGCATGTTAGAAATATTTACAAGATGAACAGGATTATTTTGAAACTAAAACTGAATTTGTTGAACAAATCTGAGGGGCCTCTTTATTAACAAGATTATAACACAGTTTTAATTACATTAAAAATAAAATAATTTCATTAATAAAGCTACATTGCCAACAGCCCCCTTTGATAAGTTACCAAGTAAAATCAAGAAACATTAGTTCGATGCAGATGTGAGAAGTAGTTAGCACCTGTCCTCTAATAGAAGCCTCACCCTATGCTCCATTCCAGCCTTAAGCTGTTCAATATTACTGTCTGCAGCACCTTGAGCCACCTGATTATTTGAAGCTGCTGTGCTCTGGTTTTGTGTAATAAGTGGACCTAAATGCCACAAGATCAAACTAACTTCAACTTAAACAACTTATGGATATAAAACCTATCATAATCAAAAGTGTAATACAAGCAACCATACATTTAAATATTATACGAACTTATTCCATGCATTTGATGCCAATTCTGAACTGTCCGTTCTGAATTATAACTTGATTATCAAACATAAAACTATCCCTCTTCTACTCCCAACACAGTATACAGTTTTCATATATCCAACTATAGACAAAATTCTTCATGTATTCCTGTTTTGTTATGCGTAAATAAGTCAAAATAGAAATATAAAGATTAACTGACAACCACTCTGATATTCCAGTGGCTCATTGAAAGTGACCTATGGAGCAGTCAATCATCACTTAATAATTGATATAAAACAATGAAACCAACGTAAAGCAGCTTTACAGAAATATTCTTGTCAAAATTCATGATCTTTAATCAACCTATAATCACCGAGGTACGCTTCATACATGCAAAAGCCAGGCAGGTGACAGTATTTCAACACAATAAAGAAGATGACATATATTCATCTTCCAAAACAAAAAATGATAAAGCATTACAAAGCAGATAAAGACACAATGCAAACAAACAACAATTTCAAAAGCTCTCAAAAGCAATAGTCTGCATCATAATTGCATAAGACAAATGGTGTATACATAAGAAATTCAAGTGGAAAATTGGACTTATAAAACTACTGAGTACCTTAATAGAGATTGTAACCTTATGCTACAAACCACCAAATTTTAACATCAATGCTCACCTTTTTATACAAGCAGAAGCCAGTATTTTCTATTAATCAAACCCTCCAAATATATTTTCCATCTGGCTGATGAAAAGCATTAAGGAGCACTTGAATTTCATGAAACTAAAACTGAAACTGAATTTTTACTTACATCCACAATGACCCTATTGGATCTGTCAAACAGAGCAGCTTGAGAATTCCTTTTACAAAATTTTTTCTAATCCATATATAACTCAGGGTTGCCCATTAGAATTGAAACTATGACTGTTGAAATAGATAGCAATGCCAATAATATTAGCCACTAGACTTTTCCATAAATTTCTAAGTGATTGGAAAATATGTCTAGGTTCAATGAACCTTGGGTTAGGTTGAAAGCGCTAGTCTGCATCATAATTGCATAAGACAAACAGTGTATACATAAGATATTGTAACCTTATGCTGCAAATCACCAAAGTTTAACATTAATGCTCACTTTTTATACAAGCAAAAAAAAAACAGTATTTTCTATTTAATCAGACTCTCCAACAATGTTAGCCACTAGACTTTTCCAAAAGTTTCTAGGTGATTGGAAAATACATCTAGGTTCAATGAGCCTTGGATTAGCTTGAAAGCCACCCCATGTATAATTGAGATGAAGACTAATGGCATTGATTGTGTGAGCATTTGTTCAGTTTGGCAAAGGCTTGAGACTTACTTTCAGTTTCCTGCCTTTCATGATGACTTCAGATGTGTGGTTAGTTTTTTTCTTTTTCTTTTTCTTTTAATCATAGAATATAGTATCATTGATGGGCCCTAACAATGACATGAGGTTTCTGTGCCAATACTCTTACCACTAAGTTAATACTATGAGGACTTAGATATAGGGGTTATCAAAACCAGAACTAGATGACTAGGAATTAAGTCGATAACTTGGAAGTTTCCAAATCAAGAATCTTACCACTAGGTTAACACCTCATTAAAGCATTTTCAAATCCAAACTTTTCAATAACGGACTCTGTAAATTTTGATTGATGTACTAACATATAATTATCATCTTGATTAACTTGAATGTTTCAAAAATACTTCAATATGCCAAGATCTTTCATTTCAAATTCAGATGATATTTGCTTCTTGAATTCATCAATCAACATATCATTAGAGGTAACCAAAACTTTATCAATATAGACAAAGAAGTGAATATAGGAAAATAATTTTATTAATGAATGTAACGAACATTATATAGAAACCCTTACCCATAAGATCTTTACATGCCTCCCTATCCTCCAAGTTACCAAATTCAAAGATAAATCCTCCACCCTAAAATCCATTAAAAAAAAAAAAACAAGTGACAGGCTTTTATGATATATGCATATGCAATAACCATAACGACAAATTTTATAGCAATGTAACCTTTATAGCTGGACCCGGGATAAGATTCATAAGTGCTTGTTTTGATCCCTTCCCGCTAACTTTTATGGCTAAGGAAACCAAGAGTAAAACAAATATAAGACATGTTGTTAATAATTGGCAATACAAATCACAGTGAAAAACAGGAACCAACGACAGAATAAACAATTATAGACATACATTGCAATTTTAATCGAATTCATGATCATCATTAGCATATCAGTATCCCAGTCTATCTTATCCTATGTATCAAAGCTCAACTTTATAAGTTGTTTTTAGCATTCACGTTGATCTAAATATAGATTTTTTAATTAATCTACAATCTATCATTTCTCTTCCCCAAGTTAATTTAGCATATCCTTTAAAATAATGGCACAGTTACATAACCTACTAATGTAAGGACTGGTTCTAGGCAAATTGATATTCTAGAGTGACAGAATAATCAAGGATGATCAGATATGCAAGATTATGGTCAAATTAGAACTGGATGGAAAATATAGGAGAGGATACTAAAGCAACTCAAACAGGAAAGCACATATTAGAATTGGGATAAGGCCTTGATCTTATCATTTTAAATCAGATTAAAAATTTTCTATCAAGCTCAAATTTTACTTTTGAAAAAGAAGGAAGATGTTCATGTAGTGATTTACTACTAACCATGCCTCAAAATACACAAGAATCATTGACTTTCATGTTGGTGGTAAATTCATAGAATCTCAACACCCTGCAGCGACTGGTCGGGGACCCAAATCTAGCAAACGATGCGTTCTTCGCTAACTGGCACAATGACCGGACCTATTTCCGAGGGCACGAGGTTACCGTCACGGAATCCTCAATCACCAGCTGTCTGGGGGCCCAAGCCGCCGGCAAGGTCATCTTACCTTCCACACACGGTTTGTAGGACGCGGAATTGTTTTTTGAAGGGCCTGTGCCACGCACACAAAGCCGGCAAGTGCCCAGATCTTCTCTACCCCGAATATGGGCCCATGCAGCAGATCTAGTGGATAGATTTTTTGTCCAATCTCACAATAGCTCCAAGCTCCAGGGCATACACTTTGCCTTTCTTCGTTGCCTGAAGTTTGGGTGCCAGGTTAACCTACCCTGTTTTTTCCTAGCAGCCCTTCAAACTTCAACGACATGGCCGCCATCCGAGGTTAATCTTAGCCTTGTGGTAGGGGGCAGAGGGGGAGCAAACCCCGTCGTCTTCCCAAGGTGCCCCCCCATGGGGCCCCCCCCTGTTGGCCCTACAGCTTCGACCAGCCAAGGGAACCACTAGACCCTGCCAACAACGACCTTCACGCGGAAGCGGCATACCCAACAGGAACAGAGCCCCCCTGCCAATTTCGTCAGGCCAGAATCCCCCCTACTAAAGACCTCTGGACGCAGCATGAATTGGGACGAGGAGTTGCGACAGGTGACACAGAGGGCCGCAACCGAAGCACGTGAGGCTGAACAACAAGAATGGAAGGCCAAATGGCACAAAGCCCTTGCGTAGGCACAGGCCGAATTGGAGGCCCAATTTTACAAATGGGAGCAAGAAAGGGTGAGGTAGCAAGACCTCATGGCCAACGCAGCCCGGGCCCGATTAGTGGATGAGATCCAAGCCCAAGTGCAGGAAGAATTGTTGTAGGAGGAAGCTGCCCAAAGGGAGCGTGAAGAGGCTAAGCGGGCATGCATGCAAGAGGAAGAGAAGCAACGACAGCGACAGCTCGATCGTGCACACGAGCACAGTTCTCGACAATGGCTTAGAGGGGGGTGGTGCCCATACCTCATCTTAGGTATCAACTGCGATAGCTCCTGGGGTGAGCTCAGGTGCCACATCCGTCGGACCTCGGCGCATGTCCATCCTAATGGAGGAACTTCGCCGGCTAACCGGAATAGGCGGAAGTCGGCCATGCAAGGTATCCAGCAGGCCACCAGTTTCGTGGACACGGAGGACCACCGAAACACGTTGGATTTCCTTCATGAG
>MNCI01014449.1:115079-142659 GCA_015680685.1 Gnetum montanum
AACAAGAGTTAAAGTCTTAACCACAAGAATTTACCGAAAAGAAAACAATGTGTCAACCAAAATATATACTAATGATACAACCGACAATGAGGTGAATAATGGAGAGAGAATGATGGAAAGAAGAGAATGGAATGGAATCCCAAGAACAAGGTGGTGTACAGCCCCTTGTGTGTTTCATGATTAATGTGACTTAGTAAATCCCATTCCAAGTCTGGTCTCAAACAAACCACATCCAGTGACTTCGCATTAATAAATTCGGCCAATCCATCCTCTTGAAGTAACAAGAATGCTTTCACCCAAGAGCCACCACCATTTTGGCGAAACAAAGGAGGAAAGAATGGGAAGCGAAGAGGGCCTTAGTTAGAGCGAACATTTTTATTTTAGTTCCATAACCAATGCTTGTAGCCCAAATGATTATTTTGTCTAAGGGGTGTGCTTTGAATTCTCACTTTTCACTTTTTCTTTTTGTTTTTTTGTTTTTATGCATGAGAACCACACCATGCAATGACTTTGTTATTTTTATTTACTCAGCTTCCTAATAATTGGCTAACATTGAAACAGTAAGAAAACTCAAGAAGAAAACATCCAAGCACCCAAGAGAATGGCCAACACAAATGCATCAAGTTCCCTTGAAGTCACACCCTTTTCAATCCTTGAGTCCTTCTTTAGTTTGAGAAATGTCGAGTCACCGATTTGTTATAGTTCTTATTTAGAAAGGGATTGTACTTTTCCAAGCCAAGAGAGACCATAGGAACTTATGGATGTATGGATGAAGTGGACTCATTTCCTACCATATCAAAAGAACATACCTTAGTATCAACATCATAACTTAAAGGTAAAAACCAAACATTAGCAATCTTTGGAAAACAACCCCTTCCCACAATGTTTGAAATTTCATACGTTGTGGTACATGCGTGGGGTTCCAGTAAAGGACCTTGTCTCCTAGTTGGTACTTAACCTTTTGAATTTTTGAGTCATGACGTTGTTTGTTATGTGCCTTGTGTATCCCGTTTGATGACAGGGCAACCAATCAATTCTCGTCAAGAACGTTTAGAGATGCCAATCTTTGTCTTTGTGCTAGATCAAGATCAAGGTGGAGGTCACATGCCAGGGATAGTGTACGAAGCTCAGTTTGAATTGGAAGTTTTGGGAGTTTTTTGTAGGGAGAGTAGCCTGTAGGGAGTTTCCAAGTGGAGCAGTATGCCCAGAGAGCATCGTTTAGTTTCGTGCTCCAATCTCGCCCAAATTTGCTAATTGTTCTTGTTAATATTCTCGTAATCTCCCGATTGGTGACCTCGACTTGGCCATTAGCTTGGGGGTGATAAAGTGTGGTCAATTTATGTTCAACCCCTAAGTGTTGCATCAACTTGTGAAAGGTTGCACCCATAAAATGTGTTTCATTATCAGAGATGAGTGCACGTGGCACACCAAACCTATTTACGATTTGTTGTTGTACAAATCGTGCAGTTGCAGACGATGTGCAATCTATTACATCAACTGCTTCAACCCATTTGGTTAAGTAGTCAACAACAACAATAATATAAGCTTTCCCATTGGACATCGATGTAATAGGCCCCATAAAATCTATTCCCCAAATATCAAAGGGTTCCAAGGGTTGAATCCATTGTTGTGGACCCTCCATTCTAATAGTCATTCCACCATCCCATTGACAGCGCTCATAGGATTGGACAAATTGATGGGCATCCCGAAATAGCGTTGGCCAGTAATATCCTGCAAGGAGGATCTTAATGGTCGTTCATCTCCCTACATAGTGGCCCCCATAGGGACCCTCATGAGCATCCTGGAGAACTCTTAATTGATCCTCATCAGGTACATACCATCGAACCAAGCCATCAGGATAGAATTTATAGAGCTGTCCCTTGATTTCCATGAAGTACTTGGTTTTATGAAGAAATCGTTGCTTCTTCATAAAGTCCAACCCCTGTGGTGTTTGTTGGAAAAGGAGATAAGTAAGAATGCTACTATACTAATTTGTTCTTGTGGGTTGGTTATTTATTACATCGGCAAAGAGGGTTTCATCAGGAAAATGATCAGATACGGAATATTCATCCTCTTTGTTATCCCAACGCAACCGAGATAAATGATCGGCAACTACGTTCTCGGTGCCCTTTCGATCTACTATTGTTAAATCAAACTCTTGAAGGATTACCAACCAACGTATAATACGAGGGCTAACCATTGGCTTGTTCATAAGGAACCAAATTGCACTATGATCTGTATGAATGTACACTTTGTAGCCCAACACATAGTACCTAAATTTGTCCAGTGCAAACACTACAGCCATTAATTCCTTTTCAGTAGTTGTGTAGTTGAGTTGTGCACCAGCAATACTCTTACTCGCATAGTGGATGTAATAAGACATTTTTGTTCATCTAATTATGTTAGTATGACTCCTAAAGCATAATTAGATGCATCGGTCATTATATGAAATGGTTTGGACCAGTCGGGGGCTTGTAGAATAGGGGTTTCCATGAGCCTTTGTTTTAGAGTTTGGAATGCTCGTTCACATTCCCTGGTCCATTCGAAAGGTGCATCTTTTTTCGTTAATTCTACCAATGATTTGGCAATCTTGGAGAAGTTCTCAATGAATCTCCTGTAGTAGCCAGTGTGTCCAAGGAATGACCAAATATCTTTGATCGTTTCTGGTTGTCGAGTGATTCCTTGGATAACCTTTACTTTTTCCGAGTCTACCCTTATTCCTGATTGCGAAATCTTATGCCCTAGTATTATGCCCTCTTGAACCATCAAATGGCTTTTCTACCAGTTGAGCTTTAGATTGGTTTCAACGCATCGTTTCAGCACTTGCTCTGATCGGTCTAGGGCTTGATCAAAGCTTGTCCCATAAGTGGATAAGTTGTCCATAAAGACTTCCACTCCGTTTTCTATCTGTTATTGAAATATGCTTAGGACTAAACATTGGAACATGGCGGGGGCATTACACAAGCCAAATGGCATTTGCTTATATGCGAACGTTCCCCAAGGATTAGTGAATGTTGTTTTGGCTTGATCCTCTGGTGCTATTTGTATTTGATTATATCCACTATACCCATCCAGAAAACTATAATAGCGATGCCCCACTATAGTGTCCAAGACTTGGTTGACGAACAGCAACAGAAAATGATCCTTGAATGTTGCCATGTTTAGTAGCCTAAAATCTATACATACCCTCCATTTGCCTCCTTTCTTAGGCACCATTACTAGAGGACTAACCCATTCACTATCAGTAATGGGATATATGAACCCGGCCTTGAGGAGCTATTCTATCTCTTCTTTCACTACTTGTTTCAATTTTGGGTTTAATTGCCTCTGTGGTTGCTTCCAAGGCTTCATGGAGGGGTCTGTGTAAATCCTATGCTGGCATATCCTAGGGTCTATTTCGGTTAGCTCGAGGTATGACCAGGCAAAGGCTTTTGACCATTTATTAATTACTTTCAATAGGCTTTCTTTTTTCTTGGGGAAAAGTTTTGCGTTGATAATTACCGGTTTTCCATTTTCAAGGGTCATGTATTCCAAACCGGGGGGCAATGGTTTTAGATCTAGGGGCTCTTGTCTAAATTCCTTAGGAATCTCCAACTTCCCCCAATTAATGGTTTCAAAGTTAAGGGCTGGAAGTTGGCAACGAACTTGCTCTAGTACATTTGTGCTTTCAATGTAAGCACTAGTTATCCCCTCAGCTAGTTCCATGCATGTTATCGAATTGCTCCCTTGATCAGCCATCAGCCACTGGGTGCTTTCTTGTTGTGTGGTTGCTACATATAGGCACTTTTGTATGTTAATATCTTGTGCACACCGATTGCATGCAGGCAATGTTAAACTTCGCATCATCCATGATTTCTGCACGCAATGGCACCCTATGTCACTATATGCGATGCATGAAACTCTCTTCCTCTCAATCTTCCCAAAAGCATTTTTCTTGGATATTTCTAGGGAAAGATTGTGGATTCCTAGGTGTGCATCAATTGTACTCAGCCATGCCCTTCCCATTATTATTGAGAAATCCCCTTTGTCATTGTTTATTTGGATCACCAGGAAATCAACTGGGTATGCCTAACCACCCACAGTGGTAACAATGTCCTCAACCTGTCCCAAAGGAATAGTGATGGATTGGTCAACCAGCTCTAAGTGAATATTGCTCTTCTTGAGTGGAGGCAGGTTCCAGGTTTTATACAATTCTTGTGAGATTAAGTTAACTCCGGAAACTGAGTCAAGAAGAGCCTTATGAGGTTCATTCCCAATGACCTAAAGATAAATTAGGGGGCTCCTAGGATCAGATAATTTCTTGGGAAGGTGGCCTACCTTAATCTAGTTGGTTACAGTACGTGTTAACATAACCGTGTGCATTGGGCATGATCTTTTGTTTGAAGGGAGTCTCGAAACCGTATTTGGTATGACAATGTTTAGATGTTCAACCGCTTGTGAGGGTGAGGGCTTAGTTGGATTGTTGGTTCTGAAGAAAGGTCTTTTTGGCATAAAATTGTCAGGACCAACTGAGGATTGAGGATTGGAAGCCCTCGTAACATTGGGTTGTTACAGTTGAGTGGGAAATACCCTTGCCATTGTTGGAGTGGTTGGTGGTGGAGCTACTGGTGTGAGAGGTGCGGATGGATTTGGAGGATGGTACACATGTGGAGTGTCCCTTCTGGGGGGAAGTCTGATAATATTCTTGAACTGGGTAGTGACGTTGTGGAGTTGCGTAACCCATAGAGTCACTTGGAGGAATTGGCTACTGCACGTAGTAGCCATAAGGATCGGGTTGTTGGTAAGGGTATTGTTGCCTAGGCGGTGGCATCCCCCATGACTATGGGTGTTGCCACTGCTGATGTTATCCAATGGTTTGTGGTGGAGTTCCACTTGGATAGTATGTTAACAGTTGGTGGAACTGCCTTGGGTTACCTTGGGGATAAGGTAACCTTCGGGGTGCTTATCGTCTGTTAAGTTTTGGGTTGAGTGCATACATCCCAGACTCTTGTAGATGTGAGATGATTGGACAAAATCCCTTAGGATGGTCATATTGGTAGATCTCACATCCATCGTCATCGTCTATGTCAGAATCCACAACCTCATCGAAGATAGTAATTTTTCCCTTACCCTTGTTATGTGCAGGGCCTGAATCTCTCCGCTTTTCTTGTCTTTGTCACTACTTCGTTCCACCTTAGACTCCTCTATGATTTTTAGGACAATTTCAAGTCTAGAGTCTAAGGAATCCCACAAGTGATCCACCTTAGTTGATACTTCTGTTGTTAGCTTTTGAACTGGCAAGGTTTTTCTGTTCACTAACTCTTCGAGTGGTGACTCATCCTCCTCATCACAAAATCTCACTTCCTTCTTTCGAAGGGAAGGATCGTGATTATATTCTTTCACGCTCTCTCTTTTTCGTAGTTCACCTTCTTCTTTGGCTACTTGCTCCAACAATCGATGAATTTCATGGGCTCTAAGTTTTGATAGTCTCCCTTGGGCATAAGTCCCAAGGGTTCTCCTAGTCCCATGTCTTAGCCCATCTACGATGTGGCGAAGTTGGTCCCATTGTGTGTAACCATGGCCCGGGCAACGATGTAGCAATGCATAGTATCGGCCCATGGCAGCATCCAAGGGTTCTTGATTACCTTGCTTCCATCCTTGGATCTAGTTACGCAAGTTAGACACTCTGGAGTACGTTTGATATTTATCGTTGAAGAGTTCTAACATTGTACTCCACCTCCTAATGGTTTTCGGTTCTAAGGACTAGTACCAACTCTCTGCTTCCTTGATGAGCATCCTGGGAAACAACTTTAGTTTTGGACACTCATTCTCTATGTTTTGCAAGGTGCAGGCATCATGGAATTCCTGTAAATGATTTTGCAGATCTGCATTGTAACCCCCCTCAAAGTGTGGGATATTATTCATGTTTAAGTGCTTGATCTGGCTATTTCTTTGATGCCTTGTCGGTATTCTCATTGCCTCCATTATATCTAGCATACTTCGGGTTGCAAGTAGGGGCTCATCATGATCATCTCTTTCATGATGTCTGTGATGTCTACGTTGTTCCCTACTTTCCCTTCGTTCATGCCCTTGTCCTCGCTCTCGACTCTCTCGTCGAGGTCTCTCATTTTGTTTACCTATATCCTCATCGTTATGCTCTTGATGGCTGCGCCCAGATGTGGAAGGAGAGGGTGAATGGTGTGATGAAGGAGAAGAAGAAGGGGAACCATCGCCATGACGATGTTTCTTACCTTCTCTTCGGCTGCTACGGCCCCGATCGTGATGACGATCCAAGTGCCCGTCCTTGTCATGTGTTTTCGCTCCCTTAGTGAACAGTTGGCATTCATAGGGATCAGAACAAGGGTTGTGTATTGCGGAGCCTAGTGATAATGCGGAAGATGGTACAAATGAGGATTCTAACCCTATGGATTCTTTAGTACACTAGCAACCATAATGATTTAAAAATTAGTTAAAGCATCTAAGACTGGTAGAGTTAGAACATGTAAATGACATGACAATGAAAAGGCTTAGAAATGGAAAAATGTTTATTGCAAAATATTGTTCTAATTTGACTAATTTAGAATTTATATTTGATAGAAATGGACCCATGAGTATGCAAGAGGCTATGCAAAATAAAGATTGGTATGATGCAATAAAGGTAGAAAATAATATGTTGATGAAAAATGGTACCGAGAACTAGTGAAGAGTTCATCACCAATGAAAATATTAATAAGTAAATGGGTCTCTCATATAAAAAGAAAAGTTAATAACATAGTGAATAAATATGAGATTTTTTTGGTTATAAGAGGTTTTCACAAAGACAAGACATTGATTATAAGGAAACATTCACACCCACTGTAAAGCAACAAATGATATAGTGTATATTGTCCTTAGGAACTTCTTACCATTGGAAGCTTAATGAGTTCTAAATAGACATGTTGCGTTGACAGGCATGCATCAATGCAACCTCATGAACGTAACCCCATCGACGCATGGTTACATGCACCGATGCTAATGTAGGCGAAGCCTATATAAATGCAACTGCCACTCGCATTGATGACATTCGAAGTTAGTAGCATAGCGAAGCCCTTGTAATTTAGTTTCTCCAAAGTTAGAATATTTTTCCTCTGAGTGCCCGTAGTGTGAATTAAAAAGATTGTATGGATCTTTATTCAAACATCATGTACCTAAACACACTGGCATGAAGGGCAATAAAGACAATATTTGTAATATTCATTACAACACTTGGATTAATTTAATCTTTTTTATTTGCACTCTACTTTTAATGTACTTTACTTTCATGATTTTAATTAGTAAGATATTTAATCATAAATATGTAAGTATGACCATCTCGAGCATAAAATATTGCACTTGGTATCCCAATAGTGGATATTTGGTATTCCCAGTAATATCTACTTGGTAACCTAATAGTATTAATATAAGTTCAGGATGTGTATGGTAAGTGGGAACGACTACTTATGTTAGGATAGTTTGTCATTAGAATAGCTAAGTAGTTAAATAGTTAATTATTAAATCTTCATTTACTCACCTAGCCCTTAGGATAAAAATATATAAAAACACTTATAAAAAATACACATCATGTGCCTTAACCCACATTTAACCATATGAATTGATAGCACAAGTGTGAGTTAAGAAGACAACGATCATACAACCCTTTGCTTCATAGTTTAGGACTATAGGTAGACTTAGGAACTAAGTGCATGGAATTTGACCAAATTGCTAGTATACGCTTGTGGTTTGTATGGTTGGGTATAGGGAATACATGCTATTCATCATTGGCACCATTGGTAGGGACATATCTTGACTAAGTGTGCTAATTAGGAGTAAAATGTGATTCATATAAAGGTGTTGTTAAAAATATTAAGGTATACTTATTATTTAACACTAATATGGCTTCTTCTCACATGTATGAATCTCGACCACATATAGGAGAATCCAATCAACAACAAGGAATATCAAAGAAACCCCAAAAATTGAGGATTGTCTATTCTTATCCATATCATTATAAACCAAGTTTCATTTTCATTCTTCATCGAGATGAACAAATGTGCTGAAAGGACATGGAAGGCAACATTATGTTTCCGCTAGATCGATCTATTCTTACCATGTTGATGACCAATCTCATCAGGCTAGGCATCGCTACACTTAATTCAAAATGCAAAGTCCAAGACTACACCTAAAAAACTATTGGCCCACTAATGCCTAGTGAAAGAAAGATTGGCACATGGAAGCATGATATGAGGCCTCTAAGAGTAAGAGGACCTTAATAGATTTATTCTTGCAATAGCACAAAGAGGGTAAGGATTTCTTTTTTGGCTAATCCTAATACATAGATTCTCCTTCTTTCTTTAATGAGAAGGCCCTTAACCAAAGGTTATAGTCAAATTTGAAGAACCTTGGTGATGGGAAGATAGGGTCTCAGGACTAGGGGGCCTTAAAGGACAAACATCCTTTCCATTCATTTAAGGGTAAGGATAATGATCAGAAGAAAGATAAAGAAAAGCACAAGGATCAAGGTAGGGACTAAAGGAGAGACACTAGCAGACATTGTACCTCTAGTTCTCCATCTTTACGCTCATCATCCTCTTCATCTTCATCATCAAATTCTAATAGAAATAGGAGCCAAGGAAAAAGGAGAGCCAATAGAGATTGGGATGGGGATAAATGGCAGGATAGAGATGAATATAGATCCTGCCAGGATGATCAAGACCAGTGACAAAGACAACCACAAGGGGGAGAAGAGTGTCATAGGGAATGAAACCACATCAAAACTCATCATATGAATCATGGCCATGAAAGGGGCCATCGTGATTATCATAACTATGATGAGCCTTTACTCATTACCATTAACATGCTTAACATTTCAAAGGCAATAAGAATTCTAACTAGGCATTAGAAAGATAACAAAATTAAAAGGTTGAATATGAACAGTATCTTCAAATTTGAGGGATAATATAATTCAGATCCTTCAAATGATCTCTAAGCATTTCATGATTCTTGTGCCTTGAAAAACATAGAGAATGAATGGAAGAAGCTCAAATTGTTCCCAAGGGCACTCACTAAGGAAGAAAAAAATTGGTACCAGTCCTTGGAACTTGAATCCATTTTCCAATGGAGTACTATGTTGGAAATATTCAACAATAAGTACTAAATGTAATCTAGAATATCTAACTTGTGAAGAAAAATCCAAGGATGGAAGCAGGAAAATCATGAGTCCTTGAATGTGGCCTTGGGTAGGTAGTACTCTCTATTGTATGGATGCCCAGGCCATGGATACTCCCGCAAGGAACAACTTCACCATATTGTAGATGGGCTAGAAATAAGAATAGGGAAACCATTGGGGTCTATGTCCAAGAAAGACTTTTTGAAATGCAGGCCCATTAGATTCAAAGACTAATAGATGATGTGGCTAAAGAAAAAGGGGAGCTAAAAAAGCATGAAAGTGTAGAGGAGTATAATAGGCATCCCTTCATTTAGAAAAGGGAGATGCCTTTCATGACTCAAAGGGGAACACACCACTTGATGAAATGGTGTAAAGAAAGACCTTGTCGATACAAAAATCTGTTGTAGAGATATTGGCCAAGGCAAATGAAATGTGGGACTCCTTAGATGAGAAGTTCCAAATAGCTCTAAAAATTACAAAGGAAAGAACAAACTAAGGGAGTAGTGGTCGAAGAAAAAACAAGGATACAAAGAAGAATTACTATCAGAAAAATGGTAAAGTTGTAGCAATCGAAGAGGTTGTAGATTTTGAAATAGATGGTGAAGGATGTAACATTTGTCACTATGAACATCCCAAGGGATGTTTCCCTATTGTGTCACATCTACAAGAATTTGGGGTGTATGCTTTGAATCCAAAATTAGCATTGGTTGCCTTATCCACAAGGCAACTACATCCAACAATTCTACTAGTCAATGTATTATTCAAGTGGAGCACCTCCTCAACCTTAAGAGCAGTACTAGCAATTGGTAACACCCACAGTCATGGGGGATGCCACCACCATAGTAGTAATATTCTTACAAGTAGCTAGATCCTTATGGATACTATGTCTAAAAACCTATATCCACTCATGATTCATCTAGCCATATTTCCTTCTCTCACCACTACTACCCTCTGGAATATTATAGAGCACCTTATCTAAGGGGGAGTCTACTTTCCCTTTCCATCCTTTATTTCCCTTAATAGCTTTTGCACCATCTACTATCATACCCTTGCAACCTGCTTAACCTATTTAGGGAAAAATTCCATCACAGCCACAATAGCAAAATGCCATGAGGATAGTAAATTTACAACTAGATATTCATTTGAGTGGTTTTGAATAAAAACCTCATAAGAGACCATTCTTTAGAACAAACAACATCACGAAACCCTTGTAAACATTCATGGTTATTAACCCTACCTTCTCTACCTATGAAATTATACTTGAGTTGCATTCAAATCAAAGGACTTCTAATGTCCATATTGTTAAGTTGATCCATGCGGTCGCAAATTAGATAAAGGTTGATTAGCTTCTTAGGAAACAATTTGATCTTGGGAGTCCTCTCATCTATTTGCAAATTTCATGGAATGATTTATGTAAAGCTTTTTTTAACTTAGTTTTTGGGATGAACTTAATCTTCCAAGAAATTTATAAGATCTAGAACCTACCTCCTCTTAAGAAAAGAAATATCATATTAGAGCTGGTAGATTAGTCCATCATTGTTCCTTTGAAAGTAGTGAAGGACATTATGGCCACCATTTTTGGGTGGTCCTAACTTTTAGATTTCCTTGTAATTCATATGGAGAATTGGAAAGGAAATTTCCCTATCATTATGGGAAGCGCATGGCTAAGTACTATAGATGCCAAAATGTGGATTCAAGATCTTTCCTTGAAAATCTCCAAGAAAATGAATTTGGCAAGAGAGAGAAGAAAAGAGTTACATGTATCACATATAATGACATAAGGTACCATTGCATGTAGAGAATATGGATAGTGAAAGGTACATCAACCCTAGCATGTAATCACTGTGTCAAAACAACAATAATTTAGAAGTGCATGTATGCAGTAGCCATAAACTACGAAGGTATCCATTGGCTAACAACATATCTTCAAACTGAATCTACCATATGCATGGAACCACTAGAGAGCCCCATGAGTGCCCATATTTAGAACATGAATTAAATGAAGCAACTCCATCACCAACTCTCCTACACATAAAGTGAAATGGATTGGGGAGAGTTGGAAATCCTTGATCACTTTAAGCAGGAGCCCCTTGAATTGAAAGCTTTGGAGAGTTGGCCCCTTGAATTGAAAGATTTCCTAACAACTTTAGAATATGCTTTTCTCAACAATGACAAGCTAATAATCATCAATGTGAATCTTACTCTAGAATAGAAATAGAAGCTATTGAAGGTGATGAAAAAATGACCAACAACTTGTGCTTGGTCATATCATGAACTTACTGGGATAGATCCATGAATATGCCAACATTGCATCTATACAGATTCTTCCATCAAGCCAAAGAGGCACCATAATGAAGGTTGAACCCAAAATTAAAACAAGTGTTAAGGAGGAGGTAGAATAACTTCTCAAGGCTAATTTCATCTATTCAATTATAGATAGTGATGGGTTAGCTCATTGATGATTGTACCCAAGAAAGGAGGAAAGTGAAGAGTTTGCATAGATTACTAGCTATTAAACATGACAACTTTCAAGGATCATTTTTTGTTGCCATTTGTTGACAAAGTATTAGATACCATAACAAGACATTGCTATTATAGCTTTTTAGATGGTTATAGTGGCTATAACCAAATTCAGATTACACTAGAGGACAAAACCAAAATTACATTCACAAGTCCCTGGGAGACTTTTGCATATAGAAAAATACCCTTTGGCTTGTGCAATGCTCCTACTGCCTTCCAATGTTTGGTTCTTAGCATCTTTCAATAGCAAATTGGTAGTGGGGTAGAAGCCTTCATGAATAACTTCTGCACCTATGATACCACATTTGAGCAATCCTTGGACCATCTTGAAAAAGTACTTCAACAATGCATGGAGACCAACCTAAAGCTCAACAGGCAGAAAAGCCATCTGATGGTCTAAGAAGGCATTGTGTTGGGGCATAGAATTTTAGAAAAAGGGATTAAGGTGGACCTAGAAAAAGTATAGGCCATCGAAGAAATAACTAGGCAACCTGAAATGGTGAAAGATGCAAGGTCATTCCTTAGACACTAACTATTATTGATGCTTCATCAAAACCTTCTCAAAAATTGCTAAGTCATTAGTTGAGCTCACAAAGAAGGATGTACTATTCATCTAGACCAAGGAGTGCAAGTTAACATTCCAATAGTTAAAGTAAATGCTTGTAAAGCCTCCCATTCTACATGCTCTTGATTGGTTCAAACCCTTCCACATCATGACGGATGCATCCAATTATGCTTTGGGGGTTGTGCCTACATAATTGGATGATTAGAAACATCCTTACTATATCCACTTACAAGTAGAAGCATTGTGGGGGCATAGTTAAACTACACCACCACGGAGAAGGAGCTCATGATGGTAGTGTATGCCTTAGAGAAATTTAGGCATTATGTGCTTGAATATTAAATTTTTGTGTAGATAGACCATAGTGCCATTAGGTTCCTCATGAATAAATCAATGGTGAGCCCTCCTGTCATACAGTGGCTAGCAATTCTACAAGAGTTTGACCTTATAATGATGGATAGAAAGGGAACTGAGAACATCATTGTCAACCACTTGTCTTAGTTATGATGGAACAATGAAGAGGATAAAGGACCTTTATCTAATCAATTTTTAGATGAACTTTGATGAGCAACGAGTACCCCTATGCTCAACCATATGAATCACAAGCGTTCATGCATGATCCAGTCAAATTTCGTGGATGGGACTAGTTGCGGCATCTAGATCCTTATGTCTTGATAAGAGTTTGTTGTCTTCCTACTTGGACTAGTGGTAGCTTTGTCACGTATGGTTTAGTCTAGAGCGAGACATGATTCTTGATGTTATTTCAACCTTGTGCTACTCCTAATGATAATAAGGAAACTAATTATTTAACTAATTAAGAACTGAAAGTAAATTCTAAACTAGCCTACTTGCGATGAGTATTCATTCCTAACCTCCTGTACATGCCTTAGACCTCATGCAACTACCATTGGGATTACTAAGCATACCAAACAATAACACTACTAGGTTACCAAGTAATTACACTTAAGTGCTCGCAATTAGTCGTACTCATTTCGTGTAATGACAAAAATAAGAAAGAACGATAAATGATAATTATTAACTAAGGAAAATAGTAAGCATTTAAGTAATTAACAATAATAAAGCTAAGTGGATGCTATAATGATGGAAATAATCTTGATATTTAATGATGAACATGTAATGTGTCCAAGTACATCACACTCGAATAAGGATGCCGTACAATCACTTAACATCACAATGCAAGCATGCAATTGAAATAAACTAATAAAAATTCTATGTCTACATCTAAAATCTATATGGAAACCATGCACCCAAGTGTTGTATTTATAGGCTAACATGGATGAGGTGATATCGGATCCCTGACATCCCTATGATTTAATGAAAACTCATCCTTGAGTCATACAAAATGAGGAATAAGTTCTTTAGAAAATATTGGGAAAAGACATAAAAATTGACTCTTTCATGCTGCAGTGGTGTTTTTTCAAAAAGAAAATGGACATGACATGACAAAAAAACAAAATTAGGAAAGCTATGTAGTTCCCAGAGATGGTGGCCTTGCCATTGCCCGCTTCCCTTTGTCGTCAAGCTTCTAGAATTTGTAACAATTTAGGAGTGCCTACAACTTCTCCTCCTCTGTTCTTGGGTCATGCATCATTCAAGATGATGATCCAATATGTGCTACAGTTGGTACATCCCATGGACATGGTAGCTATGGGAACATCTAATCGGCTTTCATGTACCACATCGCGAACTATCTCTATTCCTCCTCAAAAGTCCTAGCCTTTTTTCTTAATTCATGATAACTTGTTAGTCTTTTGGCTAGGTCTAAAGTTGCATCTCTTTGCCCTGGTAGCGAGCCTTAATTATTTCTAGTTCTAAGTTTACCACGTGGAGTTTTTGTAGAACATCTTTCCTATCTACAAACTCTTTCTCATATAAAGCATAGGTGGTTGCTACTTGTTGTTCAAATTCATTTTAAGGCCAACTTGCTATTAACATGGCAAGGTTAGTATAACGAAGGTTAGCTAACACCATGTACTCCTTCAAATTCTCAATCTACAAGTCCTTATTTTTCACTTCCACTTGGTGGACCAGGGCATAGCTATCCAAGATGGGTTGCTAGTTAGGGTTCTACGTTGACATGAAATTGATGCAAGCCCTTGCCTTTTAGATTTCTTTTTTGTTAATTTTCTTGTACCTACCAATCTAGCTTCGAAAGTGCTTTTTCAACTTCTCATGATTTTTGGCCTCATTTTGCCACATGCTTATTTCCATCGCAGACTTCTGACGTATAGTGCGTACCTCTTCCATTAAGAGGATTCGGATCTTTCTGGCCAATCTACTTATGTCCTAGTTGATCCTCACTAGTTGCTCCATCAATTGGTGGATACTCTCCTCCATGATGTTTTTCTAATTTTCAATGGTGGTCAACCTTGCTTTGTCAGCAGCAAGCTGCTTCTTTTCCTCCTGGGCAGCAATCAATGCCTTCGCATGAGCATATGTTTAGGCTTCGATGGTTGAGGCATTCTAGACCTTTGTCTCCTTTTTTTATTCATTACTTTATTCTACTCAATTAATTTACCTAGTTACTCTATTCAAAACTACTTCAACTAGTTAGATGCAATGAATTGGGAAGGATCCCTTCTTTTGGCCCTTAAGGTGATGAGCTCTTGTTGCAATTGGTGTACCTCTACTTCTACATGCTTTGCCTTGGTCTCTACCATGACCAATTTTTCTTTGGTGGTTATGATGTTGGATTGAACTACAGTGGCATCACTAGGGATGTCGAAGAGTGTTGTCATGACTTTCCTAGTCTGTAGTAATTTATTGAGTACATCCTCATGAGCTGCAAGAGTCATTGAAGTTCTGGCTAACATCTGTGCATCTCTAGTTCTAGTTAAGTCTACTGAGGACACAACAAGCACATTAAAGGATTCTTAATGTGATTTTTTATAAGTTTTGTTGTGCTTGCCACATCTTGGTGCTACATGACCATGACAGTGACACCTTCTCCAATTTCGAGCATCACTTGAAAAGATGCAGCATTCCTAGAGATCAATTGTGACGACTAGGCTTCTCCTCTTCATTACAAAGAGATTTGTCCCCTTGATGGATTGGTAGAGACTATGGGTTGAATGATAGCATCAATGACTTGGAAGAGGTTGGATTCATCCCTATTTTCGTAGCTAAGAGTTTTAGAAATTTGTTGTAGATGGCTCATTGTGAGCCTATAATCCTACGGTGGTGGTGGTGGAACTTGTGACTCTCACTATTACTTTGGTTCTTATTTTGGCTCCTTCTCTGGTTTCTATTTTCATTCCCTTTCTTGTTCTTGTTCTTGCTCTTCACTAAGGTCTTTCCTTGGTGCTGCTGGTTTAAGCAACTTAGAGAATGAAGCATTTTGGGCCCTCCTGGGAACATCATTGGTGTAACCCAGGATTCCAACTCACCTGCATAGCTTCCTGATTAGGTAAGGGAATGGAAGTGTCAACTTCCCTGCCTTTCTTTCCTTGAACTGCCATTGAATTTCCATGAAGTACAATTAGGCAAGGTTGTCATGTATTTTTCCATCAAGATTGCACTTCCTCTAGCTATGTAGGTTGATTTACTATTCAGTCCTTTAGTGGGGAAGAGATGGTATGTGCTGATTTTGAAATAAATCCTCTTTTCTAGAGTCAACTCATTATATATTTTTTCTTCCTTGTTATACGTCTGTTTTAGCCACAACTTCCTTGTTTTTACATTAGACCTTCTGGACATGTGTGCTACCTTGGCCTCCACATTGGATATGTTTAGAGCCTTTGCAATGAACTTGATTGAGAAAGAAATAGAGATTCCACCAATGTTGACAGTGGTACCCTCCTTTTTATTGTGCCAGAATTGGTACATCTCACCAAGGTGCCATTCACCACTTTCAGAAAGAATGTGCCATAAAGGCTATGCCTAAAGCTGAGTTTTGACCACCTCAGGGACATTCCATGAATGGCCTAAAGTTCATTTTCATGATGACCATGGTCAACATGGATCACTATTAGATGGCTTATAGGCATTCTTGGGACAATGTGAGGTGTTGTCCTTGCACTTGAGCTTGTGGTCTTGTAGCGTCTGCCTAGATCGATTGCCCTATAATAAGGGCCTATTAATGAACACTAAATGATTAGGCCTCCTATTCGTCATGTTGGTCTAGTGGGCCTTATTCTCCTAGTCAACCTCTGCCACCTCTTGGGCATTTGCTTGTACCTAGTGAAGGTCCTTATTGTCCTCCTCTTTTTGGGGCCATTTGCAATCAATTAAGGATTATGGGTTACTAGGGTGTTTTTCATTTATCATCAATAGGTTTATACCTTACTCATATCCTTAACTCCATTAAGTTCTTAGTTCATGTGATTGCAAAGTTAGAAAAATTTTAAGAAAAATGCCCAAAAAGTGTTAACTTCTTTTATGACCCCTCACAATTGACTTCTTTTCCTTATTGTATGGCTTATAATGAAAATTATGATTCCTTAGGTGAGATAATTAAAGGTTTTAGCATACATACAACTGATTGTTCATTAAAATACTTAAGTTTTTTAACATTCTTACCCTTGTAATACCTTTTGGGTGATAGTAAATTTTGAAAAATTGGCACAAGTTTTCCACACAAGCACCCCTCCTCAATGAAATTGAACACTCTAGGATCAAATAGGTTCAAAAACCACGGAAATAAGAGGGGGGTATGGAGCAAGATATTGTGTATGGAAGTTAGATGCTTAGAGCTCTTGGTCAAGAGAGAAAAATGCAAAAACTCCCCTAGCAACAACTGATCAAAATGAATTTTGAAGCACCATGAGGGCCCTATTTATAGGTTTATGTGGACTTGATATTGGGTACTCGACATTGGGTAGTTGATATTGACTTCCACCCAATATCAAGGGTTTTAAAATTGCATTTCATGGGGACATTTAGCATGGAAAATGAAGCTATTGGTGGGAAGGTTTCATGTAGAGTTCAAAGTTTTGGGGTAAGTGAGAATTCATATTTAGGCACCAGTAATGTTGAAAAATGGAATCATAGGAATTAAAAGCTTTACTAGGTGTAAGAAAATGGTATTGAATCCACGATGGAGAACATATAGGTTATATGATAAGGAAAGGTTTTGAATTTAATATTTATGCAGTTGGAAGGTTCAAGATGATGTGGTTATGTTCTACAAGTATAGGTTACAAAAGTTATACAAGTGGGTCATCCCCAAAGCAGGCTCTAGCCCTTAATGCGCTTGTATAACCACACCTAAAAATGTCCATAGGAATCAAAGGGGTTGAATGTAACACGTACTTGTTGAGAAAAACACACATGTTAGAACCACCAATTTGAGAAATAACTCTATGTTACACAAAACCACAAGTTATGATCATATGAACAATGAGATGAGATGGAATTTAGAAAGAATTGTAGAAATTGGGACGTGAGATGCCTTACCATAGGCATAATGAGTCCTTACGTGTTATTAATGGTTAAAGTAATCATTATCCCTTCTTTCCAAGATTCAAACCAAGCCCAAACCATTTTCTAGTGACATCACATTGTTTTATCTCTTTGATTGATAACCATAAGACTACCATCAATGCAAGGAGTAGCATCACTTGAAGGTGTTTTATCCAAGGAAGGAGTTCATTCATGGCACTTCTCTCTCTTTGTTTTTTTTTCTTTTTTTGATTTCTAATAAGTTACCAACCTTCAGGCATGGGTACATGTCTTTCAAGTGGGATCCTTAGAAATTTATTCTGTGCTCTTTCATTTTATTTGTATTTGTATCAACCTTACTAGGGGACTACTTTTAGGCATGGGTAACATGTCTTTCTAGTGACATGGTAAGGCAACACTTATTTTACTCTTACTCTCATTTTTTGTTAGATCCACAAGGATATAATTACAACCTTGGCAACATGATAGAACATGTAGTTGTTGTCAAAGAGATTCTACAAATTCCCTTGATGTCACACCCTTCACATTCCCACTTGGGTTTTTACTTTTTTGTCCAAGAAAAATGATTACAAGTTTATTCTTAGTTTGATAATGAAAATAATATCATTATGACCATGGTAAGAACCTCTTATTAATGGGATGGATGGATGGATGATATGGCTTCACTATCCAGATAATGAGTCCTTCATGACTTTGATAACATAGAGAAAACCTCACCTCAATGGGCTACATGATGTCATGTTATTCATAAATGAGAATACTAATAAAGGAAATGAAAATAAAGTGTGGACAAAAAAATTGAAAAAGATAAGAAAAATTGATATAAAAAATGAGAAAATGATAAAAAATTGTAAAACAAAAATATGGAAAACACTTATTAATTCTTGATTTTAAGATGGGGCATCTCCCCCACGACTAAGCTTTTTGACCATGATAAGAACTAATAAGTGGGTAGGTAAGCTCCATGCATTTTTGAAATAGTGTTAAACTTTCATTTTCAATTCACTAGGTGTCTTCTGGTTTAGTGGCAGCTACATAAACAAGTTGTTTCTCATACACTTGGTTTTGAAATGTGTGGTGGATCATAATAGGAGTATTGTTAACTTTGCAGATGTCTTGATTGTGAATGCACCCTTTATCATGATTAGTGATGCATGGATTCTTCTATCTCTTCATAGTACTAGATTCATCATTTCTGTTAGGTGTTGGAGTAACAATGGATGTTGCCCTTTGTGTAGGATTGAAGGACATTGGTTGTGAAAGGAAGGATGATGCACTTGATTGGCATTGTGCTGGTTTGAATGAGTTAGTAGGTCCACGAGTGTTGTGCTTACATGTGGGAATCATCCTAAAGAAAGGGTGTTTCAAAGATTATGATGGGGATCTAATGGCATTATCATGTTTGGGTATGTTTGTAGCACAAGTGGCATTATTTTGTTGATGTTATGGTGTTGAACCTTCCTGTGTTGCTTATTGTGACATGTGATGGAGGAGAGTATGAGAATATTGAGGATATGATGGAGGGTGAGAGGTGGTGACCTCATAGAAGATGTTGTAGGTTAATGATATTTGGGAGAGTGGTAGTAGTAATTTGAGGTAGAGGAAATAGAACTAGTTGAGGAAACAAGTTGAACATAGTATCTGGACGAGTTCGGCTGACAATAGGGGTAGCGTTGGTTTGATGATGATCTCCCCCATGATTGTGGGTTCTACCACTATGTTGGATGATAGTGTTGAGGTTGGTAAGATGTCCCACTAGGACAGTGCAATTGGTTGTTTGACTATCTATAATTACCTTGTGAAAAAGGTAAGTTCCTAGGCATTTTCTTTTGTATAAATTTGGGATTCAATGCAAAAGTCTAATACTCATGTAGATGTAACATGCCTAGGCAATAACCCTTTCGATTGTCATATAGGCAAATGTCACATCCATCATCTACTTCGATGGTTAAGTCTATAGCCTCTTATTCTACAATCATTTCCCCTTTTTGCCAATAAGTTTTCCTAGTTATTTCTTGGTTCTTTTCCCTCCTTTTTTTGTGATCACTTGATTCATTTTGCATTACTTTCTCCTCTACGGTTTCTACGCAAGTTGTAACTTTCTCATTTATCCATTTTGACATCTTATCTAACCTTGCATATCTAACCTTGTTGTATTGACAAGCTCATTAAGAGCTGCCTCTTTTTCCTTATCATAGATATGGACCCTCTTCTTTTAAAGCATTGAGTCCCAATGATGTTTCTCAACATTCTCTCATTTACATAGCTCTCCTTCTTCTTTTTCCACACACTCGATTAGCCTTTGGATCTAATGGATTCCTAGTGCATATCATTGACCTTGAGAATATCTCCCAATGGTCTTTCTCATGTAACTATGAAGCCCATCTCTAATGTGGAAAAGTTGCTCTTCTTGAGAAAAACTATGACTTAGACATCTATATAGTAGAGAATAGTATCTATCTAGGGCCATATCCAAGGATTCATGTTGTTCCTGTTTCCATCCTTGGATTCATTTCCTTAGGTTGGACACCCTCACATAGGTTTGGTATTCTTTGTTGAAGAGTTCTAGCATTATGAACCATTGAGGAATTAAATTTAGTTTTAAGGATCTATACCACACTTCGGCTTTGTCTACTAGTATCCTAGGGAAGAGCTTAAGCTTTTGCCACTCACTTTCAATGTTTTGTAAGATGTAGGCATCATGGAAGGCTTGTAAATGATGTTGTGGATTAGAATTATAGCCTTTTGCAAATTTAGGTATGTTATTCATATCAAGACTTTTGATGTGACCTTCCTTGTAATGCCTAAGGGGTATTTTAACTACCTCTGTAATTTGCATCATGCTCTTAGTGGCGAACAAGGGTTCACCACCATCAAAGATGTCATGGTGAAAACTTCTATTTCTACTTGTCTAATTGTGAAAGTTTTGTCTATGATCATTTTGATATCTTTGATTTTGCCCTTGGTTTCGATTTCTATTTTTATTTCAACTCCATAGTAAAGCTCGATCTCTATACCTATGTTCATCCTTGTTAGAACTAGATGTTGAAGAGGAAGAGGAAGATGAGAAACTTGGAGAGTCCATGACTTTTGTAGTGTTCCCCATGGTTCCTTGATTTATCTTTTCTAGGTTTTGAGAATGTCCTAGGCCTTGAGGCCCTCGATCTAAGACTTACTCCAACTCCTCTAGGATTATTTACCTTAGGTGAATGTAGTCCTTAAGTGTAGTTAGGATGGTCATGAACATATGAAAGCCTTGCATGAGGTTCATCACTCCAATTTTTTTTAATATATATCTCATTAGTTCTCCAATGAATGTTCTCTTCATATGATGCATTATTGCTTCCTTGTGAAAGAGACATTGTTGTTAGTTGATGGTGTATGTGACTTAATATTTTTTGAAAGATAAATCATTAATGTGTTTACAGTAATTTTGTATGATATAACTAATCTAGATAACTAGCACCATCTTCAGCAACGGCGCCAATGATGAGCAATGAATACCCCTAAGCTCAACCATATGAATCATAAGTGTTCACATGCAATCCGATCAAATTCTGTTGATGGGACTAGTTATGGTATCTAGATCCTTATGTCTTGATCATAATTGACTTTCTTCCCACTTGGACTAGTGGTAGCTTTGTCATGTATGGTTTAGTCCAGACTGAGGCATATGATTCTTGATGTTGTTTCGGCCTTGTGCTACTCCTAATGATAATAAGGAACTCAATTATTTAATTAATTCACATCAGAAAGTAAAGTCTAAACTAGCTTACATGTGATGAGTATTCATTCCTAACCTTCTGTACATGCCTTAAACCTCGTGAAACTACTACTGGGATTACCAAGTGTATCATTACTAGGTGTACCAAATGATAACACTACTAGGTTACCAATTAATTACACGTAAGCACTCATAATTAGTTGTACTCATTTTGCGTAATGATAGAAATAATAAAGAATAATAAATGATAATTATTAACTAAGGAAAATAGTAAGCATTTAAGTAATTAACAATAATAAAGCTAAGTCGACACTGCAATGATGGAAATAATCTCGATCATTATTGTTGAACATGTAACGTGTCCAAGTATGTGATACTCGAATAAAGATGTCGTACAATCACTTAACATCACATTACAAGCATGCAATGAAAACAAACTAAGAAAACTTCTCTATGTCTACATCAAAAATCTATATGTAAACTATGCACCCAAGTGTTGTATTTATACACTGGCATGGATGAGGTGATATTAGATCCTTGACATCAGAGGTTGTGGCCTGATATCGGATATCTGATAATGCAACTTCGATATCAGAGCCCTACCAAAACATGACTCATCAAACTCCTCCTTGAAAAAGTTGTTGAAGCACAAAATCTTGAAGATCCTAATTGATGTAAGGAATTCCTCTCTTGCCTATTCAGTTAAGAGATGTCTTAAGAATTAGATAACAAGAAGAAATAACAATTTCTTCATTAAGCCAAGAATTACATGGAAATTAGGGGCAACCTTTACAAGGATTACACCAATGACTTGATGTGATGGTGCATGTCTAATGCTCATCAATTGCAGATCCTCTAGGATGCTCATGAGGGTCCTTGCAAAGGCCATTATGTGGGAAGGAGGATGGCCATAAAAATCCTCATGGCATGATACTATTGGCCAACAATTTTCAAGGATGCTCACCATTTCTCCTATTCATGCAAGAACTACTAACGAGATGAAGGGATAACTATATGGATGAAAAGGTCCTAATGGTGGATCCAACCACTAGCACCTTTCGATCTTTAGGGAATTAACTTCATGGAGTCCATCAACCCCATTTCCAATGAAAAGGCATACATCATTGTAGCTATTTACTATTACACTAAGTGAGTTGAAGTTGCGACCATCACCTATTGTTTATCTTCTATGGTAGAAGAGTTTATTTAGCAAAGTGTGGTAAATAGTTTTGGCATGCCAAGTGATGAGCCGTGATATCGCATACGCGATATTGCATCCTGCCTCATCTTCTATAAATAAGAGACGGCGCCCTTAGTTCCAAAGAGTTAGACTTAGACCCTTAGCCAAATTCTTGTTGTTTTGTTATTCTAGAGTTAGAATTATTCTGTGTGCCCGCAGTAGGAGTCATAGAGTGAACGAATCTTTATTCGAACAATTTGTACCTAAGCACAATTTTGTGTACGGCAATAAAGACAAACTTTATGATAAACCTTGTAGCATACAGATTAAGCTAATTAGTACTTAATTATTATTTAATGCTTTCCTAGTTAATTGATATCTTTCTCAACCTTTACCCCTCTTAGTTAAATACACTTAGTACGACCACTTCGAGCATGCGTGTAGCGCTTGGTAACCCAGTAATGATTAGCATTTGGTAATCCCAGCAGTGTTGCACTGGTTCAAGATATGTACGACAAGTGGGAACGGATACTGGTGTTAGGAACATTTAGAAACTAGTTAATGAATAGTTAATGTAAGTTAGCCACTTAGTTCTCTCTCCCTTTCCTTTATTAGCAAAAGACATAAAAAGACAAAAAGCTATAAAAATCATATACCTCAAGCTTACTTAACCATACAACCGTGACAATACAAGTAAGTTTGGGAAGACAATGATTGATTAACCGTGACAATACAAGTAAGTTCCATTAAGGCGCGTAAGCACTTAGTCCTTGGAGTTTGACTGGATCATGCATGCAATGCTCGTATTCATATGGTTGAGTGTAGGGATACCTCGCCACTCATCATTGGCGCCGTTGCTAGGGACTTAGTTGTTCATGTGCTGGGTAGAACATAGGAAATCATTCATATCATTGGAATGTTAGAATGAACCCTTAGGGTTAATCAAAGAAAGATAAGACAACGGTACATCGGACACCGAACAAGACAAAATGTCTTCTTCTTCGCATAAGAGCATTTCACCGCTTAGGACTAACACAAGAGGAAGTCGATGACATAATACACATAACCAAGATCTGCCAGTTCCTCAACAGTTTCATGTGGTCTATACTCATCCCGATGAGTATGTACTCGACTTTACCTTTATTCTCCACCAAGATGAACAACTACGTTGGAGAGACTTAGAGGGTAACATAGTGTTGCCTCCAAACTGATCAGTCCCCAACATGCTCCTTTGTGCTCTCACACGAATAGGCATGCCGCTTTTATACACAAAATATGTTGCATGTGATCATGACATAAGGGATTATCATCCCACAGAAGCACAACGTCAAAGGGACTTGTAACAGGAGAGATACCATACATCCTTGAAGGGTAAATGGGCCCATAACGCTCTGCACGTTTTGAGTGAAATTGAGGATGATGAACCTGCTACAACAGGTTCCCCACAAAACAATGTTCCTCCTCCTAACACTGGTCATGAGGTGGTGTATCAGAACCTTCACTCCACCATTCACAACCCAGGTTTTGATACCCATGAACATAAAGTGTTCAAAGAAGGAACACAAACACACGATAGAGCGAACGTTCTGATCATGATCACGATTGAGGCCAAGACCATCAAGAGAAGGTAAAAAAATCTATCATGGCAATGGTTCTCCTTCTTCTTCACCTTCATCGTCACCTTCATCCTCTCCTTCAGTGTCCAAATGTAGTCATAGGAAAACCAATCGTGAGGATAAGGAAAAACAAAGTGAAAAACATCGACGAGACAGTCGAGAATGAGGATGATGGCATTCTAAAGAATCAAGGCATAGAAGAAGGGAGAGTAGGGAACCACGTAAACACCATAGACGCTATGAACAAGATGATCATGCAGAACCCCTACTCACAACTAGAAGCATGCTAGATATAACAGAGGCCGTAAGAGTTCCAACAAGGCACCAAAAGGATAGTAGGATCAAGAGGTTAGACATGAACAACATCCCACAATTTGAAGGGGGATACAATGCTGATCCTCAAATCATGTACAAGCATTTCACGATGCATGTGCCTTGCAAAATATAGAAAACGAATGGCAAAAACTGAATTTGTTCCCAAGGACACTAGTGAAAGAAGCTGAAAGCTGGTACTGGTCCTTAGAATTGAAATCCATTCGGAGGTGGAGTACAATGTTAGAACTGTTCAATGATAAGTACCAACGTACTCCCGAGTGTCTAACTTGCAGAAGAAAATCCAAGGATGGAAGCAAGGAAATCGTGAACCCTTGGATGTTTCCATGGGTTGCTATTACGCACTGTTACATCGTTGCCCTGGCCATGGTTATTCGTAGTAGGATCAACTACGCCATCTCGTGGATGGACTTAGGCATGAAACAAGAGGAATCCTTGGGACATATGCCCAAGGGAGGTTATTAGAGCTTAGGTCTCATCAAATTCATAGATTGCTAGAGCAAGTAGCCAAAGAAGAGGTGAGCTACGAAAGAGAGAAAGTGTGGAAGAATACAATCGAGATCCTTCCCTCTAAAAAATGGAAGTGAGATTTTGTGAGGAGGAAGAAGAGTCACCACTCGAAGAGATGGTGAATAGGAAAACTTTGCCTCTCCAAAAGTTAACAACAAAAGTATCGGCAAAGGTAGACCAAATGTGGGACTCCCTGGATAGTAGGTTTGAAACTGTTCTTAAAATTGTAGAGGAGTTTAGGGAGCGAGGTAGTGACCGCAACAAAAAGAAAAGGAGAGAAGTGGAAAATGCACATAACAAGGGTAAGGGTAAAATGGCCATCACAGAAGAGGTTGTGAATTTAAACACAGACAATGATGGGGGATGCAAGATATGCCAATATGACCATCCTAAGGGATGTTTCCCAATGATCTCACATCTACAAGAGTCTGGGGTGTATGCACTCAACCCACGACTAAATAAACAACAAACGCCCCGACGGTTACCTTATCCCTAAGGTAACCTAAGACAATTCCACCAACCTTCAACATATTATCCAAGTGGAACTCCACCACAACTCGTTGAGCAACATCAATAGTGGCAATACCCACAGTCATGGGGGATGCCACCACCAAGGCAACAATACCACTGCCTGCAGCCTCACCCATATGGCTACTACTTGCAGCATCCAATCTCTCCACGTGACTCTGTTAGTCACGTTACACCACAAAATCACTACCAAGCTCGTGAGTATTATAGAACTCCTTCTCCTAGGAAAGATAATCTACAAACATACCATCCTTCAAATCCATCCGCAACTCTCACACCAATAGCTCCATTACCACCCACTCCAACAATGCAAGGGAAACTCCCTACTCAACCACAGCAATGCAATGCCGCAAGGGATGCGAATCCTCAAACTACTGTTGGTTCTGACAATCGTATGAAGAAAAGACCTTTCTTCAGAACCAACAGTCCAACCAAGCCCTTACAACCACAAGCGGTTGAACCTTTGAACGCCTCCCCATCAAACAAGGCTTTAGAGCTCCCTTCAAACCAAACACTGAGCTCAACACATACAGTTATGTTAACAAATGCCGTAACTAATTGGATCAAGGTTAGCCATCTTCCTAGGAAATTATCTGATCCTGGAAGCCCTCTAATCTATCTCCAAATCATTCGAAATGAGCCATGCAAAGCTCTTCTAAACTCAAGTTCTGGAGTCAACTTAATATCACAAGAAATGTACAAAGCCTAGAACTTGCCTCCATTAAGGAAGAGCAATATTCACCTAGAGCTGGTCGACCAGTCCATCACTGTTCCCTTGGGACTGGTGGAGGACATCGTCACCACTGTGTGTGGGTGGTCGTGCCCAGCTGATTTCCTAGTGATATAAGTGAATAACGGTAAAGGTGACTTCCCAATAATAAGGGGAAGGGCATGGCTAAGTACTATAGATGCATGCCTAGGAATCTATGATCTTTCCCTGGAAATGTCAAAGGAGAAATTTTTTGGAAAGATCGAGAAGAAGAAGGTTCCATGCATCGCATACAGTGATATAGGGTGCAATTGCATGCAGAGATCATGGTTGTGCAAAGTTTAGCATTACCTGCATGCAACCGGTGTGCACAAGAAATTAATATACAAAAGTGCCTGTATGCAGCAGCCACATGACAAGAAGACACCTAGTGGTTGATAGCTAATCAAGAGAGTAACTCACTAACGTGCATGGAACAAAGTGAGGGAATAACTTGCGCTTACATTGAAAGCATAGATGCACTAGAGCAAGTCCGCTACTAACTTCCAAGCCTTAACCCGGAAAACATCAACTGGGGGAAGTTGGAAACTACTAAAAAATTCAAACAAGAGCCCTGGTAAGAGATTGTTAGTTAATGTGCAACAGACCAAACCCTTCTATGAATTTAGAAAGGTCAGTGTGCACAATACCTCTAAGAAGGGACAACCCTGCTCACTATATTGGATCTTCTCCTTCTAACTCAGTCATGGGGGAGACGGCCACCTCTGCTAACTATTTGAGGCCCTCAGTTTCTTTTTAAGTTTTTGTTTTACACATTTTTTCTTACAACTTTCTTTAACTTTTCTTATTTTTGTTTTGCAACATTGTTGATACTTTTTCATTTCTTTGTGTGATTCTTTGTTTTTTTTTTGTTCTTGTTCTTGTTTTATCTTTGTTTGTTGTTTTTGTTTTGTTAGATTCGTCACCTAATAAGTGCTCCTGATGGTGGTATGAACTGTATTCTATTGATTGCTAATGTTTGGTTTTTACCTTTGAGTTATAATGTTGATACTAAGGTATGGTTCTTTTGATATAACAGGCAATGGGTCCACATCATAAATGCACCCATGAATTTCTATGGTCTCTCTTGGCTTGGAACTATACAGTCCCTTTCTTTCATAATAAACTATTAACAAATTGGTGACTTGACGTTTTTGAAACTAAGGAAGGACTCAGGAACTGAAAAGGGTGTGACTTCAAAGAGATTTGATGCATTTGTGCTGGCTATTCTCTTGGGTGCTTGGATGTTTTCTTCTTGAGTTTTCCTTACCATTC
>MNCI01014449.1:142922-168269 GCA_015680685.1 Gnetum montanum
TCATCATTCTTTCTCCATTTTCCACCTCATTGTCGGTTGTATTAGTAGTCTATATTTTGGTTGATGCATTGTTTTCTTTTTGGTGAATTCTTGTGGTTAAGACTTTAACTCTTGCTTCCAAATGACATTTCCAGAGCCTACGAACTCTTTGAATGTGGGATTGTTAAGGCATCAAAGGCATGAGCCTGCTTTGGGGAGGACCCACTGGCAATCCTATTTGGTGCACTAGTTAACTTATTTCCTTTAAACATTTTGGCAATCAACATTTGTTTTATTCATTCCCATCTCTGACATCCATTTTATCAGCATTGTTGTTGTTTCTTTTTCTCCATCTTTCTTATTCCTTATCTTTTTCCATTCTATCGCTATTGGAGGATCGCTCTTAGTCATGGAGGCCCTGGTCCAATTTTTTTAATTTTCCTAATCCCTACACCTTAGGTATTCACCAGTGTTATATCTCTAGAATTCATATTAGCCATATCATAACTCAGCCAATGGACCTTACATCGAGGCAAGGTATCAACTGTATTGTGATTTACTTATCCTTGCTCATATGTGACTGTGTTGTGTGTGCATATGGTAATCATACATCAATGGACTGGACTTGGAGGAAACACTCAGGATGGACTGGTGCTGGAACATTTGTGCAAGGAACAAGATTGATGGCGCGGTTATAGATGGACAATAGAAGGTGTAATCCTGGCATCGGTAGCAACATGTCTTCTTCTTTTCTCTCTCTCTTCTCTCTCAATTGCCAAATAAGGCTGGATGTCAATTGTGTATAGTGTTCATTCTTGTAGTCATAAACACTAATATTGTCATGTATTGTAATGATTGATCCATTCACATGTCATCCTATTCACCATTAGTTGTCATTCAAGTTAATAATCCCATGCCTTCCCAATATTTTGTAATGAAATCAAGGACAAGTTTTCATTCAGTCATGGGGGTATGATGAGCCGCGATATCACATACGCGATATCGCATTCGTGTGGCATACGCGATATTGCATCCTACCTCATCTTCTATAAATAAGAGGTGGTGCCCTTGGTTCCAGAGAGTTAGACTTAGATCCTTAGCCAAATTCTTGCAGTTTTGTTATTCTAGAGTTAGAATTAATTCTGTGTGCCTGCAGTAGGAGTTGTAGAGTGAACAGATCTTTATTCGAACAATTTGTACCTGAGCACAATTTTGTGTACGGCAATAAAGACAAACTTTATGATAAACCTTGCACCATATAGATTAAGAAAATTAGTACTTAATTATTATTTAATGTTTTCCTAGTTAATTGATATCTTTCTCAACCTTCAACCCTCTTAGTTAAATACACTCAGTACGACTGCTTCAAGCATGCGTGTAGTGCTTGGTAACCCAATAATGATTAGCGTTTGGTAATCCCAGTAGCGTTGCACTAGTTCAGGATGTCTACGACAAGTGGGAATGGATATTGGTGTTAGGAACATTTATAAACTAGTTAATGAATAGTTAAGTTAGCCAGTTAGTTCTCTCTCCCTTACCTTTATTAGCAGAAGACATAAAAAGATAAAAAGCTATAAAAATCATACACCTCAAGCTTACTTAACCATACAATCGTGACAATACAAGTAAGTTTGGGAAGACAACGATTGATTAACCCTGAGTGTTCCATTAAGGCGTGTAAGCACTTAGTCCTTGGAGTTCAACTGGATCGTGTGTGAAATGCTCATATTCGTATGGTTGAGTGTAGGGGTACCTCACCACTCATCACCAAGGAAACTTATTTCTAACAATGAAATTCATTTCATAGGTGCTACCATTCTAAACTAATGCAACACTTAGGGGTAGAACATAAATTAACAAATCCATATTACCCACAAGCTAAAGGTAAAGCTGAAGTTACAAATAGGGAAATAATTCGAATACTAACATGTACCATTAGTAAATATAGGAAAGACTAGAGCACAAAGCTCAACAATGCTCTATGGGTCTATCGATCTTCTTAGAAACTTCCTATTGCGTTATATACCAAAAATTATCAACCCTTCCAATCCAAGTAGAGCTTCGTACACTTTCAATGGCTTGTAAAATTGATCTCAATTTGAGCCTAGAACAAAAGGAACATTTGATGACATTAACTATGCTAGATGAAAATTGACAGGTAGTCCTATCCATGAATGAAGTGCACAAGACACATGCCAAACAATGCCATGACTCATGCATAAGGAAAGTTAAATTCCAACCAGAAGATAAGATTTTTTTAACTAGAACCCCATGCACATACTACAACAGACAGAATTTCAAATGCTATGGAAGGAAACTTATGTCATCCATAAAACTTTTCATTCTAGGACCATGATAATTCACCACTCTTCAAGCCCACACAAATGATTGTTAGTCAACACCCAACAAGTAAAAACTTTCCTAGAACTAAGGATAACTAGTGATATGAACACCTTAATGGATAGATGGGCACGTTCTATTTTTGAACCTTCTTCTTTCAACACAGTTGTGGGGAAGATGACCATCCATGTTAACATTTTGTGATGGCTATCCAATTTTTGAACCTTTTGTTTTACACTATTTTTTATATGTTTTTAGTTTTCTTGAATATTTTATAGCTTCTTTTATATATTTTATGTTGTTTATATTCTCTCGTGTGTTGTTTTCTTTCATGTTGTTTCATTCATAAGGAATCCTGAGTTTTTGCCATAGCAACTACTACTCCTGGAAGTTTATTAATACAATATTTAATATTTTAATTCATCATTAAATAACTAGATTTCATCTTGGAATTATATCCTTAGTTAATAGATTATTAATTTTTTGTTGATATCAGGTAGCAAGTCCACAACATCCAACCATTTCACCTAACTCTATGAGGGTCTTCATCTTGGAATCATAAGGTCCTTTCATAATAAAAACTTAAAAAGGATCAATGACCTTGTTACTTGACGAACTTAGAATAGACTAAGTGAAAATGAACAAGGATATGATTTCAAGGAAATTTGTTATCTTTTGTTCCCAACTTCTCTCTAAAGTCTTATGACTTCCTCCATTGGTCTCTCAACACTCTTGCCGTTGACTATAATAGAAAGTTTGTCTTTGCATGGTGTGGTTTCTATGATTAAAAAAACATGGGAATTCCAAGAACATCGCATAGACACAATAATGGGCTACAAGCACTTGTTATGGGACTAGGAAGATGTGTTACCCATGCCTAAAGGTACCCCTTCAACTAAGGTCCTTCCTATCTTCCTGCTTCTCTTTTCTTCTTTTCTTGGATTGATGGTTATCTTTTGGAGTTTGTCATGAATTCTAGATGGCCGAAGCATTAGGATATGGTAATGCCAAGTCACTAAATGTGGATGGACTCAATCCTACCTAAAGAAGGGATGGTATTAGATCATCTTAATTAGTAGTTCCATAAGGACTTCATGTGACTTGGATCAAAGAATCTCTTACCATACTCTCTCTCTTCCATTATTCTAACCTTATCATCAATTACCTTGCTACCTCCTATCATGGTTAATTGATGTGTCTGTTTTGATATGACATAATCCTCTGATGATGTCTCACAAGGACTTGATTTTTAACTTCCTAAGATCATTAATCATCCTTAGTGCCTATAGACTCCTTAGGATGAGAGCATGCAAGGTCATTAATGACATGAGCCTACTTTGGAAAGAACCCACTTGCATACCCCTTGGCCTTTTCAAGTTAAACTTCCTATCTTTATGTCATTTTCGTAATTTGTCTTATCACTTCACCTTTTGAATGTCTAGTTTTTCTTTCCTTTGGCATTAATTACTCATCTAAATCCAATCCAACTCCTCTTTCAATGAACTTGAAACACTCTTCCATGTTTTTGCCATCATTCTATGCTTTTTTTTGGCTTTCCTTGGGCTCTCGTTTCATTCCTAAACTCTTCTAAAACTACTCAATTTTATAATGTAAAAATCTGGCTTGAATAGCCATGTTGACATAGCCTTGTCAATGCATCCCTGTTGATACAACATAAAAGGTCTATAAATAGCTATAACACTTAGCCAATTTTCCATCATTTGCTTCCAAACACTAGAGGAGTTTTTACATTTTTGAGAGCCTAAGTGACCTTCCAAGCACCATAACTCTTACACCACTCACCTAATTCATCTGGTTCTTCAATTCTCTAGCTATTAGAGGTGAGCTTTACGTTGTGGGGACCATAAACCTTTGGTTTCTTTTAGAAAATTTTCTCAAAACTTTTCTAACTTCCCAAGGTTTGCCCATTAAAATAATATTAAATTACTTATCCTCAGTGGGTCAAACTTAACAAAAAAAAATCTAGTAGCTAATAATTAAAATAATGTTCCTTACCAAGATCACAAACAAGCCTAACTATAACCTGATCTAACAAGAAAGATATAAAAAAGAACTTAGGGTTACAAAATAGAAAGTTAATCCTGGGTTATGTTTGTGATCGTAGATGGAATCAAAGAGAGGATAGCAAGTAGGAGGGCCTTCCAAACACATGGAGAAGTGGCCATGAGAAGGAAGGGACCAACAATAACAACCACAACAACCCCAAGAGTAAGTGGCTGAAGCAACACATGCAACAGGATGTCTTGAAGGGGATCCCAAAGTGGAATCTATTTGATAGATTCCCACCATAGAGACCAACCAATCTAGGTAGGATGAAGCTCTTAGGCTAAGGCCTAATCTCAAAGTCATCCTCATGAAGGCCTACCTAGAGAAGATAAGATCCAAGGAAGTTTATGGTTCCATTTTCTAAGAACTGAACTTTAGACCCTTCTTTATGTTAGAACTTGAAGATGTCCACAAGGGTCTCCCATGTGGCCCATTCTCTCCACTAGTGGAAAATGGTATATGGGGGAGACTTATCTCTTTTGGAACAACTAATACGGAGATGCATTTGTAAAAATTAAACATATCATAGTCTCCTACTCTGTTGAGACCATCATGAAGATCCTCGGTTTGCTTGACACCAGGGAAAAATTGAAAGAGATTTCAACCCAAATAGACCTCAAAGTAGAAAATGAATGGATCTAGTGTTACTTTGGAGTGAATCGTAAGGAGTATGATGCACTTACCAAGGCAGAGCAAGCATACTTCAAGATTGTTACCTACCACCTGAATCCAATGGTGAGGCTAAGTAAGGTCACTACCTTCTCTGCTCATGCATGTGCTACTCTAAAAAGAAAATTCCTTGTTAACCTTCCCTAGCTAATCTATCTAGAGATAGATACGTGTTTCAAAAAACATAAGGGAAGGAAGATGCTTCCCTTTCCATGCTTGATTAGAAAACTATGCAAGAAAGGAGGCATAGCATGCTATGCTAATGACATAGTTCATCATGCTCCTATTGCATCATGATAGAAGATGATGAAGGATAAGACACTAGCTAAGCTACAAGAAAATGAGAGGCCACCACTACCACCTTCTATTGAAAAAACCATACTAGGAGTGCTTGCAATTGCAAAAAGGCTATAGAAAATCCATGAATAGTAGGTACAGCAACAACAATGCTCAATAGGTGGTGGGGAACCATCAGTTTACCGTCCAACACTAAGCCATCTTAATGAGATCACAAGGATCATCAATTGGTTGGATCAAGAAATTATCTCGCTATTCTCAGCACAAAGGGACTAGGACTTGCAAGAACAAATCTAACTGCTTGAGAAGTTACAATGTCCATTCCTAGACAAACACTTCTAATATTTCAAGGAATGTTGTAACTTTCTCAGTTCAATTGAAGGAAGGTGAGGGGATGATTGTTCTAGTGATGTAGCATTTAGGATAGGATATAATGGTGAAGGTGATCATCAACAAGGTAGTTGAAGCCCTAAATGCTTCTATGATGATCATGTCAAACATTGTCACAATGGTGGATATCTAGACATCCATAGGAGTAAGGAGTGGTTGGCTAAGCATTGCTCAACTAAAAGAAGTATTGGAATGACTAGTGGGAGTTGGGTAGCCACTTTTGAAGATCTTTGATCTTCTAGATGAAATCACTGCTACCTAGTTAGAGTGGCTTAAGATGAAGGGCAAACTTCTTATTGCCAATCCCCAATTGAGGTAGCCACCACTAAGAACGAAGAGTTAGCTATTGAGATTATGGAATTATGAGCCTATCTTTCTCACCCTACTATTCTCAGACTAGATATCACTAGGGATGAAGCTTTTTAATAGCTTCAACATAGATTATGAGAGGTTGAGAATGTAAAGGAGGCAATGGTCTTTGATGTGTCCTTGTCAAAGGCCATGACCTTCAACACCGATAAGGGCTTGTGATGAAGCATCAATTGGCTAAGATATCGTAGATGCAATTTCATAGATGCTACATCACGCCTACATTATAACATCCCTATTGATGCATTATAGCATTCCTATTCATGCTACTTCACATCTATGATGTCATAGCTATGTTGACGTGTATCCATTGACGCATCGGATGATGCATTGATGCATACACATCAACACATGGGATGATGCATCGACATGTACCAATTGATGCATGGGATGATGCATTGACACAATGTCTACCTTCACCTATAAATATGCATGCTCCCACAATGTATTTGCATTTTTATCAATAGAGTAGTCGAACCCTTGCAATTTTATTTCATAGTCTTAGAGAACAATTAGTGAGTAGCTATAGTGTGAATTTGAGTCAGTTGTATAATGTCTTATTTGAGTGGCAATGTGCCTAGGCACATTCCATGAACGACAATAAGATTGAGATTGATTCCTATTCATTATAGTACTTTCACTTAGATTAAATTTACTTTAATGCACTTTAAATTCATGTATGTAGTTAATATTTACATTTTCGTGCACATTAATCAATCGGTGAAATGAGTGCAACTAGTTTCAAGTGTAAACATGTATTCACTTAGTAATCCCAGTAGCATTATTGCTTAGTTCACCTAGTAGCGTAATGATTGGTAATCCCAGTAGTGGATACATGGGTTCAGGACATGTATAGCAAGCTGGGAATGAACACTAATTACCCATACACTAGTTTAGACTTTATCTTTCTATTATTAATTAGATTAAATAATTGATTTCTCTATTATTGTTAAGAGTAGCATAAAGTCAAAACAACATCAACCATCATATGTCTCACTTTGGACCAAACCATATGGGACAAAGCTACCACTAGTCCAAGTGGGAAGATAGTAAACTACAATCAATCCTTAATGATCTAGATGCCAAACTAGTCCCATCCATATAATTCAATTGGATTGCATGTGAACACTCATAATTTGTATGGTTGGGCATAGGGGGTATCCAACACTCATCAACTTGTAATAGGTTTGCAAGGAAAACTTAGTCTTAACCAAAGACAATCACCGCTTGTGGAATGTTGAGCAATAGACAAACCATATGGTCAAATTCATTTGTTAATAATAGGAGTAGCTAGCCAAGGTGAACCTCAATTAAGGAGGTTAGCAGTGAAAGAGAAAAATCTCTCAATGGAAAAACTTCACGTGCTTCATCAGAAAACTACCATTGAGGTAGCCACTTGGAAAAATGAGGCCATGAAATTCGAATGTGTAAAGAAGCATTGTAGGAACCAGGTTGTGCTCCTTAAAAAGGTTAATGAGAAAGAGATCTAGTTAGCAAGGATGAAGATGAATAAGGCCCTCTAGCAACTTCAATAGATAGGTGACGTGTGGAAGCACATCTTTAATGGATTGAATATGTACAATAAGGTAGAAATCTACCTAAAAGAGTTGCAAATTGAGAAGATGATAAATATATGAAGCTTGCCAACCAAAGCTATGTAAACTAGGCTATGCTAATAGTGGGGAGACTAAGGACTAAGTTGGAAAAACAAGTGATCAATTCCTACCTCTTATACGAGGTGAAATTTAAGCATCACAAGGAGACAAAGCAATAGTTGGAAATAGCTAACATAGAGCTTGAAGTTCTCAAGAGTAGATTCATTGATTAACAGCCTATTGTTGAGAAATTGGCTAGATGGATGAATGACTACCATGAGTTGTAGAACGTAGGAAAGATGTTCGATATTGAATTTAAATAATTTGCAGCATGGTTCGTCAACACAAAGCATTTATTTCCTTCGATGTTGTGCCTGTGGAACATTCCTAATCCAGCCGACATTGGAGAAGCTACATGGACTACTTATGACCCATGTAATAAGGAAGAAAAGATGAAAGCATTACTAGATGTTTTCAAGCTTCCATTGGTGATAACAATAGTAGTAGGTCACCCTTAGCCTCCACTACCACCAGCACTGGAACCTGGCAAAGGAAATTTAGTAACACAGAAGCCTCCACCTCCAGGCACTATTTGAGAAATTGTCCCATCTTTGGTAACTCTATAATACCTGCTAAAATTTTTATAAAGTTTCCAATTTTGTTGTAATGGATACTAATTTATGTAATTCCATATAATCTAGCACTTAGAGTTAGTAAAGTCAGTTAGTCAATTAGTTAGTTAGTTAGTTTGTTTTTTAGTCAACAAATTCCATCCTTACCCAAAGTTTGCAAGAAGCTCAATCCTACTTTGTTTACTTGAGGATCTGATTTCAGTTAGTTGTGGGGGTATGATGAGTTCTAAATAGATAGGCTATGTTGACGCAGCCCTGTTAACACATGGTTACATTCATCAACGCTAACATAGGTAAAGCCTATATAAATGCGATGGCTACCTGCATTTATGACATCTAAAGTTAGTAGCATAGCGAAGCCCTTGTAGTTTAGTTTCTACAAAGTTAGAATATTTTTCCTTTGAGTGCCCACAATGTTAATTAAAGATATTGTATGGATCTTTATTCAAACACCATGTACTTGAAAGTGTTGGCGTGAATTGCAGTAAAGATGAAATTTTTTATATTCATTGTAACACTTGGATTAGTTTAATATTTTCTATTTGCACTATACTTTTAATGCACTTTACTTTCATGGCTTTACCTAATAATATACTTAATCATAAAAACATAAGTATGACCACTTTGAGCATAACATGCTCCACTTGGTATCCCGGTAGTGGATATCTGGTATGGTTAGTAATATCCACTTGGTAACTAAATAGTGTTGATAGAGGTTTGGGATGTGTATGGTAAGTGGGAACAACTACTTATGTTAGGATAGTTCATCATTAGAATAGCTAAGTAGTTAAATAGTTAATTATTAAATCTTCATTTACTCACCTAGCCCTTAGGATAAAAATATATAAAACACTTATAAAAAATACACATCATGTGCCTTAACTCACATTCAACCATACAAATTGATAACACAAGTTTGATGAATTTGTGCATGAATTGGGGTTTAAACAATAAAGCATAGATGTTAGTCTTTTTTTTATGAAAATAAAAGACTTACAAAGCGCAATGATAATTTTACTATATGTTGATGATATTATAATAATTGGGGAGAAAGCTTAATTGATTAGTCAAGTTAAAAAATAGTTGAAACAAATTTAAGATGTCAAACCTAGACCTGCTTTCTTCATTTTGAAATTCATCAATCACTTACCACATATGAGTAACTTGGTATGTTTGGAATTTACCTCTCCAATATACATTAATACCAATGACCAACTTTTTAATGATTTTACTAAACTGTATGTGTTAAAATTTTCAAAAAGTTTGTAAATGGATTAAATTTGTGATCTTTGTAATAAAACTCATGTTTCATTTAATAAAGGATGTTAAAGATATTCAAGCTCTTCATTTTAGTTTTCTTCTTTTTTCGTGTATAATATGTTACATCATCATGGTATTATTGTAGTGTACCTCGTTGTAGTTATAATGAATAACTAAAATTAATCACATTTAACTAATAATTAATTAAACTATATTATTAATAGACTAGTTGCAATAGGCTATCTTTCAAACATGTTGTTTCACAGATCTTAAATAATCACCACTTTATGAACATGAAATTATCATTGTGATTTTTTTCCTATCTTCTCTGGTGCAAGGTTATTCATCATGGATTTTGAAAACTTTACATTTGATGAGTCGCATGGTTCAACTGTGTCAATGGGATACTGTCGACATGACCCTATTAATGGGATCTCATCAATGTGATCTTGTCGACGCAAGGTTTGATCCTTTGACATGTACTCATCAATGGGGCACCTTGTTTTGCCTATAAATGTGTGCCTACCCACCACATTTATGGCATTCCTTTTATAGTTGTAGTGAAGTGATTATAGTTTTTCCATTCAGAAGTTAGAATATTTTCTGAGTGTATGTAGTAGGAGTCAAAGAGTGTACGAATCTTTATTCAAGTATTATTGTACTTAAGCACTTTAGTATGTGCGGAAATAAAGATGAGCTTTCTAATCAAACCTTGTAGCACTTTGATGAGTGGCGAGGTACCCCTACGCTTAACCATATTAATCACAAGCATTCATGCATGAGTCAGTTGAATTCTACAAATGGAACTAGTTGTGGCATTTAGATCGCTATGCTTTGATCTTAATTCATTGTCTTCCCACTTGGCCTAGTGGTAGCTATGTCATGTATGGTTTACTCCAAAGTGAGGCATATGATGTTGTTTTTAATTCTATGCTACTCCTGAGAATGGTAAAGAGATAAATTAATTTAAACTAATGGACAATAGAAAGTAAAAATCTAATTACCCTACGTGCAATGAGTATCAGCACTTAATCGTCCATACACATCTTGGACTTTGTGAGACTACTTTTGGGATTGCCAAGTGTACATCACTAGTTGTGCCAAATGATACACTTTTGGATTACCTAGTATCTACACTTAAATGTTCATGATTAAGGCATATGCATTCCACTTAATAATAGGAACAATAAATAGTAATAAATGGAAATATTTAACTAAAAGAAGTAGCAAATAATTAACAATTAAAAGCAACAATAATCTAAGTGGATGCTATAATGATGGGACTAATCTCAATTTTTATTGCCAATCATGAAATGTGTCCAAGTATGTCACACTCAAACAAAGGTGTCATACGATTACAAACATCACACAGTAGGCATGCACTGGGAATAACAAACTTTAAAGAGAAGAAACTAAAAATTAAAACTATCTCCTACATGCTACTGAATACTTCCTATCCAAGCACCCAATTGTCATATTTATACGCAAACCCAGATGAGGTGACGTCAGGTGTTTGACGTCGCTTATTGGCTCTGATGTTGGGTATGTGACGTCGCATATCCAACGTTGGGGCCTGACAATGTTATCTCATCATACCCCCATGACTGAATGAAAATTCATCCCTAAGTTAAACAAAATGAGGAACAAGTTCTTTACAAAATATTGGTAGGTATGGGATTATTAATTGACTCAAACAATGAACAAAATAATTAACTCTTTGCACACTACAGTGGTGCATTACAAAAATGGGATGTATTATTACAAATCAAAACAAAACAAAACTAGGAAGCTCATGTGGTGCCTAGGGACAGTGGCTCTTCCATCCGCTGCTTTCCTTTGTCACTAGGCCACTAAAATTTGTAATGATTGAGCAAGGTTTGCAACTTTTCTTCCTCCGTCCTTGGGTCATGCACTGTCTAGCCTACTATGTTGATGTGTGCTAGCACTAGTACATCCCAAGAACATGCCAGTTGTAGAAATAGTTGATTCACCTTTACATACCATGTTGCCAACTATCGTCGTTCTTCCTCGAAAGCCTTGGCTTTATCTTTGAGCTCATGATAATCTGTCAATCTTCGAGCTAGGTTTGAGGCTGCATCTTTTTTTCCTTGATAACTGGCCTTAACCACCTCTAACTTTGAGTTTTCTGCCTACAACTTTGGTAAAGCATCTTTTTGATTTGCAAACTCTTTCTCATACAGTGCATAGGTAGTCTCCACTTGTTTCTCTAGCTCACTTTAGGGATGACTTGCTATTAACATGGCAAGGTTGGCACATCTAAGGTTAGCCAATGCCATGTACTCTTTTAGATCCTCTATCTACAAGTCCTTGTTTTTGACTTTTGCTTATTCGACCAAAGCATAGCTATCCAAGATGGCTTGCCACTTAGGATTCTGTAGTGACAAGAGTTGATGTGGGCTTTGGCCATCTGGATTTCCTTTTCATCGATATGTTGATACATGCCAACTTAGTTGTGGAAGTGCTCTTTCAATTTTTCATGGTTTTTGGCCTCATCTTGCCACATGCTAATTTCAATTATTGACCTTTGGCCAATAGCATGGACCTCCTCTATGGAGAGAGTTCTATTCTCCTAGGCCAATCCATTCATATCTTGGTTGACCCTCACCAATTTTTCTCAAAACTGGTGGATGCTTTCTTCTAAGATGTTCTTTTGTTTTTCCACAGTGGTAAACCTAGAATTTTCTATAGTAAGTTTCTTATTTTCCTCTTAGACAGCGGTTAGTGGCTTTTTCTACACATGAGATTGTGCGTTCATAGCAAAGGCATTCCAAACCTCTGTCTCCTTCTCTTGCTTAGTAGCTACTCTATGCTTTGCTAGCTTGGTGAGATCCTCTATCCTAAATTACTCTAGTTGGTCTAGTATAACAAAATGGGCAGGATCCCATCATTCAACTCGCTAGGTAGCCAGCTCTTCTTGTAATCTCTGTATCTCGATTTCCACATGCTTTGCCCTAACTTCTACATTACCAACTTCTCTTTTGTGGTGATGAGGTCTAATTAGGCTATAGTGACTTCACTTGGGATGTCAAAAAAAGTGGTCATTACCTAGCCTGTCTATAGTAATCAATTAAGCACATCCTCATGTATCGTAGGAGTGGTCGAAGTCTTGGCCAACATTTGTATGTCTCTAGTTCTAGCTAGATCTATTGGGGGCACAACAAGTACATTAAATGACTCTTTGATGTGATTTTTGATCACCTCTACTACACTTGTTGCATGCTCATGTTATAGCACCACGACTATGGCACCTTCTCCAGTCTCCAATGTGATTTGGAAGGATGTAGCATTCCCAGAGATCTTGCGTGACCATTGGGATCCTTCTCCTCTTGCTCCTCCTGACTATATTGAGATCTTCACCCATATTGGATCAGCTGATACGATGGGTCGTATGGCATCGTCCATGACTTGAAAGAGATTAGCCTCATCCTTGGTTCCTCAGCTAACTATTTCAACGATCCTTTGTACATGGCTCATCAAAGGCCTATAATCCTGTGGTGGTGGCAGTGGCAGAGCTTGTGCTGTTTAGGCTCATGTTGCATCTCTATTCATGGCTCTACCTTCTTCTCTATTTGTTGTTGTTCTTCATCAAGATCCTTTGTTTATGCTGTAGTTTTCAGAAGTTCTACAAAGAAGGTGTGTTGAGCTTTCCTAGGGATATCATTAGTGTATCCCAGAATTCTAGCGTGCTTGCATAGCTTTCTGATTAAGTAAGGAAAAAGAAGTATTGGTTTCCCTGACTTTGTTTCTTTAAATCACCGTTGGATTTTAGTGAAGTAATACTGGGGAAGATTAGCTGCAAATTAGCCCATTAAAATGGCACTTTCCTTGGCTACATAAGTGTTCATGGGAAATAGGTGGTATGTCCCACTCTTGAAGTAGGTTATTTCCTCTAGAGTCATTTCATTGTATGTCTTGTCCTCCTTATCATACACCCATCTCAACCATAATTTCTTTTTTTTGGGGTCAGATCTAGTTGACAGGTGAGCAACCTTAGCCCCTTCATTAGGTAGGTTGAGAGCTACAGTAATGTCCTTGACTGAATAAGAGACGGTTACCCTATATATGTTAACAGTGGTGCCTTTGTCCTTATTATGCTAGAATTGATAAACTTCACCTAGGTACCATTCACCACTATAAGACAAGATAGGCCACAATGGGGATGCCTTGAGTTGTGTCTGAACTACCTTAGGAGCAAACTCCATAAATGGGCTAAAGTTCATTTCTACAATGACCAAAGCCAATGTGGACTTTTCCAAGGTGGCAACAAGGTAGTCAAGGGGCAACGTGAGATGTTGTCCCTGTTTAGGGGCCAGTAGTTTTACCTCCTCTTCTTGGGCCGATTGCCCAGTAGCAGGGGCCTCTTGATGAATACTAAAGGACTGGGCCTCTTGCTCAGCATGTTCCACCTATATACCTTGTTGACTGTGGCCACCATGTGGGCACTTAGCAACTCTTTGCGAGGGTTCACCTTGAGAACCTCTTTTAGGGGTCATCTACAATCAAGCAAAAACCAAGTGTTACCAAGGTTATGTTTGTTATCATCAATTAATTTATACCTTACTCATAACCTTAGTTCATTAAGTTCATAATGCATATCATTGCAAGGTTAGGAAAATTTTCAAGAAAAATCCCCCAAAAGTGTCTATCTTCTTTTATGACCCTTTGTAACTAGTTTCTTTTTCATTATATGTGGCTCATACAACCCTTTGCAACTAGTCCCTTTTTCATTATATGTGGCTCATAATAATGGTTATGGGCCCGTGTGTTGGAAAACTTGGATTTATGGCATTATTGTAAATGATTTTTCATTATAATTCCTAAGGTTTTCAACATTCTTAACCTTATGATACCTTCTGGGCGATAGCAAATTGGTGCAAGTTTTGCATGCAAGCATCCCCCATGACAAAGTTGAACACTCTAGGTTCAAATAGATTTGAACAGCATGGAAATCGAAGCATTAGAGAGCTAAATATTACAAGTGGAAGATAGATGCACAAAGCTTTAATTCGCGAGAAAAAATTTCAACAACTTCCCTAGTAGCAAATGAGAAAAATGAAGTTCAAGTTTCACAAGGTTGAAACTTTTCTTGAGACTTGATGTTGAGTACACGACGTCAGGTCGGACCTGACGTCGAGGTTGAAAAATTTGTAGTTTATATGGTGACTGGACATACAAACTAAAGCTCTAAGATTGGTTGGAAGGTTTTTTAGATAAGTTTATCATTCTAGGATAAGTGAAAAATTAATTGGAGGCATCAAAAGTATGATAAGGTACAATAAGGTGAAGTTGTCGATGTGAAAAACATTAGAATGAGCAAGAAAAATGCATTGAACTTGAGGTTGTGGAACATATTAGTTTCATAATAAGGGAAACAATAAAATATCTCAATTTGAGCACTTGGAAGGTGAGAAATGATGTGGGTATGTTAAACAAGTACAATTCACAAAAGCTACACAAGTGGGTCCTCCCCACAGTAGGTTCTAGCCTATGATGCACTTGTGTAACCACACCTATAATGTCTATAGGCACTAAAGGGGTTGAATGCAATGCAGACTTGTAAAACAAAACACACATGTTAAAGCCACCGAATTAACTCTATGGTGCACAAACCCATAAGCTATGATTATTTGGACAACAAGATGAGATAGATAGTAGAAAGGATTACAAAAATTGGGACATGAGGTCTTACCATGGGCACCATAAAACCTCGCGTGTTATTAATGGATAAATAACCATGTGTCCTTCTTTCCAAGATTCAAACCAACTCCACACCACATTATAGTGACATCGCATTGTTTCATCACATCGGCGAACAACCATAACATTATCAAAGTCGTGAGGAGTAACATCACTTGTCGTTTCGTCCCAGGGAGGAGCTAATTATGGCATACTTATTATATATATATATACATATACATATATATATTGGATGATTCCAAGAAGCTGCTGACCTTTATAGGCATGGGTACATGTCTTTCCAGTGGAACCTACAAAAGTTTATTCAGTGCTGGTTTAAGTTTCTCTTACTCCCATTTTTTGTTAGATCTTCAAGGATATAGTTACAACCTGAATAACATGATATAACATAAAAAAGTGGCCAAAGAGAATCCACAAATCCCCTTGATGTCACACCCTTCACATTCCACCTTGGCTCTACACTCTTCTATCTGGACACAATGATTATAAAGTTATTATTAGTTTGGATGATGGAAAAGATTACCATTATGACCAGGGCAAGAACCTATTATTAATGGAATGAGGGGATGGGTGACGTGGTCTTAATTTCCCAATAATTAGTCCCTTATGACTCAACAACATAGAGAAAAACTCACCTCAATGGGCAACATGATAAATTTATTCACAAGAGAGATTACAGAAGAAAATAAAAATGACAACTAGAAGAAATTGGAAGAAATAGGAAAAATTGGATTAAGAAACAGGAAAATGATAAAAATTGTAAAATAAAAAGATTAAAAACACTTAAGAATCCTAAATATTGGAATGGAAGATAACCCCCACTACTAAACATTTGGCCATGGCAAGGATTAATAAGTGGATGACTAAGATCCATGCATGTATGAAATGTTGGGAACCTTTCATGCCCCAGCCACTGGATGTTTGTTGGTGGTGTGGTGGCTAGGTAGAAAAATTATTGGTCACACACCTAATTGTTATATGTATGGTGGGTTAGGATATGAGGTGTGTTAATATTATGGATGATTGGCCCATAATTACGCCCTTGATCATGAGATGGTATGCATGGATGTATTTTCCTCGCCACACTTGTAGATTCATTATTTGAATTTAGGATTGGAGTACTGATGGATGGTGGCCCTTGTGTATGGTCAGAGGATGTTGCTTAAGATAGGGAAGGTGATGCACTAGATTGGCATTGTGTTAGCTTGGATGATGTGGTGGGTCCACTCATGGTTTTCTTTGGCTTACAACCTTTCCTCCAAAAGGGACATTTCCTATGTTGTGGTTGGGACTCATTGATGTCAGCATGTCTATGCACATTTGTAGCACAAGTGGCACTCGTTTGTTGATATTATGGGGCTGAGCCTTCCTAAGTTACTGGCAATGGCATATAAGAAGGTGAATTATGAGAATATAGAGGGTAGGTTGGATGGTAAGAGGCATGAGGTGGTGAACCTTTAGGAGATGTCATGTATTGATGGTACTCAGGAGAGTGGTAGTGGCGATTAGAAGTAAATGATGTAGAACTAGTTGGAGAAACAGGGTGTTGAACATAATATCCATGTGGTTTCGGTAGATATGGTTCATTTGTTGGTGGCCTCCCCCATGATTGTGGTTGTTGCCACTGTTATTGATGACCATGTTGAAGTTGGTAATAAGTCCCCCTAGGATGGTACAATTGGTTGTGGGACTATCTATAATTACCTTGTGGGAGAGGAAGTCTCCCGGGCATGTGCTTTTGCGCAAACTTCAAATTTAAGGCACTTGCCCAATACTCCTATAGATGCAACAATACAGGGCATTAGCCCTTCGGATGGTCATATATGCATAGGTTGCATCCATCATCTGCATCTATGGTTGAGTCTTTAGCCTCACTTTTGTCAGCCACTTTTCTCGTTTGCCAAAAAAGTGTTCCTGGTTGTTTCTTGGTTCTGTGTCCTCTGTTTATTATGATTGCCTAGCTTGTGTTGCATGATCTTCTCTGTGACCATCTCAATAAGAGTTGCGAGATTTACACTTATCCATTTGGACATCCTATTAAACTTTGCTTCTAGATCATCAATAGACTCCTTTATTAGCAAGGTTTGTTGTGGAATCACCTTATCGAGAGCAATTTCATTTTCTTTACGATAGATCTTGACCTCCCTCTGTTAAAGAGTTGGGTTCCATTGATATTTCTCAACATTCTTCCATTTGCATATACTCCTTCTTTTATCACACGCTTGATTAGCTCTTTAACCTGATGGACTTAGAGCTTGTATAATTTCCCTGGGGCATACATCCTAAGGATCTCCCTTATTTCATTATGAAGCCCATCTATGATGTGGTAAAGTTGCATTTCCATGGAGAAACCATGGCCTGGGCATCTATTTAGTAAGGCATAATATCTATCTAAGGCCATGTCTAAGGGTTCATGTTGTTCTTGTTTCCACTCTTGGACTTGTCTCCTCAAGTTAGAGACTTTTGCATAGATTTGGTATTTCTTGTTGAATAGCTCCATCATTATAGATCATTGATGGATGGAATTTGGTATCAATGGCCAATACCACACTTCAACTATATCAATTAGTATCCTAGGAAAGAGCTTAAGCTTTTTCCATCCACTTTCAATGTTGTAGTAAGCATAGGCATCATGGAAGGCTTGTAAATGCTGTTGCAGATCCAAATCATAGCCTCTTGCAAATTTGGGAATATTGTTCATGTCGAGCTTAGGTAAATGACTCTTTTTGCGATGCTTGGGAGATATCTTAATGGCCTCTATGATATGCATTAGGATTTTAGTGGCCAACAGGGGTTCATCATCATCAAACAAATTGTGAGGGAAATTTCTATGTTCATGGTCACTTCTTTGACTTTTCCTGTGCGTTCAATTCCAATTTTTAGTTCGACCCTTTAATGGAGTTCTATCTCTATACCTATGTTCATCTTTGTCAAAACTAGACATTGGAGGGAAAGAGGAAGATGAAGAACTGGAAGAATTGGCATTACTTGTATGGTGTTCTTTGGGGTCTTTTGATTTATTGTTTATTAGTTTCAAGGAGGTCTTAGGCTTTGAGGCCTCCCCTAGTCTAGGACTTATGTCATCTCCTCCAAGATTGTTTGCCTTAGGTGAATGTAGTCTTTGAGTGTCTTCAGGGCAGTCATGATCATAACAAACCCCTGCATAAGGTTGATCACTCCAATCTTCTTCATCGTATATTGCATTATTTCTTCAGTAAATGTGTTCACTATACCATGAATTGTCATTTTTGTGTGGAAGAGACATGGTTGTTGGTTTATAGTTGTGTGATTTAATATTTTTTGAAAGATATATCATTAATACCTTTTACAGTGATCATGTATAATATAACTAATCTAAATAACTAGCACCATCCCTTACAATGGTGCCAATGATGAGTGGAAAGGTACCCTTATGCTCAATCATATGAATCATAAGTGTTCACGCATGATCTGATTGAATTTCATGAATGGAACTAGTTGTGGCATCTAGATCACTATGCTTTGATCATAGTTCACTATCTTCCCACTTGGACTAGTGCTAGTTGTATCACATATGGTTTGGTCCAAAGTGAAGCATATGATGTTGTTTCTAATTCTATGCTACTCCTAAGAATGGTAAAGAGATAAATTAATTTAAACTAACGGACAATAGAAAGTAAAAATCTAACTAGCCTACATGCGATGAGTATCCACACTTAATTGTCTGTACATGTTTTGGACTTTGTAAGACTACTTCTAGGATTGCCAAGTGTATGTCACTGGTTGTGCCAAATGATACACTTCTAGATTACCAAGTATCTACACTTAAATGTTTGTGATTAAGGTGTACGCATTCTACTTAATAACAAGAATAGTAAATAGCAATAAATGAAAATATTTAACTAAAGGAAGTAGTAAATAATTAACAATTAAAAGCAACAATAATCTAAGTGGATGCTGCAATGATGGGAGTAATCTTGATCCTTATTGCCAATTTGAAACATGTCCAAGTATGTTACACTTGAACAAAGGTGCCATACAATTAGAAATATCACACTACAAGCATGCACTAGGAATAACAAACTTTAAAGAAAAGAAACTGAAAACTAAAACTATCTCCTACATGCTACTGACTACTCCCCATCTAAGCACCCAAGTTTCATATTTATAGACAAACCTAGATGAGGTGATGTTGGGTATTTGACATTGCTTATTGACTCCAACGTTGGATACACAACGTCGGAGCCACCTGACATCAGAGCTTCGAAGTTGTGTATCCAATGTTGGGGCCTAACAATGGTGTCTCATCACACTTGGATTAAATTAATTATTTCCTTTATGCATTTAATATTCTAGCAATTTTATTTAATGTTTTAAGTAACTAAGTAATTAATAATGATTAAATAGCACACATAAGTATGACCACTTTGAGCATATGTCTAACACTAGGTAATCTAAGTAACGCTTAACGCTTGGTAACCCAATAGTGCTATATGTGTTCAAGATGTGTACGAAAAGTGAGAATAGCAACTTATGTTAGTATTAGTTAAATATCAGCTAGCTATTAAATTAATTTAGCAAGTAAATATTTTATTCTTTATTCTTAGGCAACTTAGAACATAAAAGACAAAATGATAAAAATCACATACCTCAGTTATACTTAACCATACCCTTGGACTTCACAAGTGGAACTGGGAAGACAATAACTACAATGGTTAGTTTTACCTCATAAAACTAGTGTACAAAGAAACCTAAAGTGTTTGGAATTCGACTAGATTATTGAGTGAACGTTAGTGATTCGTATGGTTGGGCGTAGAGTATACTCACTGCTCATCATTGGCGTCATTGCCAAGGATTGTAGTTAGTTTCATGCACTATCTAGGACTTAATAAAAAATCATTCAACATCATTGGATCGAACTTTAAAGTAGCAATCATTCTAATACTAATAACAATTGTAGAAAGCATATTGTTAATTTCCTTCTAATCCAAAATATCTTCTTCTCACAGGGATGATTCTTTGCCAAAATTTGAGCACACATTAAATCCAAGGAATAAACGATCAAACTAGCCAGTGCCCAAAAACTTTTGAGTGGTATATACTCATCCTACTGAGTATGTGCCTAATTTCACCTTCATCTTACATTAGGATGACCAGATGTGGTGGAGAGACATGGAGGGCAACATTGTGTTGTTGTTTGATTGATTAGTTCTTGCGATGCTCGAACAAACTCTTATGAGGTTGGGCATCTAGGGGATCCATGCTATATATGTTATGTAGGATCATAACTCTAGGGATTACCATCCCATTAAATCATAACGTAAAATTGATTGGCAACAAGAGAAATGCTATGAAATTGTGAAGGAGAAATAGTTCAATAACCCCTTGTTCCTATTAGGCTAAAAAGATTGTGAGGATCCCTTCTATGGGGTTCTCATTTCATTGACTCTCATCCCCTTGGTTTTGATGAATAGGGATTGAACCAAAATTTACAATCCACTGTAAACAATCCTAGTTTAGGTAAGAATGGATCCCATGATCATGGGAGATCCAAAGATGAGAATCATGGTAGGGACAAGGACAAGCATCATGATGATGATCATGGTCATGACCACTGAAGAGGAGGTGGCAACTATCGCGGTGTTAGTCCTCCTTTCTCTTTACCTTCATCATCCTCTTCCTCCTCCTTTAGCTCTGACCAAAGCCATAGAGGACATGACTGTGATGGAGGTGACCAATAGGAAAAAGATGATCGTGGTCATAGAGCTTGCTAGAATGATTGAGATCAAGGGCATGGGCATTGAAGGGAGGCCCACCATCATGAGAGAAGGGATAGCAGAGGGCATCATAGGCATCATGGAAATCACAAAGGTCATGACTATGATAAGCCTTTGCTTGCTAATCGAAACATGCTGAACATCATAGAGATAATTAGAATTCCAACAAGGCATGTGAAAGATAGCCGAATAAAGTGGTTGAATATGAACAAAATCCCCAAGTTTGAAGGAGGATACAACTCAGATCTATAGAACCATCTACAAGCCTTTTATGATGCTTGTACTTTGCAGAACATATTGTATAGATGGCAAAAAAATAAGTTGTTCCCTAGGATACTCATAAAAGAAGTTGAAAGTTGGTGTTGATCATTGGAGCCAGAATCAATCCGTAGATGGAGTACAATGCTTAAGCTGTTCAATGACAAATATCAAATGTACTCTTAAGTGTCCAATTTGAGAAAGCATATCCAAGGTTGGTGATAAGAAATACATGAACCCTTGAACGTAGCCATGGGCAAGTACTATTCCCTTTTGCATTGATGTCCTAGCTATGGTTATTCTCAAAGGGAGTAGCTTCATCATATCATAGATGGTATGCAATCAAAATTGAGGAAAACTCTTGGGGTCTATGCCCAAGGAAGATTGTCAAAACTTGGTGCCCATCAAATCCAAAGGCTCATTAAGTAGGTTGCTAAAGAAGAAGGAGAGCTCAAAAAAAGAGAAAGTGTGGAGGAGTACAACCAAGATCCTTCCTTCAAAAAAATGGAAGTCTAGTTTGTTGATAGTGAGGAAGAGACATCAATTGATGAGGTGGTGTAACATAAGACCTTGCCAATTCAAAAATCTATGTCTAAAATTTTGGCCAAGTTGGACAAAATGTGCGAGTCTTTGGATGAGAATTTTCAAACCGCTCTGAAAATACTAGAAGCATCCAAAGAGAAAAGTAGTGATTGTGATTGTAGAAGAAGAAAGAAAGTTGAACGTGCCCACCAAAGGGGTAAGGGCAAATTTGTTGCCATAGAAGAGGTTATGGAGTCCAAATTAGATGATGATGATGGATGTAACATATGCTAACATGAACATCCTAAGGGATGTTGCCCTATTTTGTCACACTTGCAGGAATTTAGGGTGTACACTCTAAATCTTGGATTGGTAAGAAGGAAAGCACCCATAAGGTTGCCTTATCCTTAAGGCAACCCAAGGCAATTCCATCAACAACAAGCCTATTATCCAAGTGGAGCTCCACCACAATGGTTTGAGTAGTATCATCAGTGGAAGCATCCATAGTTATGGGGGATGCCACCACCAAGGTAGCATTACCCTTACAAATAGCTTGATTCATATAGGTACTATGTTCAACAACCCATGTCTTCACATGACTCTTCCAATCACTTCTCATTCCAACATCATTACTACCCTCTTAAGTATTACAAAGCTCATTCTCCATCTCCATGAAAGAAGTCCCCATATCCTTATCATCCTCCTCATCCTTTTGTGCACGTCCCTTCATTATCAACCCAATTACCACTTGCTCCATCAATGCAAGGTGAGATTCTAGCCTAGCCATAGCAGCTATTAACTTATAGCCAACTCCTCAACCGAGTGGTTCAAAACCCAAACCCACAAAGAGATCATTCTTTTGAGCCAACAGTCCTATAAAGCCCTCATAGACTCATGTGGCTAATAACCTTACTTCTTCCTAATCCTTTGCATCTAATCCATTCAAGTCCCCTTTGAGTCAAACACCTTCTAAAGTGCATACTGTCATAACCCATGCAGTAACTGATTGGATAAAGGTTGGTCACCTTCCTAGGAAAAGATCTAATCCTGGGAGTTTCTTAATCTATCTCTAAATCGATGGTAATGAGCTTTGAAAAGCTCTTCTAGATTTAGGTTCTAGTGTTAATCTAATTTCTCATCAGATGTACAAAGCTCGTAACCTTCCTCCATTTAAGAAGAGTAACATTTGTCTTGAGTTGGTAGATCAGTCCATTACTATTCCTTTGGGATTGCTAGAGGACATTATGACTACTTTCTGTGGGCGATCCTATCCTACTGACTTTCTAGTGATCCATGTGGATAACTACAAGGGGAACTTCCCAATCATCATGGCAAGGGCTTTACTAAGTACCATTGATGCACAGTTGGGAATCAGAGATCTTTCCTTGGAGATTTCTAAAGAAAATGCATCTGGAAAGATTAAGAAGAAAAGAGTTCTATGCATCGCATACAGTGATACATGGTACAACTATGTATAGAAATTATGGGCCATAAAAAGCACATGAATCACAGTATGTAGATAGTATGCAAATGAATCTAAAATTCAAAGGTGCCTGTATGTAGTAGCCACAAACCAGGAGGGCACTCAATAGCTTAACATGTGCCTATGTTGAAGGCATGGATGAACTAGAGTAAGTTCATCCCCAACTCTCTAATGATGAACCTGATGATACTTATTGGGAAGAGTTGGAGATCCCTAAAAATTTTAAATAGGAGCCCTTGGAGTTGAAAAATCTACCTGATAGTATGAAATATGCATTTCTAAAAAATGACAAGCTAATGATAATCAATGTCAACCTTGCTCCTGAATGGAAAGAGATGTTGTTGAAAGTGGTTAACAAATGGCCAACAACCTTTGCTTGGTCATATCCTGAACTCACTAGGATTGATCCTTAGATATGCCAACATCACATCTATATGGATCCTTTTATAAAGCCAAAGAGACAGTCATAGCATTGGTTGAACTCCAAGTTTAAGCAAATTATCAAGGAGGAGATTGAACAACTCCTTAAGGTAGGGTTCATCGATCCAATTATAGATAGTAAGCGGGTTAGCCCACTTGTGATCATACCAAAGAAAGATGCCAAGTGGAGGATCTATATTAATTTTAGGCTATTGAACATGGTGACCTACAAGGATCATTTCTCATTACCATTTATGGACCAGGTGTTGGACACTATCTCTTGGCATTGCTATTACAACTTTCTGAATGGTTATAATGGCTATAACCAAATTCAGATTGCATCAGAGAATTAGGCCAAAACTACATTCACAAGTCCTTGGGGGACTTTTGTATATAAAAATATGCATTTTGGTTTATGTAATGCCCTTACAACATTCCAATGCCTTGTCTTGAACATTTTTCAATAGTTGATTGGTAGCAAGGTAGAAGTCTTTATGGATGACTTCTCCACCTCTGGTGCTACATTTGAGCAAGCCCAAAACCACCTTGATCAAGTGCTAAAAAGGTGTGTGGAGACCAATCTTCAGCTCAATTAGCAAAAGAGCCATTTGATGATCTAAGAGGGCATTATTTTGGGGCATAGAATCTCACCATCAGGGATAGAGATGAACCCTAAAAAGATTAGGGTCATCCAAGGAATTACCCATCATCTAGAAACTGTTAAAGATGTTTGGTCATTCCTTGGTCACATTAACTGCTACCGATAATTCATAGAGAATTTTTCTAAGATCACTAAACTATTGGTGGCAATGAAAAAGAAAGATACTCCATTCATATGAACCAAGGCATGTGAAAAAGCATTCTAGTAACTCAAGTAAAAGCTTGTAGAAACTCCAATTCTACAAGCACTTGACTAGTCCCAATTGTTCAACATCATGAAGAATGCATCAAACTATGTCTTAGAAGTCATTCTTACGTAGTTGGATGAATAGAAATGTCCATATTACATCCACTATGTGAGCTGAAGCATTATGGATGCATAGCTAAACTACACCATAATCGAGAAAGAGCTAGTGGTGGTGGTGTATGCCTTGGAGAAGTTTAGGCAATATGTGCTTGGATACAAGGTGTTTGTGTACACTGACCACAATATCATTTACTTCTTAGTGAATAAATTGATAGTAAGCCCCTGTACCATATAGTGGCTTGTGATCTTGTAGAAATTCGATCTTACAATCATAGATTGAAAGGGATTGAGAACATGGTTGTTGATCACTTGTCTCGATTATAATGGGACAACAAAGAGGAAGAGAGTCCACTTTTTGATTAGTTTTCTGATGAACTCCTCATGCTGGTGCGATAAATAAACAAGTGCTCAATGAACCTGATGAGTGGCGAGGTACCCCTACACTCCACCATACGAATACTAGCATACACGCGCTATACGGTCGAACTCCGCAGACTAAATGCCTTAATGCCACAAGAAACACTTGGGGTTAATCGTTCGTTGTCTTCCCAGGCTTGCTTGTATGTGTCACGGTGTATGGTTAAGCAAGTCTGAGGTATGTGATTTTTTTGGTATTTTCGGCTTA
>MNCI01014449.1:168776-186289 GCA_015680685.1 Gnetum montanum
TGCCAGAGCTTCGCTACACTAGCCAGGATTGGGAAATGAAGGGAGTGCCACCTCTTATTTATAGATATGGCGACGGGACGTGATATCGCGTACGCGATATCGCAGGGTAAGACGCGATATCGCGGCCCAGTGCAAGTCGCGTCTCATCAGAACCTAAGTGGTATGATGAAATCCTCACTTATCTTATCACTTAGGAGATGCCATAAGAGTTAGACCATAGGAAGAAACAACGGTTTCTTTATCAGGCCAAATGCTTCATGGAGATCAATGGACATCTTTACAAGGTGTGCACTGATGACTTAGTTCATTGGTGTGTTCATGATGCTAACTAACTGCACGTCCTCCAAGATGATCATGAGGGTCATTTTGGGGGCCACAATGTTCAAAGATGCACAACGATTAAGATCCTGATGATAGGGTAGTATTGGACAACAATCTTTAGGGATGCCCATCACTTCATGTGCTCTTGTGAACGTTGTCAATGTGATGGTGGGATGACCGCTCAAATGGAGGATCCTTTGTAGTGAATTCAACCACTGGAACCCTTCTATATCTAGGGCATTGACTTTATGGGTCCCATCACACCCATGTCGAATGGAAAGGGATATATTATAGTTGTTGTTGACTATTTTATGAAATGGGTAAAAGCAGCAGTCGTCACTAACTATACATCTTCCACTACTACTCATTTTGTACAACAATATATTGTAAACAAGTTTGGGGTGCCATGTGCATTGATTTTTGACAATGGTACTCATTTTACAAGCACCACCTTTCAAAGCTCATGCAACGCTTGGTGGTAGAACATAAATTAACAACACCCTACCACCCCCAAGCCAACAGTCTAGTAGAGGTTACCAATAGGGAGATCTCTAAAATCCTAGCAAGAACAATTAACAAATATAGGAGAGACTGGAACACAAAACTCAACAATGCCCTTTGGGCTTATTGCTCAACATGAAAACTCCCTATAGGCTACTCTTCCTATGAGCTGGTGTACAAAAAACTACCAAGACTTCCAATTCAATCCAAGCTCCGCACACTTTCAACGACCTATGACCTTGATCTTGACCTGAGCCTAACACAGAAAGAAAGATTGATCAACCTTAATGTGCTAGATGAGAATATATTGGTGACCTTATCTTTGAATGAGGTGCACAAAGCATTCAACAAAAATGCCATGACTTTAGAATAAGAAAAATAAAATTTCAACTTGGAGATAAGGTCCTCTACTGGAACCCCACACATGTCCCTCAAAAGACTACTAGAACCCCACAACTAGTTTCTATTTTTGACTTTTAATATTGATAATTAAGACAATGTTTCTTTTTCATGGAACAGGAAGTGAGTCCACATCATCCACCCATCCACAACAATCTATGGTGTTCTTAGTTTCGAAAATATGAGGTCCCTTTCATTAATGAAACTTTAACAAACTTGTGGCCTTGGTAGTTTCCAAATTTGGGAAAGATCAAATTGATTGATAAGGGTGTGGCTTCAAGGGAACCCAATGCTCTTTGTACCTTTCTATTTACTTGAGCACATTAGTGTTTTTCATAGATTTCTTACCATTCCATGTTGACCAATAACTAGAAGATAATAAGTCTTTGCATGGTGTGGCTTCCATTCAAAAACCCATAAAAACATAAAACTTAAAAAAAATGATGGGAATTCAAAGCACATTCCTTGGACAAAATAATAGGCTACAAGCATTAGTTATGGGACTAGAAAGACATGTTACCCATGCTTGAAGGTCCCCTCTAACTAAGGACCCTTTTCACTTCTTGCTTCTCTTTTCTTCTCTAATAAGAAATGGTGTTTGATCTGTGGGAACATTCTTATGTCTTGAAGTAGTGGACTAGTCTTAGGGTGTCAATGTGAAATCACTGAAAGTGGTTGATTTTGATCTGGACTAAGGATGGGCTTTATCAAGTCATTTAACCATGACATCCACAAGGGACTTCATGTGATCATGAGATGGAACTCCATTCCATCTTCTCTCTCATCCATTAATGCTATCCATAATTTCACCTCACTATTGATTTTCCATGTTTTGTTTAATGTCTTAGTTTGATATATTGAAATTCTAAGATAGATTCTACTGGATTTGATTCTTAACTTATTATAACCATTAGTTAACTGTGGGATCCATAGACTCCTTAGTTTGAGGGTATGCAAGGGAAAAATGGGCATGAGCCTGCTATGGGAAGGATCCACTTGCATATCTCTTTGTTGGGCTTGTTAAGTACCCTATACTTAGGCATTTTGACGATCAAATCTTTCATGCACTCCATCGGTTGCATCCAACTATGTGCTCCTTAAGGCATTTCTCCATCACAATTTCATTCTCCCATCAAATTCTCCAATTTTGTGAATTAGTAAGCCCTCTTCAAGCATTTCATCATGTTCACGACTTTTTTGGCTCTCCATAGACCCCAAATTCATGCTTAAACTCGTATTTTTCAAAATATTGAAAGTGAAAAATTTTCTACATCAACTTTGTCAACGGGACCCCGTATATTCATCCAATCCATCGACAAGACCTGGTTGATGCAAAGCAAAAACTGTCTATATATACACGTGAACACTCTAGAAGTTTTCACATTTGAACCAAAATGAGGGGAGAGTTTTTAAACTTTTCAAAGCCTAGAACCTTTTGAGAGCCATAACTTCCTAACCATTTGTTCAATTCACTTCATTCTTCGATCTTGTAGCTACTGAAGGTAAGCTCTTTGTCATGGGGGCCTCAAATTTTAAGTTTTCTTATGAAATTTTTTTTCAAAATTTTTCAAACTTCCACAAAGGTTTAACTAAGAAACCAACATTGAAACATCAAATTATGAGAGTTAAACCCTTTCAACAAGCTCCGATAACATTAAAAATCAAATAACAATAAAATAATCAATTCATCATGGTCAAAACTTAGCCTAAGTGTAATTGCCTAATGAGATAAGGTACTTAAAGGTCATAAGTTACACATTATATGCTAATCCTTGGTTATTTTTTGACCATAGATGACACCTAAAGAAAAGCACACACAGGAAGGAGGACTATCCCAACCAAGGGACAAACAACCATGAATAGGAAGGGATCAAGAATAACCCTGTGAGCAAGCAGAAACCCATGCAATAAGACCTCTTTGGGAGGAGCCTGAAGTGGTATCTTTTTGATAGATTTCCAAAGAAGCAGTTGCAACAAAATAGTCTCACTGAGATGAGGCACAAAAACCTAGACTGAACCTTGAGGTTACTTTGATGGAGGCCTACCTCAAGTAGATCGTGAACAAGGAGGTCTAGAAATCTATGCTCCAAGAATTAAACTTTGGACCTTTCTTGGAGTTCACACCTCTAGAAATTAAAGATCAATTTCATAACTCTCCCATGTGGCCCACAATCACTTCCGACAGGGACTGGTACGTGGAAGAGACATACTTATTCTGGAACAATTGGTAAGCAAGTTCAGTGGTCAAGATCAAGGACATTTCAGTGTCTTACTCAGTGAAAACCATTGTTGAGGCCCTTAGGTTACCAGAAACTAGGGAAAATCTTGCAGAAGTTCCAAAGCAGGTAGATTTGGCATTAAAAAGAAATGGATGCAGTGGTGTTATGGAGTGAACCACAAGGAGTTCAGTGCACTAACCATAGTGGAACATGCATATTTCAAGATTACAGCCTTTCACATCAATCCAACAATGAGGTCAAGCAAGATCATAGCCTTCTTTGCTCGTGCATGTGCTGCTCTACGCGATAAATTCCCAATCAACCTTCTATAGCTGATCTATCTAAAGATAGAAAAGCCATTTAAGGAAAATGAATATGGAAGGAAGACACTACCTTTCCCATGCATCATCAAAAAGTTATGCAAGAAGGGAGGCATAACATGCTATATGAATGACATCATCTGATGCGCTCCGATCGCTTCCTGGGTGGAAATGATGAAGGACAAAGTGTTTGCCAAAGTCATTTAAGAAGAGAAGTAGCAACAACCACCTCCACTATCCACTCATGAAACAATGCCAGAGGCCCATGCTACCATTGAGAGCATGCCCAAACTCTAAGAGCAGCTCTTGCAATAGCAAGAGTAGCAAGCAAGAACAAGCAGTGGTGATTCATTTGTGTATCATCCAATAATAAGCCACCTTAATGAAGTGCCCCAAACAATAAGTTAGATGGAAGATGGTGGACTAATTTTCTTAGCCCAATGAATGCAACTGACCATGAGGTCAAATCCTTGCAGTCAAGAGGTAATGGTATCTCTCTCACAATAGTGGTAATTCCTAGAAATCTTTGGGAACGTTGCTACCTTTTCGGTGCATTTGGAGGAGGGTGAAGGGGCAATTATCTTAGTGATGCAACATCATGGACAGGAGACAGTGGCCAAGGTAGTTGCTGATAGAATTATCAAAGTACTTAATGCACCTATGACATTTGTACTAGATGTTTCTACACTGAGAGATGTGCAAATATCCATAGGGACCGTTAGCGGTAGATTGAGTGTAGCCTAGCATGAAGAATTGCTGAACAAACTTGTGGGAACCAGGCAGTTGATTCCAAATTTCTTTGATCTTCTAGATACCATCATTGCAACCTAGTCAGAGCTACTAGAAGTAAGGGACAAATGCATCATAATGGATGGGCAACTAGAAATAGCAAGAGCACAAAACCAATGCTTGGCTATGGAGGTTGCTAAATTAAGGGCTCACCTTGCTGATCTTGTGTTTCTTAACCCAGCATTAACACGAGATGAAACTTTCAAATAACTTTAGGACCAACTCAAAAAGGTTGAGGACACAAAGGAGACAACTGTCTTTAACTAGTCCTTGGCCAATGCCACAATGCACAACATCCAGAAGAACTTGGCCTAAACATGCTAGAAGATTGAGATTTTGATCATAGAGAATCATCTCTTGTGGAATGTTGATGTGCAGAAGTAGTAGTTAGCAGATTTTATCCATCAACAGTAGGAGCAACTAGCTAGAGTGAACAATGAATTAAGAAAATTGATAGCAGAAAATAGAAACCTCTCCATGGAAGAAGTCCATGCCTCACGCCAAAAGTTTGCAATTGAGATCGTTGCTTGGAAAAATAAGGCCTTGAAGTTTGAGAGAGTGAAGAATCAGTATAGGGACTAGGTGGGATTACATAAAAAATCAATGAAAAAGAAATCTAGTTGGCAAAGGTAAAAGTAAATGAGGCCCTCCAATAGTTCCAATAAGGAGGCAACGTGTGGCAACCTATCTTAGATGGGCTGAACGCATACAACAAAGCTAAAATCTGCTTGAAAGAGTTGCAGATTGAAGAGATGACAAAGTACATTAAGCTTGCCAATCTTCAGTATGCAAACTTGGCAATGCTAACTATTGAAAAGCTGTGGTCAAACTTGGAGAAACAAGTAGCTAGCTCATACTTGTTGTATAAGGCAAAGTTCAAGCACCATAAAGAGACTAAGCAAAAGTTTGAGACTACAAACGCCAAACTTGAGGTTCTCAAGGCAAAGTTCACTAATCAACGATCAACTGTTTAGAACTTGGCCAAAAGGGTGAATGATTACCATAAGCTTCAGAATACACTTAGAGTGTTCAACATCGAACATAAACAATTCGTTACCTAGTTCATGAATGTGAATGAGTTGTTCCCTACAATGCCCTATCCATGGGATGTTCCCATTTTGGCCCACATTGGTCATGTCATGTGGACCATGAATGATTCTTAGAGTAAGGAGGAGAAGATGAAGACATTATTGAACACCTTTTGTCTTCCACCAGAAGTTGTAGCTACCGTAGGACAACCACAATTGTTTCAACCACTACGTATGCCCGAAGTTGAAGAAGGCCCTTCCAAGCCTTAAGAGCCTTCATCACCTAGGATTGTTTGATCTTCTTCATCGTTTTCGTGCCTTCAGAGGAATTGTGTTTGTCAATTTTATCCTGGGGTTCAATTTTGTTGTCATGAACACCAAAAGTTTGTAATCATTGTAAACCGTACACTTGGGTACTCAATTTTTGTTGTGTTGTTTGTGTGTTTGTTTTGTCAGTCAATAATCCCATACCATCCCAAATTTTGTAAAAAACTCGATGACGAGTTTTCATTTAGTCGTGGGGATATGATGAGTTGCATGGTTCGATCGATGCCTCGATGTGATCCTATTGACGGGATCTCATCAAGGTGATCTCGTTGACGCAAGGTTTGACCCATTAACGTGTACTTGTTGATGGGGCACCCTGTTTCGCCTATAAATGTATGCCTACTTGCTGCATTTATGACATTCCTTTCATAGTTGTAGCAAAGTGCTTGTATTTTTTCCTCTCATAAGTTAGAATATTTTCTAAGTGCCTATAGTAACAGTCAAAGAGTGTATGGATCTTTATTCGAGCATTGTTGTACCTAAGCACTTCAGTGTGTACAATAATAAAGATGAGCTTTCTATTCAAACCTTGCAACACTTAGACTAGATTAATTATTTCCTTTATGCCTTTAATATTCCAACAATTTTATTTAATGTTTTAACTAATTATGTAATTAAGCAATTAATAGCGATTAAATAACATGCACAAGTACGACCACTTCAAACATGTCTAACACTTGGTAATACCAGTAACGCTTAATGTTTGGTAACCGAGTAGCACTATATGTGTTCAAGATGTATACAATAAGTGGGAACAAATGCTTATGTTAAAACTAGTTAAATATTAGCTAGCTATTAAATTAATTTAGTTATTAAATTCTTTCTTCTTTACTCTTAGGTGACTTAGAACATAAAAGACAAAATGATAAAAATCACATACCTTAGTTACACTTAATTATTCACTTGAACTTCACAAGTGGAACTGGGAAGATAACAATTGCAATGGTTAATTTCACCTCTTAGAACCAGTGTACGAAGAAACCTAAAGTCTTTGGAATTCAACCAAATTGTTGAGTGAATGCTAATGATTCATATGGTTAAGCATAGGGAATACTTGCTGCTCATCAACATCTTTAAGCACCTTCTTCAAATAAGTAAAAATACTAGTTTAACTATATATTTATGATATATATCTATTATTTGGCCAAGAGAATTTTTTATATTTTTAAAATTAATAAAATCTCAAATTGTTTCACTTAGAATTGATTTTTATCTTGAAAACAAAAATCAAAACCAATATACACTATCTCAACCAAAATTATAATCCCATGAAAAAGTTATCTCAACGAAGCATTACGTCGATGACTATTTAATTACATTGACATAGTCCAATTACGTAACTTGCCCTCACCATTACAACAATAAAATCATTGAACTATTTAACTGTGACCCTAAAGAGGACTCTCTTAACAAGGCTAGTAATTGACCTCTCAACCTAAACTAAGTGAAAGTGAACTTAAGTATTAAACTCAAATTGACTATTAGACAATAAGACATATAACTAACATAATAGTTGACAATTTAGAAATATAATAATTCTTTAAGAATGAGTAAACCATAAAACACTTGCCTAATAAAACAGAGGTAACTACTTTAACTACCTATTATTGACGTTGAATTCAATTTCAACATTGTGCAAATTGAAAACTTACTTATGACTTGCGAATGCAGACCATAGACCTTAACAAACAAGGCATACACCTCGTTAAACAATGATTAGCATGAGAACTCCACAAGCAAAATTTATCAAAATTTTGTATTTGTAAAGGTGGTAAATAGCCAACAAAATACTTGAGTATAACATAAAAATGCCTCAAGCGTGCAATTATAAATACCCTCTCTTATCTACTTCGCTTTTTTAAACTAAAAGAGCACATCTAACCCGTTGAATTTGACCTAAAAACCATTCGAAATGGCTAGGAGAGGCAAAAGAACGTTATATATTCACGAATCTAAAAAAAAAAAAAAAAAAAAATCACCGTCGGCAAGAACTCTCCCAGTCTCCCTTCCGAGTGACCAGCAATTTACATTTCTGCATTCTAGCTATGAGTGATCTTTGTTTCATTTCTCATCTCCGTTAACTTATGGAGGAACAAAAAGAGTGTCTAAGGGCCCCACAAATGGTAAGAAATACAGAGATAGATGACGATGAAGAACCAGAATCATCTACTGGCTTCAAAGATGTAGCAGGAATCCAGGATAAGAAGAAGAAGGCAAACTGTGATGTACAATGATCAAAATGATGATGAAGAACAAAGTTTGGACACAGACAACGAGCCTTTGGGTAATGATCAGGGAGAACAAAATAATCAAGAAAACAATGATAAAGTACCTGAAGAAACTTGTCTGCCAACCAACCAACCAACTAGGTGACAACATGTGAAGTAAGAAATAAAAATTCAAACTTGTACACAAAATTTGACATTGAAACCTTAGGTCATAGGTTTAAGAACTTTGAGTTTTGAAAAAATTTCTGTATTAGTAATTTCTGAAGTTGATATTGCCTTGACAAATCCAGACGGTTAGTGAAGATAGTAAATAAATGGCCTAAAGCATAAAATTTTAAAAACATTTGAAAGCATGAAATTTCCTCATGGAAAAACATTATTTTAACCTTCATTCAATGGCCTAAAGCCGAGAATTTCTACGCTATGCAATGATCATATCCATAAGTAGGCCCACAAAACCTTTGGATACCGTGGGTTATCATATAAGATTATTCTTACTTTACTATGACATTGAAAAATAATCACTTTAAACGGAAATTTTGAGTTAGAACTTCAAAAGTCCTACAAGCCTACTTTTGTTTTCTATGTAAAAAATAGCACACTACTTGAAACGGAGGGTCAAACATGTAACGCGTATTAGCTCGATCATTGCAAGCTTCCCGCCTGAAAATCAAGGGCTTCTTGATAAATGAGCTCTTTCAATTGATTTTCAGTGACTGAGGAGTCTTCAAAATCAAAATTGAATTCAACAGGGCTAATAGATTCCTCAAAGTTGCCCTGCTGACTTGCCAAATAAGGATGCCTCAAAGCTTCATCAACTGAGAAATCAGATAAACGCAGAGTCACTTCCAACAATCTATTGTGCACTGAAATAAAGATTAAAGTTGCATCATATTAAAATGATGTCTTTGAACTTCTAAGATTGCAGTTGCTCCCATACCTGTGATACGCTTCCTAGGATCAAAGACAAGCATTTTTTCAATCAAATCTATAGCTACAGAATCTACGTCAGGATACTTCATCGCCAAATGCTGCTTAGGAACTAACGGCAACTGCTTGATATATCTGACAGCACTTTCATTTCTTACAAAGCCAAGTTCAGAGTCATCTGGTGATCCAAGAAGCTGTTCAATGAAAGAAAATCACACACTGGGTTAATGGTGCAAAAGGGGTAAGTTTTTTAAAAGTAGACAATTGGTCAGATCATTACATTGATAATGAGCTTCAACTGCTGAATATGGTCCATGCCAGGAAGTAAAGGCTTTCCCTTTAGCATCTCCATAAAAATGCATCCAACAGACCAAATATCAATAGCTGATGTATACTCTGAACAATTCAATAAAAGTTCTGGTGCTCGATACCAGCGAGTAACAACGTATTCAGTCATTGCCGTTGAGGCCGAACCACAACGTGCCAACCCAAAGTCACATATTTTAAGATCGCAATTTGAATTAAGGAGAAGATTGCTGGGCTTCAAATCTCGATGCAATATATTTGCAGAGTGTATGTACTTAAGCCCTCTTAGTATTTGAGACAGAAAATACTGCAACAAAACTACAAATTATATTCTATAACATGAAGTGACATGACTTAACTATTAAGGATCAAAAGACATACATAAAGTCTGGATCATACTTAAACAGCAGGAATTCTGATTGTCAACACTGATTAAGTAAAACCACAAACAGAACCTAGGATTTGCGGTTTAGTTTGCATGTTTTGTGTGCATCTCATATTGAAGATAACACATCTAAGGCTAAGCTATGCTGAAGCCTCTGGGTAAAATGATATAATAAAGGTAATAAGTTCTGAAAATTAAACCAGTCCCTAAGGGACTTTTGTAGACAAAGGAGATGACTCTTCAAGCTTGGATGTCATTGCTTAAGTTTTATTTGTAATCTTTGATTTGAATGCTCAGAAATGTCACAGTTCTGGCTATCCGAGAAGATATTATGTCAGACATCCAATGGTCAAATACAGGAGGCTTTTCTTACCATGAAACCGGATCCCAACATTACAAATTGAGAAAAAAAAATTTCAGCAGCATAAATAGATATGGCAGAACAACATGCATTTATAATTATATAATGCAACAAACAATACCAGCAGCTAGCTAGATAACAAGAAAAGTGTCTGGAAAGGAAATACAGTAAAAAGATTCCATTATTACGATGTAAATTCATCATCTAAACACTAAGAACCAAACCTGATAGTGATCATGGGTTAAGGGTGTTTTGGCACGTATAATTTTGCAGAGATCAGTATCCATCAGCTCCAAAATAATATACACGTCATTGAAACCATCATCTGTCGATGGGATTACAACATCTTTAATTGCGATAATCTGCACAATAATTGAAAGGAAAGAGTCATATAATAACATTAAAAATAACTATCAAAATTACAGTGCTAGATATATTCAACTAAACATTTCAAAATATAATTGTCAATAAGAAAACAGCAATTACATTGCATACATTAAATGCCAAAAAAATTTATAAACCATCAATTTCATGTCTTTGAAAAGATATGAAAACTAACATTACCAAAATTCTTGCATTTTAACTTCAACTGCAAATGACACTTTACCAGGATTGTTAAATGTGCTTTTGATTTTACCATAGAGTTAATTCTAACAAATTATTTCTTTATCCAATTGAACTCGGTGCTGGATGTTGATTTTCTCAAAGATAATGGGTGAGAATGACTGCCATCACGAAACTTCGTTAAATTTCTGAGCCCAATACTGTCTAGTTATGTCCTATGTTGATTCTAGTAAGCCCAGTTTGGTCACCTACATTGTTTTACAACTGATGTGCTTTTGTGGTACTTTTGTAAATGCAATTTCAATTCTTGCTAGGGTGAACTGGTGGACTACCATATAGCATATTATTTGTCTAGAAAATAATTTATGTCTTCATCTACTTATGAACAGGTGAAGGGAAGAAACATGTCTGTCTTGCAAAAGTTACATGAAAAGGCCACATGTTAAATGTCTTCCCTAAAAAGCCCTTTCATTTATCATTCTTCCTCCTCTCAGCATTGATAAGTAAAAAGAACATTGAGAAGCTCATATCTCCATCATTTTCTATTCTGCCAGTCTTCTGAAACCTTCATGAAGCTCTCACATGCATTCTTCATCTGGTATTCATCTGCAAGTTTATCCTCCAACAAGCATTTATGTGGCAGTGAACTGCCCAAAAATGATAAAAAGATACACTCAGATTACTAGCAGGAAGTCAGACAAATGTCAGAAAATTTGCAATTCCTAGAAGCTAACCTTGTATTGAGTGAAGAAAGGCATAGAGGTTTAAAAAGTTTCTCATTTCCATATATTTTCCCTATAAGTAGGCGCATATCAAATGATGTAATTTTGAAGGAGCTGCAGCATCTTGTCATTTATACCTAAACACTATAGTTTTTAATTTATTTTATTTTATTGATCCATTCTTATACGTTCCTGATGTCCTGCACTGCAGATTTCTGAACAAAATTGATTCTAGTTTTAAGCCCTTATTCAATGCTTTTGTAATATTTACAACCCATCTTGCATGTGCATTTTTGTATGTTTCCTTGATGTTAAAATGAGGCTTCATGCCACCTCTTATACATAAACAAAAATTCACTGGTTTGTGAATCAGTTGAGGAGGTGATAAATTTAAAATTTGCTTACAAAACATTGCATAACATATCCTTACAAAATCAAGATGATCAAGATCGTAAACAATAACAGTAGTGCATATTCATCATGTGACCCATATTAAATTTAATATTCAAAATGATTAAATTTAACAATATGTTCATACCAATTTTTAACTGAGAGACTTTCAACCATAAAAATATTTGAAATATTTCTGTGGAACACGCTAATTATATTATTATATGATTAGAAATGCTAGTAAAACTTTTCATTAGAGAATGACTAAAGAAAGTTAAATGAGAAACAATAGAAAAGAAAAAGATAAAAACACACAAACTAAAATGAATATAAGCATTGAACCAAAAGAATCAACTGAAAAAATGAAAAGCAAATATATACATTATCATGATCCATATGGGATAGAATTTTGATTTCTCGGAGAATTCTCTTTGAATGAACCATGTTCCCGAAGGCATTACTTATTTTCTTGATAGCAACACGTTCATTTGTCTCTGAGTTGAAAGCTGAGCTGAAGAAGAGCACAAGAATTTTATTAAGAAACATATAATAGCAAGCCAAAATAAACAAAGCTTAGGAATGAGTTGACACATCTATATCAAAATCAACACCAATGGATCAAAACTATTTAACACGGAAATTTAAATTACAGTCAAACTTGTTTATAAAGGTCATGTTTTCATTCCATGTCTAGCTGGTCTTACATAAGAAGATGAAGACCCAAGAATACATGGACTGCAGTCTGAAGATGCATGTCAATACAGGCATATTTGTAATGCAACAGTGACAAAGAACATGCCTGATTTTCAAATGACGTGCGGTTTAACCATAAATAGATAAAAATGATAATAGGAAACTTCAAATGGATGGGATAATGCTCAAATGACAGCGGTGGAGCTGGTAACGTCGAGAGACAACTTCTAAAAGCACCGAAGCCATAACCATATCACTCTTGAGAATCGTTTTTTATTCAATATAAACATGAGGTATATTTGCAACTAATTTTTTGGACCTTTTAATGTTCTCTATTGAAATTCTTCACATGTACGCCAATCTCATGCAATGGATCTTTGGGCTAGTGCAATAAAGTATCAGTGTATTGGTATCACTGAGTTGGGGATTTGTGCTCTTTTGGTTATTGCCATAAAATTTGAGTTCATAACTATATACCATCAATGATCAGTACTACCGAGTTCATGACATTCGAGTTCATAACGATTACTATGCATTTCACCCTATTGCTCAACTAAAACAGATCTTGCAATTTTAAGAATCTGGTGAACGTTTACCCTTAGTATCCCATTGTTAAAACATTTTTTTCTGAATATATAATTAATTTGGTAGTGGATGTAGGAATAGTTTCCAAGCAAACATGACCAATCACCTTTAACAAGATCTATTTATGACTTCTTAAAAATTGTAATCTCTTCACCATCATCCTAACCTTACTCTAACCACAGGATGTCTGCTACGTTAATCTCTTTTTGCTATTCGTTTCTATTAAAAAGATTGTAATTTTTTTGCAGTTAATTTTATAGTTTTTAAGATTAACATATGCTTCCACTAAATAAAAGTGTATGCCAAGGAGCTCATGTATATTAACAATAACAGGCAAGACTCTTGATGTGAAATTTCTAAATTCAATTTACATTCTACACCGGTTTCTTTTTAACTACATGTCTAAAGGTTCATTTCGTAATCTAGTAATAATTCCAACAGGTACATACGGTAATCTAATTATGGTCCTACAACCCCTGATGTAGTTGGTTTATAGCAATCATCAAAATCGAAAACAAATGAACAAATTTCCTTAATATAAAATTAGATACACTCATGAAAGACTTGTGCAAACACAAGATTCCACTGAACTCAATTTTATACACAGCCTAGAATTTACTGGCATCGAAACCGGAGCGTGGTGAATTTAAAGAATAAACCAAACAAACAGGGAGCAGTACCAAACTAAACCGTATGCACCGCGACCGAGAGGCCGAAACGGAGGCCCGTATTTGACAGGGAGCTCGAAAGGAGCGCCGAAAATATTGTACAACATGAATTTTCCGCCATGAGTGAGTACTCCAGTGCTACTAGTACCCGCTGCTGCAACTTGCTGCTCCATTCTGCCGCTGCTATTTCGGCCGGGAGTTCACAAAACGCACACAATTGCAGCAGGGAAAATCCAGAAAACGAATTAGCGGAAAGAAATGCAGGGAAGCTTTCCGGAAATCTAAGCGGAGTAGCCGTGTACTTGGCAGAAGCGTTTCCTGCGCATTTCTAGTCGCAACTTTTGCTGCACAATGCCGCTGTTTCGCCGAACCTTCCGGGAAATAACTTGTTCTACGCCTCCTTGCCAAACATTGGCTCGGTTTGGCTTCGGCATTGACCAGTGACACCAGTGCTGTCGTTTTTCGTTCCAACTGTGTCATCCTTTGGTCATACGCCGGGGCTTCACGGAATTTGACTGTGTTTCACTGCGATGTCTGAACACCAGGATCGTAGCACGTGTGCGATGAGCATTGGCCACAAACTTAGATGCAGAGTAAAAAATCGAGCGTTTGAAATTCAGCTTTGGAAGCGGGGTTGCGTTTACACCTCGGCTTTATCTTGAAATTTGTCTTCTGATGCTGCCCGGAGTATGTTGCCCGAGCGACCGGTTAGGGTTAAAACGTGTTCAGGAAAGAAAAAAAAAAAGAGAGGAAAAGACTTTCGAAGTTAAAAACGAAAATGGAACATGAAAATTTTTGAAGGTTTTCAGAACCTAAAATCCCTTAAACCAAAACCCTCTCTCTTACATGTTTTGTATCAACGGAAATGAAAGGTAAAAGGTTAAGTGTCGTTCAATGCTTAACGACCTCTTCGCTCAAAAGTCTCAGGTGAAAATTTGTTGGTCCAAGAAATAAAGAATTTTGGCTTTAATAACCTTTTTGAGCTATATTAACTATGTTTTTTGGGTTAAACAAGCCTGGTAATTGAGGTGTTAACTTAGTAATAAGATTGTTAATTTGCAAGCTTAAAGTTATAGGTTTGATTTGGTAGTCAATGCTAACTTATAATATTCTAATTTGAGGTCCTACACTCCTATAAAGTTTTAATTTGACTATATAAAAGGATCATCACCTAGAAGCTCAATGTTCTAGGGATGAGCAAAACATTAATCATTTTCGAAACCTAGGTCTTACAACTTGAGAAACAAGCACCTTACCATTACTCATGAAAATATCGTGTTTTCAATTAAAAACAAGTTTTTTGAAGCAAAGCCTTATTTTCATAGAGCTTGTCATTGATGAAAAAAAGCATCTCTGTGACAAAAAAAATATTTATTTATTTCTAAAAGAATCTGAGCTGTTGGGGATTTGAACCCTTGACCTCATGGTCTAAAACCATGGGCTCTTCTCCAAAAATGTAATCGCTTTTTATACCTCCCAATTAAATATGCTAAGAAAAAGGTTCCAGTGTAGACATTCCCAATCTCTTAATTAAAAATGCAGGAGAAAATATCTGTTGGACAAGACAACGAGGTATACATAGAACAGAAGGCAGAGAACAAGCTAAAACTTTTCTGATCCAATATGCTAAAAACTGTTTTTTTAAGATGAATTCAAAATCTGTTTGAAGAAAATAATATAGACCGCTAAGCCTGATAATTTATGTTACTGCTAATTTAACAAGTTTTGGATGAGAACTTGTTCGATGCAAATCATTTCTAATTACGTTTCCCCTTAATCTAAGCAACGCTGCAGGGCAGCGGGCAGCTCTGGTTCGGGCAGCACCCGGATTATCAGCCACTATCAGCCATGCACGTCAACTTTTCTTGGTGTGAAAACACAGATTAGGAATCAAGACGACTTTGACTTTATGATGAAGAACGTGACCGAAAGGTTTCCTTTTTTCAATGAACGACGTAACGGCTTATTCATATTTTAAGATTCCCTGTACATACCACCAACGATCAAAGTTGACAGAGCGCGTTGAATTCAACCGGATATTTTAAACCTCATTAGAATGACAGGTTTATGAGGAATTTTTTAAAACGTTGCATTTTATTTAAAAGATTTAAAATTCTAAATGTTTTTCCAGGGAAAATGCTGACTGTTTCAAAATTCAGCACTGCATGCTACGGCAAGGTAATAGTGGATATTGTAATGTAAGGTAATGATAGGGATTATTATTTGAAGTGATAGTTAAATATGGAATTTGGGATTTAAAATATAGGTGCATCCTAGGATTTATAGAAGTCTCTACTTACTTGTGACATGAGATTACGTGGCCAAGACCCATAACACTAAGCTAACATCTCGCATTATTATTTAAACATAGATTTTTATTTAATCATCCTAACTTTCGTATCGCAGTGAATGCAACTTAAGAATTAGGAAAAGACCTATTCAACTGAATGACCATTCCAGCTCCAAGAATATTCGTCACACGTTTCCTGCCCTTATTTTACACACAAGTCGTCCACAAGTTTTCTAACCTTATTTTACACGGAGGATGTTTTGATACGTCACAATTAACAGATTAAGTGAAATTTTTTTTAAAGAACAAAGGTAGATCACAATAAAGTACAGCTCATTACACAATTCATTTCAAAGAATTTGACGGCTCCACTGTACCCTTCTCTGGAGCATCCTTGACTGGGGGCTTACTTTAACATATTAAATTTTATATTAAGGTGGTTTGCACAGAAAAAATTCAGGCTCACGCCTAAATGGCTTTATATCAAGACAAGTCCTACATTTCTGCTTACGGAAAGGATTCCGCGTAGGAAGTTTGGACTTTTCTACGTAGACTTCAAAAAAAACATAAAGCAAAAGCTACGGGTCGTTATCCTTTTTGAAGGAGATACCAGGGTGGGCCCACCCTCACACGTTTTGTGGGCTTATTTTAGGCATATGATAACGAAATGTCGTGTCTTAATCAACGCATCTTGTTAAGGAACAAACCTGGAATGTATCCGTGCATGAGGGTTTACTTTAGCGCATTAAATTTTGTGGTAAGATAGTTTGGAGAGCCAAAATTTAGGCTTATGCCTAAATGGCTTATAAAAATCAGAGTCAAAACTGTTCCTCGTAGACTTAGAAAAAGCAAAAGCTTGCCATCGGTACATTGTATTAAACAAAATTCGGTCTCAAGCATTTTCATGTGGTCTTTGCTTCAAAGCAAAAGTGGACTTTCCATCATTTATCGCCTTTCATCAAATGCAACTTGACAATTCATTTTGAACATGTGCAAGAGGTATCAAACTAGCTTTGTTGCTTATAAGAAGGCATGAGAAGTCGCTTCGTGAAATTGGAAAAACGTGTAGATATTGTTAATACAATTGATTTCTATGACATTTATTTTGGTTAAGAGGCCAAATTTTGTCAACCATGCATTCTTTCTCACATTCTCTTCAGTGCATATGAGACCCACCCAAGTTCTTAGGGCCTCAATGTCATGCCTATATTATGTCAACCATGCCACCTTAGCACATGGGATCCACTCAAGTTCTTAAGGCTTGAATGTCATGCAAATAATATGTCAACATTGCCACCTCAGCACAAGGGACCCTCTCATGATTGTTAGGCCTTCATGTCACACATATAATATGTCAATGCTACCACCTAAATGTATGGGACCCACTTGATGAGTGGCGAGGTACCTCTACACTCAACCATACGAATACGAACATCTCACACACGATCCAATCGAACTCCAAAGACTAAGTGCTTACACGCCTTAAT
>MNCI01014449.1:196482-208227 GCA_015680685.1 Gnetum montanum
GTTCAGGGTGTGAACGGTAAGTGGGAACAGATACTGATGCTAGGTTAATTAAGGCTTAGTTAGTTAGTTAAAGTTAGTTAATTAGTCTCTTCACCCTTCACCTCACTAGCATAGGAGATAAAATAGAAAAGACATAAAAATCATATACCTCAGACTTACTGAACCATACAACTGTGACGAATATAAGTAAGTTTGGGAAGACAACGAATGATTAATCTTAAGTGTTCCATGAGGCGTGTAGGCACTTAGTCTGCAAAGTTCGACCGGATTGTGCGTGTAACACTCGTATTTGTATGGTTGAGTGTAGGGGTACCTCGCCACTCATTAATGCCTATGTTAATCTACAAGATGGGATAGATGATCCCATTGCGAATAACCATGGCCAGGGCAACAATGTAACAATGCGTAATAGCGGCCCATGACAGCATGCAAGGGTTCATGATTTCCCTGCTTCTATCCTTGGATTTCCTTTCACAGGTTAGACAATCGAGAGTACGTTTGGTACTTATCATTAAACAGTTCTAACATGGTACTCCACCTCCGAATGTATTTCGGTTCTAAGGATTGGTACCAGCTTTTTGCTTCTTTCACTGGTGTCCTTGGGAACAACTTCAATTTCTACCATTCGTTCTTGATGTTTTGCAATGCACATGCATCGTGGAATGCTTGTAAGTGATTTTGAGGATCAACGTTATATCCCCCTTCAAATCGTGGGATATTGTTCATGTCTAACCTCTTGATCCTACTATCCTTTTGGTGCCTTGTTGGAACTCTTACGGTCTCCGTGATATCTAACATGCTTCTAGTTGCGAGTAGGGGTTCTTCGTGGTCATCTTGTTCATAGTGTTTATGATGTCTACACGGTTCCCTACTCTCCCTTCTTCTATGTCGTGATTCCTTAGAGTACCCTTGTCCTCATTCTCGACTTTCTTGTCGATGTTTTTCACTTTGTTTTCCTTTATCCTCATCGTTAGGTTCCTTATGAATGTGTCCAGACACTAAAGGAGAGCGTGAAGGTGATGATGAAAGTGAAGAAGAAGGAGAACCATCACCATGACGGTGTTTTCTACCTTCTCTTTGGTGGTCTTGGCCTCAATCGTGATTACAATCAGAACATCCGCCCTTATCGTGTGTTTGTGTTCCCTCATTGAACACTTCGTGTTCATGGGGATCAGAACCAGGGTTGTGAATCGTGGAGTGGAGGTTCTGATACATCACCTCTTGACCATCGTTAGGAGGGGGAAGGTCATTTGGTGGAGAACCTATTGAAGCAGGCTCACCATCCCCAATTTTGCTTAAGACGTGTGGGGTGTTATGGGGCCATTTACCCTTCAAGGATGTGTGGTGACTCTCCTGTCGCAAGTCCCTTTGACATTGCACTTCTGTGGGATGATAGTCCCTTGTGTCATGATCACATGCAACATATTTTGCATAGAAAAGTGGCATGCCTATTCATGTGAGAACACAAAGCAACATGTTGGGAAATAATCGGTTGGAGGCAACACTATGTTACCCTCCAAGTCTCTCTAATGTAGTTGTTCATCTTGGTGGAGAATAAAGGTGAAATCGGGTACATACTCATTATGATGAGCATATACCACCTGAAACTGTTGAGGAACTGGGGGATCTTGGTTACATGTATTATGCCATTGACTGTCTCTTGTGTGAGTCCTATGTAGTGAAGTGCTCTTATGTGAAGAAGAAGACATTTTTGTCTTGTTTGGTGTGCAATGTACCATTGGCTTACCTTTCCTTGATTAACCCTAAGGGTTCGTTCTAGCATTCCAATGATATGGATGATTTCCTATGTTCTACGTAGCGCACAAACAACTAAGTCCCCGGCAATGGCACCAATGATGAGTGGCGAGGTACCCCTACACTCAACCATAAGAATACGAGTGTTTCACGTGCGATCCAGTCGAACTCTAAGGACTAAGTGCTTACATGCCTTAATGGAACACTCAGGGTTAATTAATTGTTGTCTTCCCAAACTTACTTGTATTGTCACGGTTGTATGGTTAAGTAAGCTTGAGGTATATGATTTTTATAACTTTTATCTTTTTTGGTGTCTTATGCTAATAATATAAAGGGAAGAGAACTAAGTGACTAACTTACATTAACTATTCATTAACTAAGTTCTAATTATCCTAACACCAATATCTATTCCCACTTGCCATACACATCCTGAACCAGTGCAACGCTGCTGGGATTACCAAACGCTAATTGTTACTGGGTTACCAAGCGCTACACGCATACTCGAAGCGATCATACTAAGTGCACTTAACTACGAGAATCAAGGGTTGAGAGAGAGATTAATTAACTAGGAAAGCATTAAACATTCAAAAATAATTAATTACTAATTAGCTTAATTTGTATGCTGCAAGGTTTATCATAAAGTTTGTCTTTATTGTCGTACACAAATGTGTGCTCAAGTACAATTTTCTCGAATAAAGATCTGTTCACTTTAAGACTCCTACTGTGGGTACATAGAAATTATTCTAACTCTGGAATGGTGAAACTGTAAGAGTTTAGCTAAGGGTCTAAGTCTAACCCTCAAAACAAAGGGCACTGCCTCTTATTTATAAAAGATGAGGTAGGATGTGATATCGCATAAGCGATATCACAGCTCATCACCACTCGAGTTCTCAATGCCAATTTTGCCAACTCAGCATATGGGACCCACTCAAGTTCTCTGAATGTTATGCAAATCATATGTCAACGCTGCCACCTTAGCACAAAGGACTCTCTCATGTTTTTTACGCCTCAATGTCATGCATATAATATGTCAATGCTACCACGTAAGCACATGGGATCCACTCAAGTTCTCAAGGCCTTAATGTCACATGTGTAATATGTCAATGCTACCAACTCAACACATAGGACCCACTCAAGTTATCAGGGCCTTAATGTCACACCCATAATATGTCAACATTGCCAACTCAACACATTGGATCCACTCAAGTTCTTAAGGCCTAAACATCATGTAAATAATATGTCAATGCTACCACCTTAGCACAAGAGACCCACTCATGTCTTTTAGGCCTTAATGTCATGTATATAATATGTCAACGCTACCACCTAAGCACATGGAACCCACTCAAGTTCTTAAGGCCTTAATGTCACACGTGTAATATGTCAACACTACCAACTCAGCACATGGGATCCACTCAAATTCTTAAGGCTGTAATGTCATGCATATAATATGTCAACATGGTGAACTCAATGCAAGGAACCCACTTAAGTTCTTAAGGTCTTAATGTCATGCACATAATATGTCGAAACTACCAACTTAGCACATGGGATCCAATCAAGTTATTAAGGCCTTAATATCAAGTACATAATATGTTAATGCTGCCAACTCAGCACATGGGACCCACTCAAGTTCTAAAGATCTTAATGTCACATAGATAATTTGTCAACATTGCCAACTTAGCAAATGGGACCCACTCAAGTTCTTAAATTAACTTACTCATCTTAATAATGAAATAAACTTTATAAAACTAAAGTAAATATAAATTTTATAAACTACATTTCTTGAAGTAATCTTTGTGATGCTAAATGATGAAGCATTAAAGTGTCGTGTTGATGGGCCTTCGTCGATGTGGCCTCATTGATGTAGCCCCATCGACATGGTGTTACCTCATCGACATGGTTGTGTCGACATAGCATTTGCTGTGTTTATGGGGCCCCGTCGACGCAGTGTCTATTTTGGCCTATAAATACACGTGCTCCCATTGTGTATTGGCATTCTTTGGTCAATAGTGTAGCTGAACTCTTGTAGTTTTATTTCGTAGTCTTAGAGAACAGTCAATGAGTGCCCGCAGTGTGGATTTGAGTTAGTTGTACAATGTCTTATTCGAGTGACAATGTACCTAGACACATTCCATGAACAACAATAAGATTAATATTGATTCTTATTCATTGTAGCACTTAGATTAAATTTACTTTCCATGTAATTTACATTTCATGTACTTAGTTAATATTTATGTTTCCATGCATGTTAATAAATTGGCAAAATTAGCGCAACCAATTTTGAGCGTAGACACGTATTTGCTTCATAATCCCAATAGCGTTATTGCTTGTTCACCCAGTAGTATAGCACTTGGTAATCCTAATAGTGGATACATGGGTTCAAGACATGTATGGGGACACTTATTGCTTGTAGGCTAGTTTAGACTTTACTTTCTATTGCTAATTAGTTAAATAAGTAATTTCTTTATTATCATTAGGATTAGCCTAAAACCAAAACAACATTAAGAATCATATGTCTCACTTTGGACTAAACCATACATGACAAAGCTACCACTAGTCTAAGTGGGAAGACAACAAACTGCGATTAAGGCATAATGATCTAGATGCCACAACTAGTCCCATCCATGGAATTTAACCAAATTGTGTGCAAATACTCGTGATTCATATGGTTGGGTGTAGGGGGTACCTCACCACTCATCATTAGCATTGTTGCCGAGGATGGTGCTAGTTATCTAGATTAGTTATATCATACACAATTGTTGTAAATGTAGTAACAATTTATCTTTTAGAAAATATTAAATCACATATATCATTAACTAAAAAAAATGTCGATTTCACAAGGAAGTGATAATGCATTGTATGTAGAGAACATTCATTGGAAAAATAATGAGATATATACTAGTGATCAACCTCATGTAGGGGTTTCCATATGTTCATGACCACCCTGACTACACTCAACGACTACATTCACCTAAGGTAGAAAATCTTAGAGGAGGTGAAGTAAGTCCTAGATCATGGAAGGCCTCAAGGCCTAGGACCTCCTCAAAACTTGAAAAAGATAAATTAAGGAACCATGGGGAACACTATAGAAGCCATGGCAACTCTCCTGGTTCCTCATCTTCCCTTCCTCTTCAATGTCTAGTTCTAATAAAGATGAACGTAGGTATAGAGATAGAGATCCACTATGGGGTTGAAATAAAAATAGAAATTGAAACTAATGGCAAAATAAAATACATCAAAGTGGGCATAGAAAAAATCATCATAATCAAACAAATAGAAATAAAAATTTTCACCATGACATGTCTACTGATGATGAACCCTTGTTGGCCACTAAGAGCATGATGTAGATCATAGAGTTAATTAAAATACCCCATAGGCATTGCAAGGAAAGTCACATCAAAAGGCTTAATATGAATAACATCCCTAAATTTGTGGGAGGCTATGATTCTAATCTACAACATCACTTCCAATCCTTCCATGATGCCTACATCTTACAAAACATTGAAAGTGGATGGCAAAAGCTTAAGCTCTTTTCTATGACACTAATAGACAAAGCTAAAGTGTGGTATAGATCATTGAAACCAAATTTAATCCATTGGTGGTCCACAATGTTAGAACTCTTCAATGAGAAATACCAAACCTATGTGAGGGTGTCCAACCTAAGGAAATGAATCCAAGGATGGAACAAGAACAACATGAGCCTTTGGATATGGCCTTAGATAGATACCATTCTCTACTTAATAAATGTCCAAGCCATGATTTTTCTCAAGAAGAGAAACTTTTCCACATTATAAATGGACTTCATAGTCAAACAAGAGAGACACTTGGGCTATATGCTTAAGGTCAATTATATGAACTAGGAACCCATCGATCCAAAAGCTAATCAAGTATGTGGAAAAAGAAGAAGGAGAGCTATTTAAATGAGAGAATGTTGAGAAATATCACTAGGATCCAACTATTCAAAAGAAGAGGATCCATATCTATGATGAGGAAAAAGAGGCAACTCTTGATGAGGCAATTTTACAACAAACCTTGTCAATACAAAATTCTGTTGATGGGCTTGAAGAAAAGCTAGATAAGATGTCGGAATGGATAAATGAAAAAGTTAAAACTTGCATAGAAATATTAGAGGGGAGAGTAATGCAAAACAAGTTAAGTGACCACAACAAAAGGAGGAAAAGGGGCCAAGGGATAGGTAAGAACACTAATTGGAAAAAATGGGAAATGGCTATAGAATAAGAGGCTATAGACTTAACCACTGAAGAAGATGATGGATGTGACATCTACATGTATAACCATTCAAAGGGCTATTGCTTGGTCATGTTACATCTACATGAGTATTGGGATTTTGCATTGAATCCCAAGTTCATACAAAAGTAAATACCTAGGAAATTACCTTTCTTACAAGGTAATTATAAACAATCCTACAACCAACTGTACCATCCAAGTGGGACTTTTTACCAGCCTCAACACTATCATCCAACGCAATGGCAAAACCCATAGTCGTGGGGGGCACCATCATCAAACTAATACTGCCCTTTCTACCAGTTGAACTTGTATGGATATTATGTTCAACAACTTGTTTCACCGACTAGTTCCACTTCCTCTAACTTGAATCACTATTACTACTCTCCTGAATATCATTAACCTGTAACATCTTATATGAGATCATCACCTCACACCTCTTACCCTCCATCATATCCTCAATATTCTCATACTCACCTCCACCATATGTCACCTCCAATAACATAGGAAGGTTCAACACCATAACATCAATGAAAGAATGCCACTTGTGTTGCAAACATACATAGAAATGATAATGCTAGTAGATCTCTACCACAATCTTAGAAATGTGCTTTCTTTAGGATGATTCCCACACATAAGCACAACACTTGTGGACCTACTAACTCATCCAAACTAGCACAATGCCAATCAAGTGCAACAACCTTCCTCTCACAACCAATGTCCTCCAATCCTAAGTAAAGGCCAACATCCATCGTTCCTACAACACCTAATAGAAGTAATGAATCAAGCACTATGAAGAGACAAAAAAATCCATGCATAAATAATCATGATAAAGGGTGTAGTTGTGGGTTGGAATTTTGAAATATTAACACAACCCCTATACTGATCCACCATAAAGTTCTAGAGCAAGTGTGTGAGAAAAACCTAGTTTACATAGTAGCCACTAAACTAGAAGACATCCAGTGGCTTGAAAATGAGAATATAAAACTGTTTCAAAGATGCATGGAAGAAATTGATACACTTATTAATTTTATACTTAAGAAAATGAACCAAATAGAGGACTTAGACACATATATCTTACACTCTTATTATACACTTGAAAAAAGGATATTAAACATGAAGACTTGAGAATTAAAATAGAAAATCAAGAAGAAGAAGCAAATACATTTGGATTGCCCAAAATAAACATACCATCAAGTCTAGATGAAGATACATCTTCAAAGGATGCAAATGAGACTATCACCAATGTTACATGTGCTACCACATGATTAATTAAATCAATAACAGTGATAGATGGGAAACCAGTGGTGTATAACTAGGGGATTATGTAGTCCATCTCTTGAATGTGTGGCCATAACATTAGTCGTGGGGGAGATGCTTCATCCTAGTTCAAGAACTAATAAGTGTTTTTCACATTTTTTTTTATAATTTTTTTATCATTTTCCCATTTCTTTCAAAATTTTCTGATTCTTCATATGTTTTCCATTTCTTAATATTTTTCTTTTCTTTATATTTTTTTTCTCTTTTCTTAAGTCATTCTCTTTATGTTTAATGAATGTAATTCATGTTTTTGTTAATAATATTGCCAAATCATTATCCAAAAGTCAACGCTATGTGTTGGGTTTTTGTGGTATGCTATCAAGATGATTGGGTAAGTAATTATGTAAAGCAATGAGACCACCTCATTCATCTCTCCAGTTCTCTGAATAAAAGGTCTTTTTCATGGAAACAATTTGGTTCTTCTTTCATGAAACTAAAATTAATCAATAATCATTGTACCTTGAAGAAGGAGGAAATGACCAAGTGGAAATGGCAAAAGGTGTGACCTCAAGGGAACTTGTTTGGTTTTCTTCTTATCTTCCTTTGTGTGGTTTATGACTCCTCTTTGAATGTATCATCAATCATCCATCGACCAATAAAAAGGAAGCTTTATCTTTGCATGATGTTGTTCCCATAAAAAAAAACTAAAAAACACACAATAGAAAAAAGGAGACTAAAAAAACAATAATGAGAATTCAAAGCACACCCCTTAGACACAATAACAAGCTACAAGCACTGGTTATGGGGTTGGAAAGACATGTCACCCATGCCTGAAGGTGCCCCTCTAACTAAGGCCCTTCCTTCCTTCTTCTCTTTTTGGAGTGGTGATTATTCTTTAAGATGGTTGTGACTCATGGTGGTTGGTAGGATGGAACACATTTGATGAGTGGCAAGGTATCCCTACGCTCAACCATACGAATACAAGTGTACACACACGATCTAGTTGAATTCCAAGGACTAAGTGCACGCGTCTTTGTGGAACAAGGATGGGTTGATCAATCATTGTCTTCCCAAGATTATTTGTATAGCACAATTGTATGGTTAAGTAAACTTGAGGTACATGATTTTTATAGTTTTTATGTTTTTATGTCCTAGTGCTACAAAGGAAGGAGAGAGAGTTAACTAAGTAACTAATTTTAATTTAACTACTAAATTATGCTTTAACTAGTCCTAACACGAGCATCTGTTCTCACTTGTTGTACACATTCTGAACTAGTGCAACACTACTGGGATTACCAAATACTAATCATTACTAGGTTACCAAGCATTACATGCATGCTCGAAGGGATCATACTGAGTGTGCTTACTTAGGAGAGTTGTAGGGTGAGAGAGAGAGCATTAATTAACTAAGGAAAGCATTAAATAATAGCAATTAACATTAATTAATGTATTCTAAATGCTACAAGGTTTATCACAAAGTTCATCTTTACTATCGTACACAAGGTGTGCTTAGGTACACAATGCTTGAATAAAGATTCATTTACTTTATGACACCTATTGCGGGCACTTAGAAATAATTCTATCTCTGGAAAGGGAAAAAGGCAAGAGTTTGGGTAAGGGACTAAGACTAACTATGCAAACCAAGTGCACCCACCTCTTATTTATAGGCAATGAGGCAAGCCCCGATATTGCTTGGAAGGCTCCGATATCGCAGCTCATCAACATTAATGCTAGGTTACTGTTCATGGTGTGGACTTGGTGTGGGCTTGGTTTGAACTAGTGTGGATAGGTATGTTGATCATTTTAATCACATTTATCCTAAGAACCTATTGTGGACATGGTTAAATACCTTACATCCCAATCTTTGCAATCCCTTCTCATACCATTATTCACCTCACTACTGCATGTGATTATGAGCCTTTTGGTTTTGTGTAGTATAGTACAACCTCCCAACCATATCAGTTGTGTGTTTTTTGGAACAAAGGCATGGTTTACATTTAACTTCTTGAGTTCGCATAAACATCTATGAAAGTGGTCATGTAGAGGCATTATGGTAGGAGCCTGCTTTGGGGAGGACCCACTTGCATAAATTTTGTTCATCATGGATTTGAACTAACCTTTACATCTTCTAAAACATCAATGACAGTTTCTCTAAATTTATGCATAATTTTGGGACTACTTCTCATCACTTTCAATTAATTTTTTACTTTTTTCTACTTTTCTATTCAAATATCCTTCAAGTTCAATATTTCTTAGTCATCTTCTGAATCAGACCTTTGGTTTCAAATATTCGAAAACTTGTGTGCTTCTAGAGTTACACTTATTAGCCGTGGAAGCTAGGGATGTTTGCTTTGAAATTTTTCTAACATCCTATTTAAAAACATCATGGCAACTAATAGTAATTGATCAAAATAATGTGAATAGTGTGATGATTTTAGTTACCTCATAGCCTTAGGCATAGTATGTTGTCATCACTTGCTTAAACGAAAACTAAGGGATCTGAAAAGAGTTAATTATCAAGGAAAATTTACCAAAACTAACGTTGATCCTTTGGTCACTATAGGTGATGCTAAAAGAAATGCCTACAGAAGAAGGTCTTTGGCCAAGCATGAAAACAAAGCGAAGAGGGGGACAATAAAGGATATGTCCATGGACAGATCATAGCACATACAAGATAACAGCTCAAGCATCGCATGTTTGTTAGATCCATGGGATGATGAGAAGAAATTTTAGTCCCTCCTTTAAAAATGTTATACATAACCAGAGAAGCATTAACATAACAATCAAGGTTGGATGTTTGCCACTGCTAGCAACAACAAGAAGAATCATTTTTAGTAAATTTTTGAAGACCTCTACAAAAATTTTGTAATCTTCAATGTTTGTCCAATCTTTTTGTCACTTTGTCATTTATTATGCATCCACTAAAATAAAATTTTGTAATGCGGCACTTAGTTTTGTTATGTTAAGTATCAATCAATAATCCCATACCTTCTCAATTTTGTAAAGGAACTTGAGGATGAGTTTTCATTTAGTCGTAGGGGTATGATGAAATGTCAAAGTGTCACATCGATGGGCCCATCAATGCGACCCCATTGACATGGTGTTGCTTTATTGACATAGCATTTGCTACATTTATGGGGCCCTATCACCGCAGTGTCTATTTTGACTTAAAAATACACATGCTCTTATCGTGTATTGGCATTATTTGGTCAATAGAGTAGCTGAACTCTTTTAGTTTTATTTTGTAGTCTTAGAGAATAGTCAGTGAGTGCCCATAGTGTGCATTTGAGTCAGTTGTATGGCATCTTATTCGAGTGGCAATGTATCTAAACACATTCCATGAACGACAATAAGATCGAGATTGATTCTTATTCATTGTAGCACTTTGACTTAGATTAAATGTACTTTCCATGCAATTTACCCATCATGTACTTAGTTAATATTTACATTTTCATGCATGTTAATGAATTGGTGAAGCGAGCATGACTAGTTTCAAGCGTAAACACGTATTTTCTTGGTAATCCTAGTAGCATTATTGCTTGGTTTGCTTAGTAGCATAGCATTTGGTAATCCCGATAATGGATACATGAGTTCAGGACATGTACAACAAGCTGGGCATGGATACTCATTGCCCGTAGGCTAGTTTAGACTTTACTTTCTGTTGCTAATTAGTTAAATAATTAATTTCTTTATTATCATTAGGAGTAGCCTAGGGCTGAAACAACATCAAGAATCATATGCCTCAATTTGGACTAAACCATATGTGACAAAGCTACCACTAGTCTAAGTGGGAAGACATTGAATTGCAATCAAGGCATAATGATCTAAATGCCACACCTAGTCCCATCCACGAAATTTGACTCAATTATGCATGAATGCTTCTGATTCATATGGTTGGGCATAGGGGATACCTCTCTACTGATTACTAAAATAAATATATTTTTTAAAAACACCTAAAGAAAAAAGAAACTTTCTCCCAAAACTAACTTTGAAGAAAAAATATTTTTTCAAACTTTATAAAATTAATTTTATAATAAAAATAAATTTTCTAAAAAGAGCTACTCTAAATTAAACTTCTTGAAACAATCTTGATTAAGTTGAGATAAATAAATTTTTTTAAAAATTATTTAAAAAACGTTCAACCAAAATCAACTACCAAAAAATAAATTTTCTAAAAGAACATCCATGATCTTTAGTGATAAATCCAAAAATTTTAAGCCAATGGTATCATAGTTACAATATCGTATCTCATCATATGTTATCGTATAAACGATATCACGGGATGCATGCCAGCCTATATAAGCAACACTTAGATGCATGGATCCACAGTAGATTTGATAGCCTAGTAATAGAACTCTTTCAATTTGTTTTCTTGAATTCAGTACTAAGCAATGTGTGCTTGTAGTATGATGTTTTGTAATTAAATGGATTTTTTATTCAAGTATGATTGATGAGACGCGACTTGCACTAGGCCGCGATATCGCGTCT
>MNCI01014449.1:214105-233310 GCA_015680685.1 Gnetum montanum
GTTTTCTTGTGGTGCTTGAACTCAACCTCGTGCAATAAGTACAAGCTAGCCACTTGCTTCTTTAATTCTGATTGTGACTGTCTAGTAGTCAACATAGCTAGATTTGCATACTAGAGATTAGCAAGCTCCATGTATTCTGTCATCTCCTCAATCTGTAACTCCTTCATGCAAATTTCCGCCTAATTATAGGCATCTATCCCATTAACTATAGGTTGCCAAATTTCTCTTCCTTATTAGAGTTGCTAGAGGGTTTCATTTACTTTTTCCTTTGCCAATTAGATGTGTTTTTCATTAACTTCTTTCTATAGAGTGACATGATCTCTGTAATAATCCTTGACTCTCAAATTTAAGAACCTCTAACTTCTAGGGAGCTAACTCTATTATAGTTTCTAGTGAAGGACATGGATCTCCTCCATGAAGAGGTGTCTATTTTTAGCTACTAATCTCCTTAGTTCTATGTTCACTCTATCTAGTTGCTCCTACTATTAATGGATAAAGTCAATCAATTGTTGTTTATGCTTAGCAACATTTTGCAAGCAATTAATTTTGTAGCTAGTTGCACATTCTCCTGGTGGATCAGATTCAAGGCCATTTGAATTTTTCATTATGTAGCCTCTACCAAGGATCGATAGAACACCATCACCTCCATTGCACCCTCAACCCATTTCAGTTTTATGTGAAGTTGTTTAAGAGCTTCATGTCTTGTCAACGCTAGGTTGAGAAATGCAAGGCCAGCAATTTGACCTCTTAATTTAGCAAATTTAGTAGCCAAACATTCATGAGCTCCTTAGTTGTTTTGAGTTACCTTTCCAAGATAATTTTTTTGCCCCTTGCCTCTAGTAGCTTCGACTAGGCTGTAATAATATTATTTGGAAGACCAAAGATATCTGGAAGAAGTTGCCTAATTCCCACTAGTCGATCCAACAAATTTTCATGGTACACTATGCTTAATCTACTGCTTATGGTCCCTGTAGATGTTTCCACATCTTTGAGTATAGTGACATCTAGTACAGACACCAAAGGTGCATTGAGTGTTTCAGTAATTTTATCAGCAACCACTTCTGCTATTGTCTCCTACCCTTGGTGTTGCATCACCAGCATTATTGCCCCTTCACCTTCCTCCAAGCACACCAAGAAGGTTGTGATGTTCCTAGATATTTTTAGGAGTGGCTGCTATTCTACGAGAGATACCATGACCTCCCTAACACTAGGATTCAACCTTGTAAACAATTGCATTCGTTGGAGCAAGAATATGGATCCACCTCCCCCCATTAGGCTGATTGTTTAGGCCACCTTATTTAGGTGACTCACCATTAGTTGGTACACATATGGGTCCCCATCAATCATGCCTGCTTGTTGCTCTTGTTCACTCAAGAGCTATTCTCAGTATTCCCACAACTATTGGGCTCTTACAACAACGTTCAACATAGTTGTTTGAGTGGCAGGTGGAGGTGGTGGCTAGTGCTTCTCTTCTTGAATGATTATTGTAGGCGTTTTATCTTTCATCATCTCTACCTAATTAGTGGTCAAAGAATGCTTGACAGCATCATTTATATAATAGACTATCCCTCCCCTCAAACATAATTTTCTAATGAGGCATGGGAAGGGAAGTGTTTTCCTTCCACATTCATTCTCTTTAAATCGCTTCTCCATCTCTAGATAGATGAACTATGGAAGGTTGATAGGGAATATCCCACTCAGAGCAATGCACACATGAGCAGAAAAGGCAGTGATTTTGTTGTGCCTCACCATGAGGTTTAGGTGGAAGGTTGCAATCTTGTAGTGGATCCTTTCTACTAGTGTGAGCATACCAAACTCCTTGTAATCGACACCATAACACTGTTGCACCCATTCCTTTTTGATGCTAAGGCCTACCTACACTGGAATCTTAGTGAGATTCGCCCTTGTTTCTAGAAACCCAAATACTTCAGCAATGGCCTGCACCAAGTAGGACACTAAGATGTTCTTGATTTTGACTATTGAATTAGCTTATCTATAATTTTAGAATAAGAATGTCTTTCTCATGTACCACTCCCTAGTGGAAGTGATAATTGGCCACATAGGAGAGGTTTTCAATTGGTCCTGTACTTCTTTAGGTGCTTGCTCTAAGAAAGGGCCAAATTTTAACTTCTAGAGCACTATTTTTTGGACCTCCCTTAATCTTATTTAATTTAGACATGCTTCTGTAAAGGTCACCTCAAGGTTTACTTGCTGAGCTAGTGCCTCATCCTGGTGGGAATGTTCTATTGCTATTGCTGGTTCTAGAATTTGATAAATAGACTCCACCTCGACCTCTTCCCTAAGAGGACCCATGGTGTGGATTACAAGTAGTTCTTCCTGGGCTTGTTATTAACCCCTTTTTATTTTTTGCCACTTCTCCCTTTGTTGAAATGGTCCTCCTTCCTATGTGTGCTTTCCTTTTGGTGCCATCCACGATCACAACACATCTATGGATTAGTAGATATAATGTGTAACTTTGAATATTTGAGTACCTTATCTTGTCAATTAGTTACACTTAGGTAAGGTTGGACCATGGTAGATTGATACTTTACGATTATTTTATTAATTAATTTTCTTATAACTATCATCAAAACTCATTGGAAGAGTTTAACTTCTATAATTTGGTGTTTAAATGTTGATTTCTTAGTTAAACCTTTGTGGGAGTTAGAAAAAATGGCAAAGGTTATAAAATGGCACATTTGTGGCCCCACAACTAAGGGCTTACCTCCTATAGCTATAGGATTGAAGAACGGAGTGATTTGGATAAACAATTAGGAAGTTATGGGCTCTAAAAGGTTCTAGGCTCTGAAAATTTGAAAAACTTCCTTGGTGTTTGTGAGCAAATGTGAAAATTTCAAAGGGGGGTCATGCATATTTATACTATTTTTGCGCTATGTCAACAGGGCCATGTATACATGGCCTCATATATGCATTAGCTCCATCGATGGGGCCCCATATATGAGGTCCGTAGACAAAATTTTTAAATGCAAATATCATGAAAAATACAAGGAACTTTTTGAATGAATTTGGAGTCCATGGAGTTCCAAAAAAGCCAAGAATATGATGAAATCATTAAAGAGGTTTTTTGAAAGCTCAAAAATTGAACACTTTGATGGAGTATGTGTGTATATAACAAAATATGTAAAGGAGCAAATGTTTTGATGCAGAAGATTAATATATGAAAGATTTTGATTGCAAGAATGCCTAAGGATAAGATGCTTAATGAGTCCAACCAAGAGATATGCAAGTGTGTTTTTCCCATAGTAGGCACATGCCTTATTTGCCCTTTCATAACCTTAACCTAAGGATTTTTTTGATCCCATAGGTGATTAATGGTTGATGGAAGTTAAGGACCAAAACTTGGAAGATTTTACCAAAGAATTCAAACACATCAAACAAACACATCGAATCAAAAACATGGGCATCGAGGGTGAGGTGAGTTATGGGTACATAGATGAATGATGGAGAAGGTGGAATGGAATTTTGAATTGAGATCATAAGAAGTCCCTTTTGGATTTTTGTTTAAATGACCTAAGAAGATTCATCCTTAGTCCAGATTAAAATCAACCACTTTCAATGACTTTGCATCACCAATCCAAGACCGATCCACCCCCTCAAGAGACAAGAGTGCTCCCATAAAACAACCATAGTTCCATAAAGAGAAGAAAAGAGAAGTAAGAAGCGAAAGAGGACCTTAGTTAGAGGGGACCTTTAACCATGGGTAACATGTCTTTCTAGTCCCACAACCAATGCTTGTAGCCTATTTATTTGTCTAAGAGGTGTGCTTTGAATTCTAATCATGTTTTTTTTTGTGTTTTTTTCCTTTTTGGATGGGAACCACACCATGCAAAGACTTTATTTAACTTCCTATTATTGGTCGATACAGAATGGCAAGAAGTTTATGAAAACACTCATGCACCTAAGCAAGTAGAAGAGTATAAAGAGTATTGAGTTCCCTTGAAGTCACACCTTGTCCAAACCTTTGATTTCTTCCCAATTCTGGAAACTACTAATGTTACAAATTCATTAAAAGTTTATTTAATGAAAAGGGACCTCAAACTTCCAGAACAAGGAAAACCATAGAGTTTGTGAATGGGTCAATGTCATGGACTCACTGCTTGTTCCATGAAAAAGAAACCATGACTTAGCCATTGGTACCAAAATTCAGAAATAGAAACCAAACATTAGCAAACAAAATATTAATCACAAACCACCATCAGTAATAGCTACAACACTACTATGTCCTGTTGGCACAAAGCTCATTTATTAACAAAAATTAGAAAATCACACTAAACTAAAGTAAGATATATAAGAAAGTGTAAAATACTCAAGAAATATTTAAATGTATTAACGATGGTGTAAAATAAGAAAAATTTTTAAAATCAAAAATGTGTAAAATGAACAAATTACAAAGATAAAAATGTGTAAAACAAAAAATAGAAAAACTAAGGAGCCATGTATATGATTAGCATGGGGTGCCATCTCCCCCATGACTGAGTTGGAAGGAGGAGATTTGAAAAATTGAGCTTGGTTGCCCATCCATTGAGGTATTTGTTGCATTGGCTTGGTTTGGCTTATGGAAAGGATTTATCTATTGGATGTTGACCAACTGCTTTTTGTTTGGGCTTTCAAGTTTGTATATGATCATGGCCCCAGAAGAAAATGGTTCATCAATTATATAAGGCCCCTTCCACAATGTTTGGAATTTTGTTTTTTGAGGTACATGTGTGGGATTCCAATAGAGAACCTTATTTCCTAGTTGAAATTTTACTTTCCATATTCTAAGATCATGACATTTTTTGTTAAATGCCTTATGCACTTCATTTAAAGATAGGGCTACTAATTGATTTTCATCTAGCACATTTAGGTTGATCAGTCTTTTTTTTTATGCTAGACTTAGGTCAAGATCCAAGTCACAGGTTGTTGAGAGTGTACGGAGCTTGGATTAACTTGGGAGTGTTGAAAGTTTTTTGTACACCATCTTGTAGGGAGAGTAGCTAATAGGGAGTTTCCATGTTGAGCGATGGGCCTAAAGGGCATTATTGAGTTTTGTGCTCTAGTTTGTCCTATATTTGCTAATAGTTCTTGTTAGAATCTTTGTGATATCCTTGTTAGTCACCTCTACTTGATCGTTGGCTTGGGGATGATAGGGTGTTAATTTATGATCAACCCCCATGCATTGCATGAGTTTCCAAAAAGTGGCACTTGTAAAATGAGTTCTATTATTAGAAATTAGTGCATGTGACACCCCAAACTTATTCACAACATTTTATTGTACACATCAAGTAGCAATGGATGATGTACAGTCGATGACGATTGCTGCTTTTGCCCATTTAGTACAGTAGTCAATGATGATAATTATATACACCTTCTTGTTAGATATGGATGTGATGGAACCCATGAAATCTATGTCCCATATATCAAAGGGTTCTAGTAGTTAAATCCATTGTTGAGGACCCTCCATTCATGTGGTCATCCCATCATCTCGTTGACAATGTTCATAGGATTGGACAAATTGGTGGATGTCCATGAAGATTATGGGCCAATAGTATCCTACCATTAGGACTTTTATGGTTGTGCATCTCCTAGCATAGTGGCCCCCACAAGGACCTTCATGAGCATCTTGGAGAATGCGCAATTGATCTGCATCAAGTACACATTAGCGAACTAGGCCATCGACAAACACCTTGTAAAGGTGTCTGTTGATTTCCATGAAGTGCTTAGCCTCATGTAGAAATTGTTATTTCTTCTTGTGGTCCAGGTCTTGTGGCATCTCCTAAGTAAGAAGACAAGTGAGGATGCCATCATACAATTTTGGTTCTATGGGCATTTGTTCATTTATTGTAGCAACAAAAAGGAGTTCATCGGGAAATTGGTTAGAGAGTAGACTCTCCTTCTCTTTGTTATCCCATCTTAATCGAGAAGGATGATCAATGACCAATGACCAAATTCTTAGTCCCCTTTTGATCTACCATTGTAAGATTAAATTCCTACAAGATCACTAGCCACAGTATAACATGGGGCCTCACTATTGGCTTATTCATGAGAAAGCAAATGGCACTGTGATTAGTGTGCACAAACACTTTATATCCAAGCACATAGTTCTTGAACTTTTCTAAACCATACACCACCATAATCAGTTATTTTTCCATGGTGGTGTAATTCAATTGTGCATCCATAATGATTTGACTTGCACAGTGGATGTAATATGAACATTTCTTATCATCCAACTACATAAGCATAACTCTCAAGGTGTAGTTAGATGCATCCATCATGATATGGAATGGTCTGGACCAATCAGGTGCTAGTAGAATTGGAGTCTCTACGAGCTTTTGCTTGAGGCTTTAGAATGCATTTTCACATTCCTCAAGCTAGACAAAGAAAACATCTTTCTTTGTTAGCTTAACCAATTGTTTGACAATCTTAGAGAAATTCTCTATGAATTTCCTGTAGTAGCTAATGTGTCCAAGGAATTATTGAACATCTTTAATAGTTTCTAGTTGATGGGTGATTCCTTAGATGATCCTTATCTTTTTAGGATCTACCTCAATCCCTTATTGTGAAATGCAGTGCCCCAATACAATGCCTTATTGGACCATGAGATGGCTCTTTTGCCAATTAAGTCATAGATTTGTTTTTACACATCTTTTTAGTACTTTCTCAAGGCAGTTTAAGGCTTGCTCGAATGTAACACTATAGGTGGAGAAGTCATCCATGAAGACTTCCACTCTACTCCCTATTTACTATTGAAAGATACTTAAGACTAAACATTGGAAAGTAGTAGGAGCATTGCATAGACCAAAAGGCATCTCATGATATGCAAAGGTCCCCTAGGGACTTATGAGTGTTGTTTTGGTTTGATATTCTACTGCAATGTGGATTTGATTATAGCCACTATAACCATCCAAAAAACTATAATAGAAATGCCCAGATATGGCATTCAACACCTGATCAACAAATAGCAAAAAAATCATCTTTGAATGTTGCCATGTTTAATAGCCTAAAGTTGATACAAAGCCGCCATTTGCCACATCTCTTTGGTACTATCATGAGTGGCTGACCCACTTGCTATTCACAATGGGGTAGATAAACCTTACCTTTAGGAGTTGCTCAATCTTCTCTTTGACAACTTACTTCAATTTTGGGTTCAATCGTTGTTATGGTTACCTCCTTGGCTTCATGGATGGATCAATGTAAATGTGATGCTAGCATATCCATGGATCAATTCGAGTAAGCTTAGGATATGACCAAGTAATGGTTGTTGGTCATTTATTGATCACTTTCAATAGTTTTACTTTCTATTCAAGATCAAGTTTGGAATTGAGTATGACCAGCTTGCCATTTTTTAAGAATGCATATTCTAGGCTAGCAGGTAGAGTTTACAACTCCAGGGACTCTTGTTTAAAATTCTCAGGGATCTCCAATTGTTCCTAATCTATATCATCACTAAGTATCAGAGAGTTGGTGTTCAACTCACTCTAGTCCATCCATACCTATGACATAAGTGCATGCAATCTCTCAGCAAGTTCCATGCACATTGTGTTACTGTCAGAATCAATGGCCAACCACTATGTACCCTCTTGTTTTTTAGCTAATGCATATAGACACCTTTGAATATTTGTTTCATGTGCACACTACTTCCATGTGGAAATAGATGCTCATTTCACAGACCAGAGCTTTTGCATGCAATTGCACCCTGTATCGCTATAAGTAATGCATGGAACTCATCTCTTCTTGATCTTTCCAAATGCATTTTCCTTTGATATCTCCAAGGAAATATCTCTAATGTTCATTCTTGCATCAAAAATTCTTAACCATTTCCTTTCCATAATGACTGGGAAATCCCCTTATAGTTTTCAACCTTGGTTACTAGGAAATTGGTAGGATAAGACCATCCACAAACAATGGTCATAATGTCTTCAACTAGTCCCAATGAAATAATGATGGACTAGTCTACCAATTTCAATATGATATTATTCTTCTTGAGAGGTGGTAGGTTCCATGTAGTATACATCCCATGAGAAATCAATTTCACATTAGAACCTAAATCAAGAAGAGATTTACATGGTTCATTCCCAGCAATATGTAGATAGATAAGAGGACTTCCAAGATTAGCTAATTTCTTAGAAATGTTACCAGCCTGAATCCAATCAGATACAACATGGGTGAGCATAACAGTATGGATTTTGGATGACATTTGGTTTGAAGGGGACCTCATGAAATGGTTTGTAGAGGATGAAGTAGGAGAAGGATAACCAATCACCTAAGTCTGTGAGGGCTTAGTAGGGCTATTGGGTCAAAAGAAGGATCTTTTATGAGCATAAGATTTTGAACCCCTCAGTTGATTTATTGATTGTAGATTAATGGCCCTCATAGCATTATGTTGTTGCAGTTGGGCTGGAAGTTAACCTTGCATAGATGGAGTAGGCAATAGCTATGTTAAGGTTGGAGGAACAGGTGCATAAAAAAGAGGAGGATAAGGATAAAACGTGGCATCCCTCCTGGAATGTGGAGAGTGAGCTTTATAGTATTCGAGAGGATGGTAATGATGTTGGAAAAGAGAAATGTGACTAAAAGAGTCATGCAAAGAAAGGGATTATTAAATGTAATATTCATATAGATATGATTACCTATGAGGGTATTATTGCCTTGGTGGTGGCATCCCCCATGACTATGATTAGTGCCATTATTGATATTGCTCGTACAGTTGCAGTAGAGTTCCACTTGGATAATATTGTTATTGCTGATGGAACTTCCTAAGATTGCCTTGAGGATAAGGCAACTTTCTGGGTGTTTAATGTTTTGGTAGTCATGGATTTAGAGCATACACCCCAAACTCTTGTAAGTATGACCCAATGGGGTAACATCCCTTAAGATGTTTGTATTGGTAGATGTCACATCCACCATCATCATCTAACTTAGTTTTTACAACTTCATCTATTACTGCAATTTTGCCCTTACCCCTTTTGTAAGCATGTTCAACTTCTCTTCACCTCCTATGGTTATGATCACTATGCTCTTATGATTCTTCAGTGATTTTCAAAGCAGTTTGGAATTTTTCATCCAAAAAATCCCACATTTTATCCACCTTAGCTGAAATTTCAAACATATATTTTTGGACTGACAAGGTCTTTTTGTTCACCACCTCATTAAGTAGTGATTCCTCCTCACTATCACAAAATTGGACTTCCCTCTTTCTAATGGAAGGATCCGTATTGTATTCCTTTGCACTTTCACATTTCCTCAACTCTCCTTCTTCTTTTGCTACTTGCTCAATTAGCCTTTGAATCTCATGGGCTCTACATTTGAATAGTTTCCCTTGGGCATAGACCCTAAGAGTTCTCCTCATTTTTTTTCTAAGTCCATCTATGATATGGTGAAGTTGTTCCCGCTGAGAATAACCATGGCCAAGGCATTGGTATATGAGGGAATAGCATCTACCCATGGCAATGTCCAAGGATTCATAAGTTCCTTACTTTCATCCTTGGATCTACCTTCTTAGATTAGACACTCTAGAGTATGTCTAATACTTGTTAAATAGCTCCAGCATTATACTCCATCAGTGGATAGATTCTAGCTCTAAGAAACAGTACCAGCTTTCTGCTTCCTTGATGAGTGTCTCAAGAAATAGCTTTAGTTTCTGCCAATTGTTTTTGATGTTTTCTAAGGCATAAGCATCATGAAAAGCTTGAAGATATGTTTGTGAATTAGAGTAGTATCCCCCTTCAAATTTGGAAACATTGTTCACATTAAGTTGTATGATCCGACTATCTTTCACATGCATGGTTAGAATTTTTATAGCCTCTACAATATTTAGCATGCTTTGGGTTGCCGACAAAGGCTCATCATCATCATTATTTCATTGTTGCCAATGATGTCCTCTATTATCCCTTCATTTATTATGGGCTTGATGATCATCATTAGTGTCCTACTGTTCACCTCCATTATGATTGTTCTTTTTGTGGAATTTGTTATAACTAGAAGAGGAAGAAACAAATAAAGATGAAGAGGCAAAGAGAGAGGAGGACTATCACCACCATGGTATATGCCAACTCCCCTTCGGCTGTCACAACCATGTTCTTCAATTTTCTTATCTTAATGCTTATCCAAGCCCTTGTCTTGACTACCACATTTACTTGAATTTGGATTGTTGATAGTGGACCCCAAATGTAGGGCAACACTCCCATCATTAGGAACAAGGGGTGGATAATTTTCATGTTAAGAGCCCCTAAAGGAAGGGTCCTTATTATCATCTTGGTTAAGTAGGAACAAGGAATTGGTACACTATTTTCCCTTCACAAAATCATGATGCTTCTCCTGGTGTCGAGCTCTCCTACATTGTGTTTTAGTGAGACGATAGTCCCAATAGTTGTAATCATGCCTAACATACTCCTCTTGAAGATCTTGGATGCCTAATGTAGCAACAGAAAACATCGACAACTAGAACGTTGAGGGGTTCATGGATGCATAGCCTTAACCTCACCTCTAGGCGAGGGTCTTTGCTGGGGAAACAGAGGTGGAGTTCCCTAGATGATCTTGTCAATTGAATAGAGACTTTATTGGCTGCAACCAAGGTATCAGGCACAACTAGGGGGTGGCATTGTTAGCCAAAAATGCGAGTGTTGGCAATGTTCTTAGCAGTACTAAGGTTGGCTAAGCTTGAGCATAGTAGGTTTCATGGCATAAGAACAGTGATGCAAGTGTGCAATAAACATGTAGAATAGCGAAAAATTCGAATGCGGTACTAAATGTCAAAGAAAATGCTTAAAATGCAACATAGGAAATACTTAGAATGCAATAGATTTTGAGAGAAAAAGAGAAAGAATGGCACCACCCCAGACAGGAAGTGTAGCAATTACAAATAAGATTTGTGAAGGTATGTGGTGTACAAATAGGTGTAGTCGTAGCATAGCCAGAGTCTCTTAGGTATCCTGAGGTGAAGACTGACATCCGTTGCAAGGTCCATGCTTGCTAGGTTGGCTATCATGGTGTCCTACAACCTTGTGATGTGCTGTAATGTTGAGTAGGATGTAAAGGTATTGCCAAGGTGCTAATACACTCTGGTGTACAGGGTGCTCAAGGTGCTTCAAGTGCTAAATGGTGCTTTGAGATGCTAACTACTACTTGGATTTTGCTAGCCAAATGCTTCAAATGCCCATCACTAGAATGAATTACCAACCTCTAGAATGTGGAATGCAAGGTTATATATAGGTTTAGGATTAGCGTGAAGTTCAAATATGCTGCCAAGTGGCAAAGGGATAGGTGGGGCTATGCTAACTTTTACTACACTTCCACTGGAACAATTGGTGCTATGCTTTGGTATGTTCCATTGGACCCTGAGAGATTTCCTAACCATGGCTACACTGCCAAGACTACATGTGTCAAGATCATAGTGTACCTACAAATAGTGTAATTTTGAGGCTACGCTCTGGGACTATGTTCTTCCCTCTTTTAAGTGGGATCAAGCATAAGTACAATTTTGGGACATGGAGGGGGTACAAAAAGAGTGCAGGTTGTTGATCCTACTCTCTGGAGGAGTGTTGGAGCTAAAATGAGGGCTTGTGCTGAGCTCTGGAAGCTTTTGGAGGTAGTTTATTATTACTACGCTAGTTATTCTTTGAAGCGTAGCATAGTAATTAGGTAGATTTTGCAAAAAATTGAAGTCCAATGCTGCTACACTTGCTACACTAGAGAGCATAGTAGGATGGGGTAGAGCATAACATAGACACTTAGAAAAATCTTGCAAAATTTTCAGTCCTTGTTCTTGCTATGCCAACTACGCTCAGGAGTGTAGTAGGTTGGGTAGCTTTAGGAGTTAGAAAATCTGCCAAATGCCTCTTCCATGCTAAGCTAGCTTGACAACGTCTAGCTTGACACTTAGGCAAACTGGCCACCGGAGTGTTGCTACACTTGTTATGGTAGAGAGTATAGCAAGAGGGATGTGAGTGTAGCTACTGTTTGACACTTAAGAAATTTTTGCAGCTACTGTTTGACACTTAAGAAAATTTTGCACATCTGGTTATGTTGCATGTGACATAGGCTACGCTCTAGAGCATAGCTCTAGTAGTGAGACTAGGGGTCAAACACTTAGAAAAATTTTACCTTGTGTTGACACTTAGACAAATTTTTCGTTGAAGTGCTATTGCCCAAATTTGGTGGTGTTTCACCCAACTTCTTAAGAGTTTGAAGTAGCATCAGGAGCACAAATTGATCAGGAGGCATTACACCGTGGTCTTCTATATCACACCATTGTAGTTGTTCATCCTGATGCAGGATGAAGGTGAAGTTAGGAACATACTCATCTAGATGAGTATATACCACCTTGCATTCTTAAGGGATTAGCAGTTTAGTATCATCATGCTTATGAGAAGAAGACATTTTTGCAATACAAATAAAATATCAGTGTGCTTATGTGATTATATTTATTATGAGAATGATTTTGACCTTAGGGTTCACTAAACCTAGATAGCACATGTTTCAAACAAAAAGAATCTCTGCCAATAGTGCCAATGATGAGTGATCAAGATACCCCTATGCCCAACCATATGAATCACGAAGTATTCACGTGTGATCCAGTCAAATTCCATAGACTCTGTGTCTTCTAGTACACTATTCTTTTAGGAAGTGAACTTTGCTCTAATAGTCATTTGTCATCTTCTCAATTACACTTGTGATGCACGAAGGTATGGGTAAGTCTAATCAAGGCATATGATTTTTATCATTTTATGTTTTATGCTCCTTGTGCTTAAAATAGAGAATTGAAGTATTTTAATAATAAATTTAATTTAACTAATTAACTAACCTTTAACTAGTCCTAACATAAGCATCTGGTCCCACTTTTCGTACACATCTTGAACCCATGTATCCGCTACTGGGGTTACCAAGCACTATGCTAGTGGGCGAACCAAGCAATAACACTATTGGGATTACCAAGCGAATACGTGTTTATGCTCAAAGTAGTCATACTTATGTATTTAATCTATGTAGCTTAATTAATTAACTAATCACTTGAAGTCTAATTTAGCTTAATTAATTACATAATTAATGAAAATAATAAATGCATAAATGAATCATTAATCTATTCCAAGTGCTACAAGGTTTGATCAAAAGGCTCATCTTTATTGTCGTTCGCACTGGTGTGTTTAAGTACAACAATGCTCAAATAAAGATCTGTACACTTTTGACTCTTATTGTGGGCACTCAGAGAAATATTCTAACTTTCAAATGACAAACTTGTAAGAGCTTTGTTACAACTATTACAAGACATGCCATAAACACAGTTGATGAACACATATTTATAGACTATATTTAAGGGTTACATCGACAGGGCCCCATAGATGTAACAAATGCTATCTTGACACAACCCCATCAACGAGGCAACACCATGTAGATGGGACCATGTTGATGAGGCCATATCAAGAAGGGTCTATCAATGAGACACAACGATGATTCATTAACAAGTGTAATTGGGAAGACAACAAATGACTATTAGGACAAGTTCACTTCCTAGAGTCTAGTGTACTAGAAGATATAGAATCCACAGAATTCAACCGAATTGCACATAAATGCTTAGTTCTTCCTATGGTTGAGTGTAGGGATACTCGTTGCTCATCACTGCCTAGGATTGATTCCAACTTCTATGTGCACACTTCAGTAGCTAGACCTACTACTCAACAATTTAGTCCTATGCCACCAATGCCACCTCTTGTTATGCAGGGGAATTCGCCATCAAAACCTCAACCAAAAAGCAGTACAAGGGTAGTCAATACACATGAGAGGAAGGTTACTTATGAGTCTCAACCCAAGAAATGGCCATTCTTCTAAACAAGCCCAAAGAAAACTCAACAAATGGGGAACATATTTAACTCCACCCCACCCACATTGAGTCCTTTTCTATGCAATAAGCTTCCAACTTCATTAGGTCCAAATGTCATAATTATCATGCTCACACAAATAGTAACCCATTGGATCAACGAAAGGGCTCTTTCATAGAAAAGAACTGATTTAAGAAGTCCCTTGATTTATCTCCAAATAGCTAGCCAAAACCTGTGTAAAGCTCTATTAGATTCTAGGTCTGGATGAAATTTGATATCTCAAGACATGTACTAGGCCAGGAACCTCCCACCACTAAAGAAAAGTAACATTCGTTTAGAGCTCATAGACTAGTTAGTCATAGTTCCACTTTGGATAGGTGGATGATGTGATTACTACCATTAATGGATGATCCTATCTTGCTAATTTTCTAGTGATTCATCTAGTGAAAAATAAGGGAGAGTTCTCAATTATCATGGGAAGAGCTTAGCTTAGCATTGTGGATGCTAAGCTTGGAATTTGTGATTTATCCTTGGAAATTTCCAATGAAGATGAAGCCAAAATTGTACACAGACAAAGGGTTTCATGTATCACATACAATGATCACAAGTGCAATTGCATGTAAAGAATTTGGGCTATTAAATGAAAAGAGACTAAGGCATGCAATCAATGTGTAGAAACAAGTTGTGTACAAAATTGCTTATATGTAGCAACCACCCAACAAGAGGGCACTTGGTAGCTAATTATTAGTGAAGAAACCTAATTTGATAAGTACATGGAACTAGAAGAATAGATCATCAGTACCTACATAGAAGAAATAGATAAGCTGGAACAACTAAGGTAAAGACACTCTTACCCTCAGAATAATTAGGAGGAAGAAATAGATTAGGAACACTTGGAAATCCCAGACACAATGGAACTAGAACCGCTGGAATTAAAGGCCCTACTAGCAACATTAGAATACAAAGTTTTGAGCAACAAGAAGCTAGTAATTATCAAAGCTAACCTAGACAAGGAACAGAAAGAGAAACTACTAGAAGTGCTCAACAAATGGCCCACAACATTCATGTGCTCTTATGATGAGATCACAGGAATTGATCCATGAATCTACCAACACTGAATCTACACTGATCCTACAGTCTGACCAAATTACCAACCTTAATAAAGACTTAATTCTAAACTCAAGGTGGAATTCAAGTAAGAATTGGAAAAGTTGCTAAAGGTAGAATTCATTTATCCAATTGTGGATGGTTAATAGGTAATCCCTTTGGTGATAGTTCCAAAGAAGGGAGGAAAATGGCACATTTGCATAGACTTTCGATTATTCAACTCAACCATGTTTAAGGATCATTTCCCATTGCCCTCTGTTGATCAAGTCCTAGACACAATTTCAAGACATGAGTACTACAGTTTTCTGGATGGTTACAATGAATACAATCAAATTCGCATTACACTAGAAGACCAAGAGAAAACAATGTTCACCAACCCATGGGGAAGGTTTGCTTACAAACAAATGCTTTTTGATCTGTGCAATGTGCTAGCAACCTTCTAGAGACTAGTTTTAAGCATCTTCCAAAAGTAGATAGGCAATGGTGTTGAAGTTTTCATGATGATTTCTTCACATATATGCTAGATTTCCAACAAGCCTTGGATTGGTCGAAGTAAGTACTTAAAAGATGTGTTAAAACTAATTTGAACCTCAATTGATAGAAGAGGCATCTTATGGTTCAGGAAGACATAGTAATAAGACACAAAATCTCCCAAAAGGGTATAGAGGTAGATCCTGAGAAAATCAAATTCATCCAAAATATCACTCAAAGATCATAGACGGTAAAAGATGTAAGATCCTTTTTAGGCCATACAGGATACTATTTAAGATTTATCAAAAACTTCTCAAAAATAGCTAAATTGTTAGTAGAACTCACAAAGTTGGATGCACCTTTCAAGTAGACTGAGTCATGTGAAAAGGTGTTCAAAACTTTGAAACAAAAGTTAGTTGACACACCAATCCTTCAAGCCTCAAATTGGTAAAGGTCTTTTCATATCATGATTGATGCCTTCAACTATGCACTTAGCATAGTATTGACATAACTTGATGATCAAAAGAGACCATACTACATACAATATGCCAGCAAAAGCATCATTGAAACATAATTAAACTACACCACAACTAAAAAGGAGCTGATGGCCATAGTGTACACGCTTGAAAAATTCAGACATTATGTGCTTAGTCACTAGATCTATGTCCACACCAATCATAGTGCCATCCAATTTTTAATGAATAAGGAAATAGTAAGTCCCAGCGTGATAAGGTGGCTTGTGATTCTTCAAGAGTTTGACATCATAATGATTGATAAAAAAGGAACATAAAATATTATAGCTAATCATTTATCAAGGTTAAAATGGAACACAGATAACTGAGTAGAATCATTATCAGACCAATTTCCCAATGAGGACCTCTTTACTAAAATAGCAAAGGCTGTAAATTCAATAGAATAACCATGGACTATAGAGTACTTGATGTATCTCACCACACAAGAGCTTCCTGCTAAATGGAATAGGAAACAACATGAAAAATTCCTTCACAAAGCTAAACAATACATGGACATAAATGACAACCTATATAAAATTTGTGCAAATTACCAATTGCAAGCTATTTTTGGCCTATTCTGTTCAAAGATGTGTATACCATTGCCTAATCATGTGAACGTTGCCAAATACATGGAGGAATTCTAGCTATACATGAAGGGCTGTAACACTAGATATAGCCATTGGAACCTTTTGATATTTGGGGAATTGATTTTATGGGGTCCATTAACCCAATGTCAAACATAAAAGCATACATTATTGTGATTGTGGATTATTGCAAAAAGTGGGCAAAGGCACCATCAAATAAAAGATCGTATAGCAAAAACAACTATCAAGTTTTTCCAACAACACGTGGTGAATTGATTTAGAGTACATAGAATGCTAATCTCATATAATGGAACCCACTTCACTAGTGCTACTTTTAAGAAACTCATACAACAACTTGGGGTTAACCATAAATTAACAACACCATACCATCCCTAAGCAAATGATCATGCTGAAGTTACTAATCATGAAATTACTAGAATACTTACTAAGATGGTTAGTGGGTTTAGATGTGACTGGAGTACAAAATCAAACGATGTTGTATGGGCCTATAGAACATCCTAGAAATTACCTATAGGGTACACCCCATATGAGTTAGTCTATGGAAAGTTACCAACACCTCCAATCTAGGAAAAGCTTCACACTTTAGCTACTACTAGTGAACTTAACCTTGATTTGAGTTTAGCACAAAAGGAACATCTAATGAATTTGAATTTTTTAGATGAAAATAGACAAGTAGCACTTATGGGTAGTGAAGTCCACAAGCACTATTCCAAACTTAGGCATGATTCATGAATAAGAAATTTAATGATACAATCGACTGACAAGGTCCTCTATTACAATCCTAGTCATTTACCCCAAAAGGCTAAATTTGAGACACTTTGGGAGGGACCATACATAGTACATGTCACTAATCCATCCAGTGCCTTACATATTCACCATCCATCTAGCTCACATAAGCTTATCCTTGTCAACATCCAAAAAGTCAAACCATACTATGAGTACTTAAAGAAATCTACCCAACCTACTCACTAGTCTTCCACTTGTTCTATCTTCCATTTTCTTGATCTTCACAATAGTCATGGTGGTGTTCATTCACAACTGTAGGTACTTTATTGATTTTTCTATTTTCTTTATTTTACAATTCTTTTCATTTTTCACATTCTTTTACATTTTTATCATTCTTTTATACTTTCTCATCTCTTCAATTTATTACATTCTTAATATTTTTCAATTCTTTTAACATTTTTCCTTCTTTACACTTTTTCATAATGTTTACCATCTTTCCCATTTATTTTATAATTTGTTTCAAATCCTTTGTAAATAATTTTTGATCATTAATAAAACACATTTAAATAAAGGCAAGATGTAGCCAATAAGGTGAAAATTTCTCCATGAAATCAAGTCATAATAAACTAATTATTTGCATAGTGAGCCCACACTATTCATTCATCCATTCCATTAATAAGAGGTTCTTACCATGGCTAGCATGGTATTCTTTCCATCATCAAACTAAGAATAAATTTATGATCATTATGCCTCAACTAAAAAGTGATGCACTATGTGGAATGAAAAGGATGTAACATCAAGGGAACTTGTGGATTCTTTTTGGACTATTATTGAAAGTTCTATCATGTTACTAAGGTTGTATTATATCCTTGTAGATCTAACAAAAAATGGAAGTAAGAGTAAAATAAGTGCTACCTTAAAAAGTTTAACAAAATTAACAAATAAAAGAGTATAGAATAAATTTTTGGGGGTCCCACTGGAAAGACATGTATCCATGCATGAAGGTAGGCCACTCCCCCAAAATGTAAAAAATAAAATAAAGTGCCATGAATAAACTCCTCCCTTGGACAATACACCAAGTGACAATACTCCTTATAACATTGATAGTCTTACAATTGTGATTCTAAGAGATGAAACAATGCGATGTCACTAGAATGTGGTCTGGACTTGGTTTGAATCTTAGACAAAAAGGCTAATGATTACCTTAACCACTAATAAAACACAATAATTTATTATGCCTATGGTAAGACATGTTGTCCCAATTTCTACAATCCCTTCTAAAACCATTTCATCTCACTGTTTCAATAATCATAACTTATGATTTTAAGTAACATAGAGTTATTTTTCTAATTTGGTGATAGTAATATGCGTGTTTGGCTAAACAGGTATGTGTTACATTCAACTCCTTAAGTGCCTAAGGACACTTTCAAGCATGGTTATACAAGGGCATTAAGGGCTAGAGCCTACTTTGGGGAGGATCTAGTTGTATAACTATTGTATCTTATACTTGCCAAGTGATTCCACACCATCTTGAGCCTTTCAATTCTAATAAATAATAATAAATACTTCTCATATCACCCACACTATCTATTTTAATAGCACAACAATGTTGTCTTTCTCATCCATTCCATCAATACCTCACATACTTTAATTGCCCAAGATTCCTTAATCATAGACTTTCAAAACTTATTTTTCACAACTAAAGCATCATCTCCATATCAAGATCCTTTTAACATGGTGCTTATCTTCCAACTATCCTATGGGACTCAATTTTTTCTAAGAAAAACATTTAGAAATTTTGATTTTTCTATGGTGATAGTGCATCTACAATATCATATTTACGATGTCACATTTATGATATAGCACGCATAAGCACTGTATATAGCACAGGGGACTTAGAAAAACTTTTTTATTTTTGAATTTCGTAAGAAGGGAGTTGTTGCCAATTTTTCTTTTCAAGTGGCAGGTGT
>MNCI01014449.1:241955-254296 GCA_015680685.1 Gnetum montanum
AAAAATACCAAAAAAATCACATACCTCAGACTTGCTTAACCATACACCGTGACACTTACAAGCAAGCCTAGGAAGACAACGAACGATTAACCCCAAGTGTTTCTTGTGGTGTTAAGGCATTTAGTCTGCGGAGTTCGACCGAATCACGCGTGCACGCTCGTATTCGTATGGTTGAGTGTAGGGGTACCTCGCCACTCATCAATGCTCAAATGGTAGTTGATACCTCTATGACTCCTATAGAACATGAAGACGTGTTAGATAAACTATTGCAGACAAGACAAGTTATGAAAAATCTATTTAATATTCCTAGTGACATCACTGCAACATAGTCTGAATTGATTGCCACCAAAGGTAATTTAATTTAATCATGGTTGAAAGCAAGGCATAGCATGCTAAGAATGAACTTTATAGATTATAAGAAGAGCTTGTAGCCCTAAGAGCAAAATTGGGAGGTCCAACTCAGTTCATAGCACCAGATCAGATAGCATAATTCAGAACTAAGTGGATCAATTTCCTTCTTAATAGTATTAAAGATATAGCAGATGAGAAAGAAAAGGTAGTATGGAATGCTTCAATAACCAAAGCACAATCATATGCCCATGCCAAAGCACTTGCTACCTTATAAGAAGAAAATAAATAACTTAGTACATACAACATGAGGTTGACCATGGTAAAAAAGTAGAAAAACACTCTAGAAGAAAGTATCCATCAATTGAGGGAGTGAATACTAAAGGTCAACCAAGATATGAGCTGCCTCACAAGAGAAAATAGAACCCTCTCTATGGATGAGGTATGCACCATTAGACAAAAATCAGTTCATGAAAAAATGAAGTCAAAAAACATGAAAGGCTTAAAGAACACTTCCAAGACCAAGTGGGTATGTAGACAAAGATAAATGAGAAAGAGATCCAAATGGCAAAGGCCAAAATTAGCTTGATTGCAGCACAAAATCCTAATTGGCAACCCATCTTGGACAACATGGCCCAAACCTATCAAGCAAAAGTGAAAAAATACAAACCTACAGATAGATAAAAAAACGAATACATGGCATTAGCAAACCTTCGATATGCTAATTTGGCCATGTTAACAGCAGGCAAGTCTAGAAATGAACTAGAACAACAAGTAGTAACCACTTATGCTTTATATGAGAAGGAGTTTCTAAATAGAAAAGATGCTCTATAAAAACTTCAAGTAGTAAACTCAAAACTAGAAGTAGTCAAGGCTAGCTACCAAGGGCAAAAGGATGTAGTAGCGAATTTGGCTAGAAGATTAATGGACTATCATGAACTTAGAGAAAAGGCCAAAGCTTTTGAAGAAGAGTGATGACAATTGGCAACGTGGTATGTTAAACCCAATCAGATATTTCTACAATTGTCATGTCCGTAGAATGTGTTGAATCCATCAAACATTGGTTCATCAGCATAGATGGTCCATGATTGAAGAATGAAAGAAGAGAAGTTGTAGGTACTCCTGAATAAGTACCAATTTAAAAAGCCTAACGACAAGGGAAAGAAACCTATGAAAGAAGCCACCTCCACCTAGAACAACATAAGGCTACATTCAACCTTGTCAAGTTTTGTTTCTCATTTTTTGTAATAATTGTCATGTCATGTGTTCATTTTTATAAACTCCACTGTGGCACTAGAGAGTCATCTACATAGAATTCAATGTCATGTAGATCTACCTCCCAAATTTGTAAGGAACTCCATCCTCATTTTTCTTTAACTCGAGGAAAAGTTTTCAATCAGTCGTGGGAGTATGATAAATCCAAAAATTCTGAGCCAACGATATCATAGTTATGATATCATATCTATGATGTTGTAGATACGTTATCGTATCTCACCATATGTTATCATATAAACGATATCGCAAGATGCGTGCCAGCCTATATAAGCAACACTTGGACACACAAATTCATAGTACATTTGATAGCCTAGTAACAAAACTCTTTTAGTTTGTTTTCTTAAATTTAGTATTTAGTAGTGTGTGCCTGCAATGTGATGTTTTGTAATTAAACAAAATCTTTATTCGAGTGTCATGTACTTGGATGCATTATATGACCAACAATAAAGATTGAGATTACTCTACATCATTGCAACAACACTTAGTTTTATTTTTGTTTTCAATTAGTTTACTATTTATCATTTTCATAGTTAATGTTTATAATTAGTTGCAATTTACTTTTAATGTCATTAAGTGGAATGAGTACGACTAATCTCGAGCACGTAAGTGTAACTATTTGATAACCCAGTAGTACTATCACTTGGTATGCCCAGTACTATAATACTTGGTAATCCTAGTAGTAGTTGCACAAAGTCCAAGATGTGACTGAAAGATTAGGACCAGCTACTCATTGCATAGGATAGTTAGATTTATTTTGCTATTACTTGGATTTAGAAACTCTTACTTTCACTTTGTGTTTACTAGGAGCTTAATGGTCAATATAACACCAATATCATAGACCTCATCATGAGTTAAACCATACACATTGATTTTACTAGCTCACATGGGAAGATAATGATATCAAATGCTAACTAATTATTGGTATAATCATGTTGTCTTGTCTGCAAAGTTTGACCAAGATTGCGTGTGAACACTCATATCTTGTATGGTTGGGTGTTGGATACTCCACCACTCATCATTTAGGGTTCCTAAAATATCAAAATTAAAATTTCTAAAAATACCTAAATCATGCTATTGTTGGGCTATGTTACTACTACACTATCCTTTTAAGATCATTAAAAGGGATATTTGAAGAAATGCTGCTAAGGTAGAATCAAAATGGCTCTTTGTTCATCACAACTATAAACATGTGAGCTATGATTTTGAAGAGGATTTTAACTATGCAATGGAAGAAGAACACTAGCATTCTAAGATTTTGAGGGCATGATTTCAAAATCCATAATCATCATCATTTGACATCTCACCATTTTGAGAGAATAAAGTTAGAGATGCTAGGTTGATGGGATTTTGATAGGTTGTATACTTGGTTGGCAGATTATCCTTGAGAATATTTTGCTAAGTATGCAACAACTTTTGTTTCTAGTTGCAGAGCACTAGGATTTACAATGATCATTAATAATGACTATGCTACCTTTGATTCGAAGAAGTTTGGTTTGAAGCAAAGTAAGTGCTTTAGGACTATAATAGGTCACCTAATAGTATCACAAAATGACAATGAAGGTGTTCCTCCTTACAAATGATAATTCAAGGAACAGTAGGAATAGGAAAATCATTTCTCATAGGTTTCCTTTGTAATGCTTTTAAAAATTTGTGTACTTCTAATCAAAATGCATTGATCATCTTGGCACCTACAAGGAATGCAACCTATAACATCAATGTGACAACCATACATTCCACATTAAAGCTTATCTTGGACAATACAAAAAGCTCTCTACATTGTCAAAAATGTTGATGCAGAATTACATGAAACATGTGTGATATGTAATAATAGATGAAATGAGTATTTTTGGTGGTTGGTTGTTGTTAAGCATTAATAGGAGATAAAGGGAAATTATCTAGAAAATCAAAGGGAAATGTGGAGGCAAATCAGTTATACTAATAGGAGATCTTGGTCAGCTTTCACTAAAGTTAGATGTTGTACCATATACCTCAAGAAATCCAAATATTGCATGTCTTTGGACATCCTTTTAGACATTTTTCACTTTAGATGTAGTATATCGACAAAAAGACAATGATCCAATGTAGAAAAAATTTTGAAAGATTCTTATGAATATCAAGGAAGGTAAAAATTTTGATGTTGATTATGAATTTCTTTGTTGTAGAATGAATCTTCCTTTCTCATCAAATGATCTAGATGGTTTTGAAGACGCTATGCATTTATATGATATGAAGGATAAAGTACACACATAATCTAAAGATGTTATTGAAGATGCAAAGACCTGTTACTATGTGCTTAGCTGATAGAGAATCCAACAGATTTAGGATTGTTGAAGATGATGGAGGAGATTTTGAATAGTCATTACTATTATGTGAAAATGCAAAAGTCATGCTTACAATTAATTTATGGGTAGAGGCAAGTTTAGTTGATGAAGCCCTTGGTACATTAGTTAAAATCATTTATCAAGGGAAAAATCCACTAGACTTACCATCATATGTTATTGTAAATTTTGATTCATACATTGGTTGTCTCGTTGATGAGTGTAATCCTCAAGATGTGCCTATTATTCTAGTCATTAGAGGTGGATCTTGATAGCTACTCTTGTAATTAGCATGGGTAGTAATAGTCCATAAATCATAGGGAATGATATTAGATAAGGTATCTATTGATGTGGGATTAAATGAAATAATAGGTCTAACTTTTGCAGCATTATCAAGAGTGAGGACTATAGATTCTTCAAAGATGCATCCACCTTTTTCTTTGCAGTGACACAAGAAAAGTTTAGTAGCTTGAAATCTTCAATCTAGGCTTGTAGAGGAGAGACATTTTGTTGAGGACATCCATCTAGGCTTGCAGAGTATTTTTCTTTTCTGAAAGGCTTGCAATTTTATTTTGTAAAAAAAACACTATGTTGTTCTTTTGAATAAAGAAAGTTCTTCCACTTCTTTGTTCATTTTAAGCATTGTTAATTTTTCCTTCTTCCTTTATTGTATTGTTTAATTTCTTCATATGTAACTTAAAACCCTTGATGTATTTTGTTTAAACAATATTATGTAATATGATTTCTACAAATGTTTGAATAGTGTTTTTATTATTAATAAGATTTTAAAAGATAGTAAAATTTCAAATTCTAATTCATAATTTCTTGTGACAAAATTCTATTGAGCACGACTAGCTTAGATATATATTATATAGATCTCTATAGTTTGGATGAGAGAATCTACATTCAAACACGATTGTTGGGTGAAAAATAAGGCTAATCTCCAAATCATATAGAACCTAAGCATGATGAATAAGGGAATATTACTTTCAAAGTAAATTCAACATGTTATTGCTTTCTCTACCTTATCTCCATTTTTGAATTCTCTCAAACAAATTTGTTCTTTGCATTCTATAGCATACCCTCCTAAACAAATTCAGCTAAGGGAACATTTGAAAATGAAGGTAGGGTAGATGAAGCAAGAAAAATGTTGAATTTACTTTGAAAGTAAGATTCCCTTGTTCATCATCCTTAAGTTCTATATGATTTGAAAATTAGTCTTATTCCTCACCCAATTGTCATGTTTGAACGTAGTGGTCTTGTTCCTTAACTAATGATCATGTTTGAACGTAAATTCTCTCAACCAAACTATAGAGATATATATAATATATATCTAGGCTAGTGTGATAGAATGAATAGTTTTCTAGTTATGATATGTTTGTTATTATAAACAAATTTCCTTGTCTAGGTTTGTTTTGAATATTATTTTTTGAAACTAAAACATGAAGATATTGGATGTCATTTCTAAAGTCCTTTATGGATGTGTAGTTTGGGATCCTAACATTGCAACTAAATATGGGAAAAAATTAGAAAATGTGCAAAAATATTTTTTACTAGAAGAGTTTTAGGTAAAGCCACAAACATAATATGATATCATGCTTTTGGAAACTGATTTGATGCCCTTAGAGATTGAAGTGATCTGTCAATTTTTGGCTTATGCATAACACCTACTCTATAGCAATGGTGATAAATTTTCCAAAAAAATTTTGTGTGCATCCTAAGACAAAGGATGGTTTTAGCATGGGAAGATGTGGCTTAGAAAATGGAATATTGCAAAAATTATTTTACATTGCAAACCCAAAGAATGTCGAAGAATTGTTAGAAGAATTACTCTACAAAAATTGTGGAATGCTACTGAAGGGAAGAAAAAATTCTATTTGGATAATATTAGAGGAGGTATCTCTACATAGGTCACTTACTTGATAGTTAACATTCCTTTCCAATTGCACATTCAAATTAGTAGAGCATGGCTAGGATCTCACTATTTTAGAATTGAGACAAGTAGATGATACAACATGCCATATAAAAGAAAGAATTTGCAAATTTTGTGATAGCAATACCATTAAAGATGAAAATCATATTTTACTCCAATGCTAGCATATGGAAGAAATTCGAAGAAAATGGTGTATCAAAGCTAATAAGTTATTTAAGATATAGCCAAGGACACTTGGCAACTTTGTAATCATATATTTAAAGCTCATGCTTTGTATATTTCATCTATCCAATAGATCCTCTTAGGTTGCCATGGATGAAATAAAATTTAGATCCAGTTTCAGTTTCAATACTTTTTTTAATAAATGTAGTAATATACATAAATATCTTTGCCTAAAGCACATTAATGTAGTAATGTAGGATTTGAATTTTTATAGTAAATATTACTTAGTTTGAGGAGTCAAAGTTCAAGTACTTTTATGTTATACTTAAAGTTATGTCAAAATACCATAATGGATATATGTTTTAAGGTAAATTTAGTAAAAAAAAAAAAAGTAGAAGTATAGTTTTGTAGGAATATAGTACGTTTGCTTATTCATGAAAGAAATTTGGTTGCTTGCAAAAAGAATTAATTATCAAAAATAAATTTATGTCCAATGTTAGCATTATTAATTTATATGCAATATTATAATTATTCTAAATATGTTATATTTCTAAATAGTTATGTTGCAAATATTAGAAAATTATTGTCACTCTTCAAGTGAATATGGATAAAACCAAATTAATGATCTAGAATACATGAAATACTTATTATAATTTTCATTTTGGATGTACTAATGTGCAACTATATGTGGGGGAAGTACATCAAATAAAGAATAACATGAGGTTTCAAGGCTATGTATGCTTTTGAAAACAAGTGCAATGATTTAAAAATTTAGGCTTAGAAGGTCCAACAATAAAATTTTCAAACTATCATCTATCCTATAATATTATATAGATATGTTGTTTGGGTACTTGAACTTGGTGCTAAACTTTGGAAAGATATTAAAAGAGTGTAAAAAAATTGTCTTCACCATGAGTTAAAGATGAAGATGCAAACACCTTACTCAATGTTATTATGTGAATATGATTTATTACCTTTAGAACCAAAAGCTTTGTGCCAATTCATTGTTGATGAAGTATTGATTGGCTACATCGACGTAGTCGTGTTGAGGCAAATGCCTCAACATAGATGTCTTAACACATGCCATCATATTTGTTTGATAAAGTTAATTTTTGTCCACCAACGATATCATATCTACGATGTCATATGTTCGATATCATAGGATGTGTGTAGCCTATAAATACAACACTTGGGTGCACGGATCTGAAGAAGTTTCATTCCACCCTTAGGTAGATTTTTGTAGTTTCATTTCATAGTTTTAGCGATAAAGTGAATGCTTACAATGTGGTGTTGAGCAGTTGTACAAAATCTTTATTCTAGTGAAGGTTACTTGGACACAGTTCATGTCTAGAAATAAAGATTGAGATTTCTTTTCATGATTGCAGCATCCACTTAGTTTTATTGTTTTACTTAGCATAGTTTTTACTATTTTATTAGTTTAATCATTTACATTTCCAAGTATTTTACTTCACTTGTCATTAATAAAGCGGAATGGATACAACTAGTTTCAAGTGTTTAAGTGTAATCGTTTGGTAATCCCAGTAGTGTTATTACTTGGTTAGCCCAGTAGCATAACACTTGGTAACCTAGTAATAGTTACATGAGCCTAAGGCATGTATAGTAAGCTAGGACCATATGCTCATTCCTCTAGGGTAGAGTAGATTTACATTACCATCATTACTTAGACTTAGGATTAAATTTCATTCTCAATTATATTTATCGCTATGAGTATTAAAGGTCAAACAACATTAATTATTATATGCCTCACTTTGGACTAAATTGTACATGACAAAGCTACCACTAGTCTGAGTGGGAAGACAGTGTCTTGTAATTAATATTTAATGATTTAGATTCCACAACTAGTCCCATCCATGATATTTAACTAGAATGTGTGTGAACACTTGTGATTCATATGGGCAGGCATAGGGGTACCTATTGCTCATCATTGGCACCATTGTCGAGGATGATGCTAGCTATCTAAATTAGTTATATTATACATGATTGCTATAAATGTATTGATGATCTATCTTGTAGAAAATACTAATATTTTAAGTGACACACATTATCAAAAAAAATCATGTCTTCTTCACATAGAATCAATAATGCATTATATGATGAAAGCACTAGTAGGAGAAATGATAGGATCTATATTGAGGAAAACTGGAGTAAACAACCATAGGAAAGGGTTTCATATGCTCAATTAGACTCTTACTACACTCAAAGACTACATTCAACTAATGCAGACAATCCTAGAGGAGATGGAAAAAGTCCTAGAACAAGGAGGGCCTCATGGCCTAGGACCTCCTCAAAACTTCAAAAAGAAAAATCAAGGGACTATAGGGAGAGATATACAAGCCATGGCAATTCCCCCAGTTCCCCATCTTTCTCTTCCTCTTCCACATCTAGTTTTAACAAGGATGAACATTGGTATAGAAATAAAGATATAATAAGGGATCAAGATGAAGATATAAGTAGAAATAGATGAGATCATTAGTGTGAGCCTAAAAAAATCATCATAATCAGAAAAATAGAAATAGAAATCATCACCACAACATGTCTAATGATGATGAACCCTTGTTGGCTACTAGAAGTATGATGTAGATAATGGAGGAAGTTAGAATACCCCACAAGCATCAAAGGGAAAGTTGCATCAAAAGACTTGATATGAATAATGTCCCTAAATTTGCGAGAGGATATAACTTTGATCCACAACATCACTTACAAGCCTTCCATGATGCATGTGCCTTGTAGAACATTGAGAGTGAGTGGCAAAAGATTAAGCTCATAATTAGGATACTTGTTGACGAAGCTGAAAGTTGGTATAGATCACCAGAACCAGATTTAATCCATTGATGGTTCACAATGCTTGATCTCTTTAATGAGTAATACCAAACCTATGAGAGAGTGTCCAATTTAAGAAAAAAAACCCAAGGATGGAGGCAAGAAAAACATGAATCCTTGGACATGACCTTCAATAGATACTATTCACTACTACATAGATGTCCAGGTCATGATTTCTCTCAAAAAGAGTAGCTTTTCCACATCATAGATGGAGTTGATAACCAAACAAGAGAGATCCTTGGGATTTATGCCCAAGGTTGGTTATCCAAATTAAAAGCCCATCAGATACAAAGGCTAGTTGAGTATGTGGCAAAAGAAGAAGGAGAGCCATGTAAATTAGCAAATGTAGAGGAATACAACTGGGACCAAACTCTTCAAAAGAAGGGGATCCATATTTATGATGAGGAAAAAGAGGTAGCTCTTGATGAGGTGATTTCATGACAAACCATGCCAATACAAAGTTTATTGTTAAGCTTGAAGTAAGGATAGATAAGATGTGGGAGTTGATAAATGATAAAGTTACGACCTAGTGAAAATCATAGAGGAGAGGGTAACGCAAAAAGAATATAGTGAGTAGAGCAAAAAGAGGAAAAAGAACAAATAAATAGGTAGGAACATGTATCGACAAAGAGGAAAAACAACTGTAGGAGAAGAGGCTATAGACTTAACCACAGAAGAGGATGATTGATGTGACATCTGCCTATATGATCATCCAAAGGGCTATTACCCAGTCATCTTATGTCTACATGAGTATTGAACTTTTGCTTTGAATCCCAAGTTCATACAAAAGCAAATGCCTAGGAAATTACCTTACTCACATAAGGTAATTATAGATAGTCCTACAACCAACCATACTATTCTAGTGGAACTTCTTATCAACCTCAAAATCACTATGAACCATAGTGGCAAAACCCACAGTTGTGGGGGTTGCCATCATCAAGCTAGCACTACCCTTATTTCTAGTTGAACCTATATGACTACTATGTTCAACAACTTGTTTCTCCAAATAATTCTACCTCCTTTGCCTTGAATCAGTACTATCACTCTCCTAAATATAATCAACCCACAACATTCATTGTGGGATCACCATCTTAAACCACTTATCCTTCATGACATCCTCAATATTCTCATACTTCCCTCCACCATATGTCACCACCAGTAACATAGGAAGGATCAACACCACAACATCAATGGAAGAATGCCACGTGTGCTGCAAACATACACATAAATGATAATGCTAGTAGATCTCAACCACAATCTCGAAAACATCTTTTCTTTAGGACAAGTTCCACACCTAAGCACAAAACTAGCACAAGGCCAATTGGGTGCAACATCCTTCCTCACCAAAACAATGTCTCCCAATCATACATAAGAGCCAACACCCATTACCACTCCAATGCAAAACATAATAGATGAACCTATCATTATGGAGAGATAGGCAATTCCATGCATTACTAATGATAAAGAAGGATGTAGTTGTGGACCAACACTTCAAAATATCAACACAGTCATGACACTAGTTCACACTAAATATGAAAGAAAATGTGTGCACAAGAGAGATTAGGGGCCACTAAATCAAAAGACACCAAGTGCCCACAAGCTGAGAATCTAAAAGTGTCTAAAATATGCATAAAAACATTTGAATCACTTATTAATTCCCATTCTAAGAAAATGACCCCAACTAATAAACCACAATCATACACTAATAGAAAGAGGAACTAAGGACTTAGATGATCAAAATTTAATTACCATAATGATTACATGGGACAACATTTGAAAAACTACGTCACTAAGGATGGTAAGTGAGAAACCTCAAGTGTATGATCCAGGGGAACTAGGGTCCATTTTTCAAATACTTGCCCATGAGTTCAGTCATGGGGGAGATACCAATCATGATCAAGGAATTAATAAGCATTTTTTAACTTTTTTACTTTACAATTTCTTTTTGATTTCTAATTTTTTGTTATGCTTTTTCACATTTCTTACCAATTTCCACATTCTTTGATATCTTTTCATTCTTTTATATTTTTTCCATTTCTTAAACCATTTGCAATTCTTTGATATTTTCTACTTCTTTTTAATCTTTTTCATTCTTAATATCTTTTACAATTTTTCATACTTTGTTCACATGCTACTTGTGCATATTTCTATCAATTTTGAATAAAACACACCAAGAATAAGGTAAGATGTAGTTTTAATAAGGTGAAGATTTCTCTATGTTATTAAGTCATAAGGGAATGATTATTTATATAGTGAGACCACATCATCCATCAATCCATTCCAATAATAAGAGGTTCTTACTACAACCATAATGATATTCTTTTCACCATCAAACTAAGAATAAACCTGTGATCATTATGCCTAGACAAAAGAGTGAAGAACCAAATGGGAATGCAAAGGGTGTGACATCAAGGGGATTTGTGGATTCTTTTGGATTACTTCCATGAATTCTATCCCATTGATTAGGTTGTATTATATCCATGTAGATCTAACAAAAAATGGAAGTAAGAGTAAACTAAGTGCTACCTTACCATGTTACTAGAAAGACATGTTACCCATGCCTGAAGGTAGTCCTTTGGTAAGGTTAGCAAAAATAAAAATAAAAGAGCACAAAGTAAATTTCTGGGGGTTCCACAGAAAACACATGTTACACATGCCTAAGGGTAGGCAACTTCTCAAAAATCTAAAAATAAAAATAAAGTGCTATGAATAAAACTCCTCCCTTGGACAATAGGCCAAATGGTAATACTCCTTGCAATAGTGGTAGTCTTATGGTTGTAATCCAAGAGATGAGATAATGTGATGTCACTAGAAAGTGGTTTGAACTTGGTTTGAATCTTGGAAAAGAAGTGCTAATGATTACTTTAACCATTAATAACATGCAAGGATTTATTATGCCTATGGTAAGATACCTCGTGTCCCGAATTCAGTAATCCTTTCTATAGTCGATCTCATCTTACTATATATTTAGTCATAACTTGTGGTTTTGTATAATATAGCATTATTTTCCCAATCTGGTGATTCTAACATGTGTGTTTTGCTAAATCGATATGTCTTGCATTCAACTCCTTAAGTGCCCAAGGGCACTTTTACGCATGGTTATACAAAGGCATTAAGGATTGGAGCCTGCTTGGGGGAGGAACCACTTGTATAATTCTTGTATTTCATACTTTCTAAGCAATTACACATCATCTTGTACCTTTTGAAACATCTAATAAACTTCCCATATCATCTAATTATCGGTTCGTACATAAAAAATTCATTATCCATTTCTTATCCATATATAAACTTTGGTTGCTTGAGATTCCTTCTTCATGAACCTTAAATGCTAAATTGTTGGAAACTATGCATCACTTATGGCCCATGATCCTCTAGATAAGCTTTACATCTTCTAGACATTCCATTGGACTCATTTTTTCCAAAAACAAATTAATGAAAAATTTGAACTTTTTAATGGTAACATC
>MNCI01014449.1:254593-338142 GCA_015680685.1 Gnetum montanum
TTTCAAACTCTACAATTGTAATAAGATAAGAACTTGATCTAACCAAGGGTATGAGCAAGCTAAAGAACTATTAAGAATTGATAGGAACATCCTAATAATTTCAAACCCTTTTTGCTTGTAGATGGCCTTAAAGAAGATACTAAAATAAGAACCTTCACAACATGGGAGCAAAAGACCAAGAACAAGCAAAGAAGGAGGCTCAATCATATAGAACACATAAGCAAAACACACAGAGAAGGAGGCTTAATCATACAACATTCATCAAGAAACCCCTACTACAAAGCACTCAACCCAAGGAGAGGCAGAAATTCCATAAGCACCTAAATAAGGATAGTGCCTCATGCTGTCACTAGATTGCATTCCATACTACTTTCTCCTTCTTAGTTGCCAACTATTCATTCTACTTGATTAGGCTACTAATCTACTTTATTTTGAATTGCTCGATTTAGTCAAGCACATTGAATTACATAGGATTTCTTCATTCAGCTCTTAGTGCTACAAGCTCTTCTTGTAGTTTTAGAATTTCTGCTTCCTCATGGTCTACCTTGGTTTCTTCCATGACCAATTTTCCCTTGGTAGTGATGAGATCAGACTATACTACAGTGACATCATTAGGGATGTTGAATAGTGTTGTCATAACTTACCCAATCTACAGTAGTCTATTGAGCACATCCTCATGATCACCATGAATCATTAAGGTTTTGACTAACATATGAGCATCCTTGGTTCCAATTAAATCTACCGATGGTACAATAGGTACATTGAAGGATTCCTTGATATGATCAGTGATCATCTCTGCTGCTCCTACTACATCTTGGTGTTGCATTACCACTACTGTGGCTCCTTCTCCAGTCTCTAGCACCACTTGGAACGATGCAACATTTCCAAAGATCTATTGTGACCATTATACCTCTCCTCTTGACTATAATGAAATTTGTCCACTTACTAGATTGGCTAAAAATATGGATTTGATGGCACTATCAATAACTCTATATAGATTGGCCTCTTTCCTTATTTCCTAGTTACTTATTTCTGTAATTTGTTGGAAATGACTCATCAATAGTCGGTAATCTTACAACGATGGTGGCAGAACTTGTTGTTATTGTTGTTGGTTGCTAGGCCCTACTTGCCATTATTGTTATTGTTGCTCTTGCTCTTGTTCTTACTCTTGCTCCTCACCATGGTCTTTCCTTCGTGATGCTGGTTTGAAAAACTTAGTGTATGAAGCATTTTGGGCTCTCTTGGGCACATTATTGGTGTATCCTAGGATTCTAACCCACTTGCACAACTTCCTGATAAGGTAAGGGAATGGAAGTGTTGGCTTCCTTACCTTCTTCTCTTCAAACCACCTCTATATTTCCATGAAATATTGTTGTGCAAGGTTGGCATTATACTTGCACATCAAAATCGCACTACCTTTAGCTACATAAGTTGATAGTTGATTAAGTTCTTTTGTTGGGAATAGGTGATAAGTGCCAATTTTAAAGTAAATTCTTTCTTCTAGAGTTAACTCATTATAGCCCTTATCTTCTTTGTCATAAGCTTGTTTTAGTCATAGCTTTCTAGTTTTAGGATTAGATTAGGTAGATAGATGTGCTAACCTTGCCCCTTCATTGAGAATATTTAGAGCTTTTGCAATTTCCTTAATCAAAAATGACATTCAGATTTCTTCTAAGTTGACAGTAGTTCCTTCTTCTTTGTTGTGCCAAAACTGATAAATCTCTCCAAGGTACCATTCACCATTCTATGATAATATGGACCATAGTGGTGATGCTTGAAGCTGTGTTGTTACTACTTCAGAAATAAATTCCATAAAAGGGCCAAAGTTCATCTTCACGATGACCATGGTCAGGATGGATCTTTCTTGAATGGTGTGGAGGTAGTCTTGTGACAACATGAGGTGTTGTCTTGGAACTTGTGGTTCTTCTACCTCTGCTTGGACTAATTATCCTATAACAAGAGTGTCTTGATGAATGCTGAACGATTGAGCTTCCTACTCCTTGTGTTCTAGTTCTTGTCATCTAGTTCAGCCTCTACCTTGGTCTCTTGGCTTCTTACTTGCACCTTGTGAGGGTCCTCCTTGTGGTCATCTCTTTGGGGCTATCTATAATCATTAAGGAAGTAGGAATCATTATAAGGCATTCTTTAATTTTTATAACTCGCTTCCTTTCTCATTGTGTTAGTTAGATCAAGTTCTTAGTTATTAGAATTGTAGGGTTAGAAAATTTTTGCAAAAAGTAATCCCATAGGTGTTAATATTTTTATAAGCCTTCAAAGTTGTCTAATTTGTTCTTATGTATGGCTCATGATGATGGTTATGGTTCCTTAAGAATCATTAATTAAGTTTTTTGGCATTGATATGTGTGATTGTTCTTTAAAAATTTTAGCTATCTTTTCATACCTACCCTTAAAATACCTTCTGGGCATTAGAATTTTTCAAAAAATTAGATCAAATTTTTCTCACTAGCATCCCCCATAACTAAGTTGAGCATTTTATGATCAAATAGGTTTGAAAAGCATGAAAATCAAAGTAATAACAATCGAGTTATGGCTTGGGAAAGTTAGGAGGTTAGAGCTCAGATCAAAAAATAAAATTTGAAAAATCTCCCTTTGCCCAAATGAAAAATGATGAAAAAGTTTTCTAAGTCCTTGTGTATATATAGATTTTGTGGGATTCAATATTGGGGACTTGACATCAGGGATCTAATATTGGTGTGGACCCAATATTGGAGCCCAAGAAAATTCATTTTTCAAAAGGGTCTAATGGAAAAAAATTAATTCTTTTGGATGTTTAGAAGGTTTTAGGATTTCTTTGAGGATTTGGATTATGAAAATATGCTTATTTTTGTCAAGAAATATGTCATTGGAAGTTCATAGAGAAAGAATCTTGGCTATGAAAGTTCATAAGCTGGGTAAGAAGGGTAATGAATTCATATTTTTAGAATGGATAGTGTAAATGATATGGGAAGTGTTTATTGACGTTGGGAAGGTTCAAGATAATGTGGAATTTCTTGGCATGTATAAGATACAACAATTATACAAGTGGGTCCTCCCCAAAGCAAGTTCTAGCCCTTAATGCCCTTGTATAACCATGCCTAGAAGTGTCCTTAAGCACTTAAGGAGTTGAATGTAACACATACCTATTTAGCAAAGCACACATGTTAGTACCACCAAATTGGAAAAATAACTCTATGTTACACAAAACCATAAGTTGTGACTATTGAAATAGTGAGTTGAGATGGACTTAGAAGGGATTGCAAAAATCAAGACGTGAGGTATCTTACCATAGGCATAATGAATTCTTATGTTTTATTAGTGGTTAAAGTAATCACTAGCCTTTCTATCCAAGATTCAAACCAAGTCCAAACCACATTCCAATGACATCACATCATGTCATCTCTTAGAATTACAACTATAAGACTCTCAATGTTACAAGGAATATTGTCACTTGGCGTATTGTCCAAGGGAGAAGTTTTATTCATGGCACTTTATTTTTATTTTTAGATTTCTGAGAAGCCGCCTACCTTCAAGCATGGGTAACATGTCTTTCTAGTGGGATTCCTAGAAATTTATTTTATGCTCTTTTATTTTTATTTGTATCAACCTTTTTAGGTAGCACTTATTTTACTCTTACTCCCATTTTCTATTAGATCTACAAGGATATAGTACAACCTTAGCAACATAATAGAACTTACAACAGTAATCCAAAAGAATTCACAAATCCCCTGATGTCACACCCTTTACATTCCCTCTTAGTTCTTCACTTTTCTGTTTAGGTAAAATGATCACAAGTTTATTCTTAGTTTTATGATGGAAAAGAATATCATTATGGCCATGGTAAGAACCTCTTATTAATGGAATGGATGGATGGATGGTGTGGACTCACTATTCAAATAATCAATCTCTTATGATTTGATAACATAGAGAAATCTTCATGTTATTTGACTACATCTTGCCTTTATTCAATGTGTCTTATTACTATTCAAAATTATTTACAAAGTATTTAAAACAAAGTATGAAAGAAATGAAAAAGATAGTAAAAAATTGTGAAAAAGTGTAAAGAATGAAAACTATTAAAAAGAATTAAAAATATAAAAGAATGTTAAAAATTTAAGAAATAAAAAGTATTAAAGAATAAGAAAATATTAAAGAATGTGAAGAATGAAAAAAAATGAAAAATTTAAGAAGGTACCAACAATTTTGGATGAACATCCCCACAACTATTATAAAGATCAAGTAAATGGAAGATAGAGCAAGTGGAAGTCTAGTGGATACGCTAGGTAGACTCCTTTGACTATTCATAATATGGTTTGACTTGTTAGAAATTAACGAGGATAAGCTTATGTGGGTTAGATGGGTAGTGGATATGTAAGGCACCAGATGGATAGGTGTTGTGCACAATGTATGGTCCCTCCCAAAGTTTCTAGAATTTAGCTTTTTGGGGCAAATGACTTGGATTATAATAAAGGATCTTGTCACTCAATTATATGGTTACATTCCTTATCTGTGAATCTTGCCTAAGTTTGAAATACTATTTATGGACTGCTACTAGCCGATTCTCATCTAAAAGATTCAAATTCATTACATGTTCTTTTTGACCTAAACTCAAATCAAGGCCAAGTTCACTGGCAGTAGCTAAAGTGTGAAGCTCTGCCTAAATTGGAAGCATTGGCAACTTGCCATAGACTAACTCATATGGGATGTATCCTATAAGTAGCTTCTAGGATGTCCTATAGGCCCATAGAGCATCATTTAATTCTATACTCCAATCTCATCTAAATCTACTAACCATCCTAATGACTATTCTAGTAATTTCATGATTAATGACTTCAACTTGACCATTTTCTTGGGGATGATATGGTGTTGTTAGTTTATGATTAACCCCAAGTTATTACATGAGTTTCTTAAAATTAGTAAAGATCAAGTGGGTTCCATTATCAAATATTAGCATTTTTGGTACTCTAAATCAATTCACTACATGTTGTTGAAAAAACTTGGTAGCTATTTTTGCTATATAGTCTTTCATTGCTGTTGCCTCTACCCACTTTGTGTAATAATCTATAGTCACAATAATGTATGCTTTTCCATTTGACATTGGTTGAATGGGCCCCATAAAGTCAATTCCCCAAATATCAAAAGGCTCGAGTGGTTGTATCCAATGTTGTGGCCCTTCATATCTAGCTATAATTCCTCCATATCTTTGGCAATGTTTGCAAGATTGGGCAAAAATATGGGTGTTTCTAAATAGAGTAGGCCAAAAGTAGCATACCATTTGTAGTTGTAGTGCTATTCTATACCTCGCATAGTGGCCACCACATGGGCCTTCATGGGCATCTTGTAAAGCTCTTTGCTAGTCATGATCTGGCACACACCATCTAACAAGCTCATTTGCACAATTCTTGTATAGGTTTCCATTAATTTCCATGTAGCATTTGGCTTTATGAAGGAATTATTCTCATTGTTTTCTACTCCATTCAATAGGAAGCTCTTGTGTTGTGAGATAAGTCAAGTACTTTGTGGTCCATGGCTTCCTTGTTAAATCTACAACCTTTACTATTTTAGTAAACATGTCCTCATTGGGAAATTGATTTGATAAAGGTTCCACTTGGTTGTCTAAATTCCATTTCAACCTTGATAAATGATTAGCTACGATGTTTTTTATCCCTTTCTTATCAATCATTGTAATGACAAACTCATGAAGAATCACAAGCCATCTTATCACTCTAGGACTAACCGCTGGCTTTTTCATCAGAAATCGAATAGCACTATGATCAATGTGGACATAGAATTGGTAACTGAGCACATAATGTCTAAATTTTTCAAGCACGTACACCATGGCCATTAGTTCCTTTTCAGTTGTGGTGTAATTTAATTATGCTCCTTTGATGCTTCTACTAATGTAGTGTATGTAGTATGGTCTCTTTTGATCATCAAATTGTATCAGTACTACACCAAGTGCATAGTTGGAAGTATTAGTCATGATATGAAAAGGTCTTGACTAATCTAGAGCTTGGAGGATTGGTGTTTCAACTAACTTCTTCTTTAGAGTTTTGAATGCCTTTTCACATGACTTAATCCACTTAAAGGGTGCATTCTTCTTCATAAGTTCTACAAGCGATTTGGCTATTTTTGAGAAATTTTCAATGAATCTCCTATAGTATCGTATATGGTCTAAAAAGGATCTTACATCTTTCACTGTCTATGACCATTGAGTGATGTTTTGGATGACTCTAATCTTTTTGGGATCTACCTTAATACCCTTTTGGAAGATTTTTTGTCCCAAAACTATGCCTTCCTAGACCATGAGATGGCTCTTTTGCTAGTTGATCTTTAGATTGGTTTCAACACATCTTTTAAGTACCTGCTCCAACTAGTCCAGTGCTTGTTAAAAATCTAGCCTATATGTGGAGAAATCATCCATAAAAACTTCAACACCATTACCTATCTACTTTTGGAAGATACTTAAGACTAGTCTTTGGAAGATTGTTGGTGCATTACAAAGAGCAAAAGGCATCTGTTTGTAAGCAAATGTTCCCCATGGATTGGTGAACATGGTCTTTTGTTGGTCTTCAAGTGCAATGTGGATTTGATTATATCTATTATACCCATTCAAAAAACTATAATACTCATGTCCTAAAATTGTGTCCAAGATTTGATCAAAAATGGCAAGGGAAAATGATCCTTAAATGTGGCTAAATTCAATAGTTAGAAGTTGATGTAGATGTACCATTTGCCTCCCTTATTTAGAACTATCACCAAAATGACTTACCCATTCACTATCCACAATTGGATACATGAATTTTGCCCTCAGAAAATTTTTTAATTCTTACTTAACTACCTCCTTGAGTTTAGAATTAAGCCTTTGTTAAGGTTGGTGTTTTGGTTTGATTGCAAGATTGGTGTAGATCTGGTGTTGAAAAATTCATGGATCAATTCATGTGATCTCATCACAAGACCATGCAAACGTTGTAGGCCATATGTTAAGCACTTCCAATAGTTTTCCTTTTGCTATTTGTCTAGGTTGGCATTCATAATCATTAGCTTCTTGTTATTCAAAAATTCATATTCTAACATTGTTAGTAGGGTTTTAATTCTAGCAGTTCCGATTCCATTATGTCTAGAATCTCCAAGTTTCCCCAGTTTGTTTCTTTCTCCTAATTGTTTTGAGGGTAGGAGTGTCTTTTTCTTAGCTGTTCTAATTTATCTATTTCTACAATGTAGGTACTAATGAGTTATTCTTCCAATTCCATGTACTTGTTGAATTGATTTTCTTCACTTGTTGCTACATACAGACAATTTTGCACACATCTTATTTCTACACATTAATTGCATGCCTTAGTCTCCTTTCCTTTGATTGCCCAGATTCTTTACATGTAATTGCACCTATTATCAATGTATGCAATACATGGAACTCTTCGTCTTTGTATGATTCTGGCCTCATCTTCCTTGGAAATTTCCAAGGACAAATCACAAATTCCAAGCTTAACATCCACAATGGTAAGCCAAGCTCTCTTCATGATAATTGGGAATTCTCCCTTATTTTTCCCCACATGGATGACTAGAAAATTAGTAGGTTGATACTAGCCACTTATGGTGGTAATTACATCGTCCACCTGTCCAAACGGAACTATGATTGACTAGTCTGCAAGCTCTAAGAGAATGTTACTTTTCTTTACTAATGAAAGGTTCTAGGCCTAATACATATCTTAACATATCATATTTACTCTAGTCCCAAAATCTAGTAGAGCTTTTCACAGTTTTTGCCTTGCTATTTAGAGATAAATCAAGGGACTTCCTAGATTAGTTCTCTTCTATGGGAGAGCCCCTACCTTGATCTAATGAGTTGCTGCTTGTGTGAACATGATAGTTGTGATGTTTGAACTTGATGAAGTTGGAAGCTTATTGTGTTGAGAAGGACTTGATGTAGATGGGACAGAATTAGACATGTTTCCCATCCACTAAGTCTTTTCTAGAATCATTCTGAAGAATGGTCATTTCCTAGGTTGAGACTCATAAGTAACCATCCCCTTATGCCTAGTAACTACCCTTGTAGAAATCTTTTACTGGGTTACGATGGTAATTCACCTTACATAATTGGAGGCAACATTGGTGGCATAGGAATTAAGTGTTGAGTGGAAGAGCCAGCTGTTGGTGGATGCACATATGAGTTAGGATTAGTCCTTAGTAACATTGATCTATGGTATTCAAGTAGATAATATTGTGGAGTTTGAACAGTTGCATTGGTTGGTAAGATTGGACATTGAACATAGTATCCATAAGGATCAAGTTGATGATATGAATATTGTTGCCTTGATGGTGGCATTGCCCTTATCTAAGGTTGCTACTACTACTATTGATATTACTCCTGTGGATAAGGGTAGGCTCTACTTGGGTAATATGTTGGCTAAAAGGGTTTCTTGATATTACCTTAAGGATAAGGAAGTCTTCTAGGTCCCTGCTTTTTTACAAAGCTTGGATTGAGTGCATATACCCTAGAATCTTACAAGTGGGTCAAAACAGGACAACATCCCTTAGGATGTTCATACTAACATACCTTGCATATGTCCTCTTCCTCTAAACTATAGTTAGTGTACCCTTCAATGGTAGAAACTTTTCCTTTTTACTTATAATAACTATCTTGTCCATAATCTTTCTTCTTCTTCTTTTCCTTACCTCTATTCAATGCTTATTTAGTCTTTTCCTATGGTAGAAACTTTTCCTTTTTACTTATAATAACTATCTTGTCCATAATCTTTCTTCTTCTTCTTTTCCTTACCTCTATTCAATGCTTATTTAGTCTTTTCCTATGGTAGAAACTTTTCCTTTTTACTTATAATAACTATCTTGTCCATAATCTTTCTTCTTCTTCTTTTCCTTACCTCTATTCAATGCTTATTTAGTCTTTTCCTATGGTAGAAACTTTTCCTTTTTACTTATAATAACTATCTTGTCCATAATCTTTCTTCTTCTTCTTTTCCTTACCTCTATTCAATGCTTATTTAGTCTTTTCCTATGGTAGAAACTTTTCCTTTTTACTTATAATAACTATCTTGTCCATAATCTTTCTTCTTCTTCTTTTCCTTACCTCTATTCAATGCTTATTTAGTCTTTTCCTATGGTAGAAACTTTTCCTTTTTACTTATAATAACTATCTTGTCCATAATCTTTCTTCTTCTTCTTTTCCTTACCTCTATTCAATGCTTATTTAGTCTTTTCCTCCATGATCTTTAAAGCTGTAGCAAATTTCTCATCCACTAAATCCTAGACCTTTCTCTACCTTGGTTGCTATATTATAAATTAATTTTTGAATAGGTAGAGTCTTTTGTTGAATGACCTAGTCCAAGGTTTCCTCCTCTTGTCTTTCACAAACTTGTGCATCTCTCTTCCTAGTGGATGGATCTCTATTGTACTCTTTAGTTGATTTTCTATTTCTAAGTTCTCCTTCCTCTTTTGTCACTTGATTGATTAGTCTTGGAATGCAATGGATGGTCATTTCTAATAACCTTCCTTGGGTGTAAACCCCAAGGGTCTCTTTGGTTTTGCTTCATAGCCCATTTATGATATGCCTAAGTTGTTCCTTTGATGAAAATTCATGGCTTGGGCATTTATGTAACTGTGAATAATATCTGCCCATTACCACATCAAGGGTCTCATGAGTCCCTTGCTTGCATCCCTAGATTTTTTTTCATAAGTTTGACACTTGTGAATATGTCTAGTATTTGTTGTTAAAGATTTTGAGCATGCTACTCTGGTGTTTGATGGATTCAAGTTCCAAAGACCTATACTAGCTCTCCACTTCATTCACAAGTGTTCTTGGAAATAGCTTCAATTTTTGCCAATCACTCTCTATGTTTTGGAGGATACAAGCATTGTGGAAAGCTTAAATATGATGTTGTGGATCAGTGTTATAGCCATCTTCAAATCTTGGCATATTGTTCATATCTAGCTATTTGATTTTCCCTTACATGCATGGTTGATATGTGGATAGCTTCCCATATGTTTATCATACTTCAAGTTGTCATAATGGATTCATCATCGCAGTCAAGTTCGTAGGTTCTATTGTAGCAGTAACTCCTTCTGTGCTTGTATCTCTCTTGATCCTCTCCTCTATCCCTTCTTCTCCTTCTTTCATGTTCTTCATCTTCTGTATTAAAGTGTCTTGAATATCTATCATGATGACCATAATTGCTCCTTTCTTCCCTATCAGAGTCTCAGCACTTGTGCCATCTCCTGCTAGAGTCATCTAATGATCGTGATGAGGCAAATGAGGTAGTAGGAGAATGATGCTAGCTTGTTCTCCTTTCATGACTCTTGTACATCTCTCTGTAAGATTTGGTAGGAGCCCTTAGCCTAGAGTCCCACTTATATCTTGAGTTAGTAGCCTCCCCCTTGTGTGTCTTTGCTAGAGTAGAAGGAGGTTGGGCTTTTACAAGTTCCTTAAGTTTGATGATAGGAATTTTTTAAGGCTCCTCATGGTGTTAGTGGAGTTGCTTTGAAATGAATGTATCAGCATCAAGTTCTTCTATGACAAAAAAAGTATTGGCCTACTTTCCTTTGTTGTGTATATGTTTGATCTCCATGGCAGCATCTCTTTTCATCTACTTCTTTTGTGGGTTTGCAAGTTCTTGTCATCTGCTAAGTCACATGATATCCTTCATGGATTTGAATTGAATGCATTCCCCTTAAGGTAGTTTAGAGCATGTTAAGTGCTACACATTCTAAAGGCAAGACTATGTTTCCTTGCATGTCTCTCCACCTCATTTGATTATCCTAATGGAAGATGAAAGTGAAGTCTAGATGATAAGGATCAATGTACGAATAAGTGATTCTTTTCTGCATTAGCATTCCCCATTCTTCTTCATCAATGATTTTGTCACTACTTCTTCTTATTTCCTTGTCAAGTGATAGTTGGTCTTTGTTTGAAGCCATATTTTATAATTTTAGACATTATGTGCTAAGTGTACTTTTCTTATGGTTATAAGGTTTGACTTTGTGTTTCAAATACAACAAACTTTGAAAAATCAATTACTTATCATAACATTGATGAGTCCCCAGCAATGGTGCTAATGATGAGCAGTGAAGTAGTCCAACACCCAACCATACAAGTTACAAGTATTCACGTGTAGCCTGGTTGATGAGCGATGGAGTATCCAACACCCAATCATACGAGACATGAGTGTTCACACATGATCCCAGTTGAATTCTATAGACAAGGAAATGTGATTATGCAAGTAATTGGTTAGAGTTAACAATTGTTGTCTTCCCATGTGAGTTAGTAAATTTAATGTGTATGGTTTAACTCATAATGACGTATATGAAAGATGATGTTGTATGGACCATAGTGCTCCTTGCTAACATTAAGTAAATAGAAAGTGATTTTGAGTATAAGTAATAGTAAACAAATCTAATCTAGCCTATGCAATGAGTAGTCAGTCCTGATCTTCAGTTCATACCTTGGACTTCATGCAACTACTACTAGGATTACCAAGTACCACACTATTGGGCATACCAAGTGATAGTACTACTAGGTTACCAAGTAACTACACTTAAGTAGTCAAGATTAATCGTACTCATTTTGCTTAACGACAGTAATGGTAAAGTGCAAAGAAAGTAAATTAGTAACTATGAAAATAGTAAACATTAAACTAAATGAAAGCAAAAATAAAACTAAGTGTTTTTGCAATGATGGAAAGTAATTTTGATCTTTATTTCTGATCATGCAATGTGTCCAAGTATATCACACTCGAATAAAGACTCCAATCAATTACTTAACATAACACTACAGGCACACATTGCTAAGTACTAAAAGCTAAAATTATGAAAAAAATTGAAAGAGTTCTACTACTATGTTATCAAATCTATTTTGGATCTGTGTGCCTAAGTGTTACTTTTATAGGCTAGCACACATCCCACGATATCATTTACATGATAATGTATCATGAGATACAATAACGTATCTATGACATCGTAGATACGATATTGTACCTACAATATCATTATGGTGAAATTTTTGACTTTATCATACCCCCACAACTAACTAAAAACTCATCTTCAACTTAAAAAATGAGGATAGAGTTCCTTACAAAATTGGAAGGTAGATTTACATGCCACTAACTACTCTATACATGACTCTTGAGTGCTGCAGTGGTGTTTTACAAAAATGACACAAATATGACATGATAAGCTTTAACAAAAAGCAAAATTTTATGAAGCTTGATGTTGCCTTATGTGGTTTCTGGTGGTGGTGGCTCCTCCATCAATTGCTTCCCCTTGTCATTAGGCTTCTAAAATTGGTAGCAATTCAAGGACACTTGCAATTTCTCCTCTTTCGTTCTTGGATCATGAACCATCCATGTTGATGAACCAATGTTTGATGAAGTTGGCATGTCCTACAGACATGGTAGTTATGGAAACATCTGATTAACTTTAACATACCATGCTACAAACTGTCATCTTTCTTCCTCAAAAGCTCTAGCCTTCTCTCTTGATTCATTGCAATTTGTTAATCTTCTTGCCAGGCTCGTTGCTACATCTTTCTACCCCTGGTAGCCAACCTTAACTACTTCTAGCTTTAAGTTTGCTACTTGAAGTTTTTGTAAAGCATCTTTACAATCTGCAAACTCCTTCTTGTACAAGGTGTACATGGCTACTACTTGTTGTTCAAGCTCACTTTTGGGCCTACCTCCTATCAACATGGCCAAGTTAGCATAACAGAGGTCTGCTAACCCCATGTATTCTTTTAAGTCCTCTGTCTATAGGTCTTTATTTTTCACTTTCGCTTTATAGGTATGGGCCATGTTATCCAAGATGGGTTTTCATTCTGGATTATATGCTAACATGGAATTAATTCTAGCCTTCACCATCTAGATCTCTCTCTCATTGATCTATTTATACATTTCCACTTGATCTTAGAAGTGTTCCTTGAGCTATTCATGCTTCTTTGCCTCATTCTACCATGCGCTAATTTCCATTGTTGACTTCTAATGGATGGCATGTATCTCCTCGATGAAGAGGATTTTTTTTTCTCTTATGAGGCAGCTCATACCTTGGTTGACCCTCACCAATTATTCCCTTAGTTAGTGGATGTTCTTTTCCAAAATATTCTTCTGCTTTTTGATAATGGTCAACTACATGTTATCTACAATGAGTTGTTGATTTTCATCTTGTAAGGTAGCAAGTGCTTTATCATGGCCATATGTTTGGGCTTTGGCCACTAAAGCATCCCGTATTGTCATTTCTTTTTCATTCTCCATATCTTTATTGTTCTTAAGAAGGTAACTAATCTACTTAGTTCTGAATTATGCTAGTTCTTCTGGTGCAATGAACTAAGTTGGATCTCTTCCTTCTGCTCTCAGGGCTACGAGCTCTTCTCGTAATCTATGAAGCTCATTCTCAACATGCTCTGCCCTAGTTTTGGCCATGGTCAATTTTCCTTTGGTGGCAATCAATTTGGATTGTGTTGTGGTGACATTATTAGGAATGTCAAAGAGATTTGTCATAACTTGTCTTATTTGCAAGAGTCTATCTAACACATCTTCATGATCTGCAGGAATCATAGAGGTGCCAACTAACATTTGAGCATCTTTGGTTCTAAAAAAATTATTTAGCAACACAACAAGTACATTGAAAGATTATTTAATGTGATCCATGATCACTTCTACGACTCCCACTACATCATGGTGTTGCATGACCACAATTGTGGCTCCTTGTTAAAATTCAAGCACCACTTAGAACAGTGCGGCATTCTCAAAAATCTATTATGATCATTGAGCCTCTCCTCCTGACTACAATAATATTTTTTCACTAGCAGGATTTGTTGAGATGGTTAGCCTGACTACATCATCAATTACTTTGAATAAATTGGCCTCTTCCCTGCTTTCCCAATTGATAATTTTTTCAATTTGTTGTAGATGACTCATTGAAGGTTTATAATCTTGCAACGGTAGTTGTGGAACTTGTTGTTGTTGCTACTACTGTTATTCTATGGTTTGGGTATTCTCCTCAATTTCTAGTCATTATTCTATTTGGTCTTTTTTGGAAGATACTGGCTTGAGCATTTTAGCATAGGAAGCATTCTGTAATTTCCTTAATGCATCATTTATATACCCTAGGATGCAAGCTCATTTGCATAACTTCTAGATAAGGCAAGGAAATGGAAGTGTTAACTTCCCTACCTTCTTCTCCTCAAACTACCTTTGGATTTTTGTGAAGTAGAGGTGAGCAATATTTGCATTGAACTTTCCCATTAATATTATGCTACCTCTAACCACATATGGAGAGATTCGATTCAATCTCTTGGTGGGAAACAAGTGATAAGTGTCAATTTTAAAATAGATCTTTTCTTCTGTAGTTAGTTCACTGTATTTCTTGTTATCCTTGCCATATGCCTACTGCAACCACAGCTTCCTGGCATTTGTGTCAGTTCTTATTCATATATGTGCCAACTTTGTCCTTTCATTGGGCACATTTAGTACCTCTACAATTGCCTTAATTGAGTAAGACACTGATATCCTTTCAATTTTTACTGTAGCATCTACTTCTCAATTTTGCGAAATTTGGAGTGTTTGTTGTCAAAGTAGGTCACAAAGGAGATGAATGAAGTTAGGCCTTAACACCTGATGAATCACATTTTTGCATGCTCCGACGTCAGGTATCCGATGTCGAAGCTTAGGACGCAATGTCGAATATTCGATATCGTGGGGTATATGCTAGCCTATAAATATAGTAATTGGGGTCACGACTTGGGAATAGTTTTTCATAGTTTTGTCAACAGAGTAGCTGAATTCTTACAATTTTATTCTATAATCTTAGAGAACAGTCAGTGAGTAAAGTGGATCTAAGTTAGTTGTATGAAGTCTTATTTAACTAGCAATGTACCTTGACAAATTTCATGAGCGGCAATAAGATCGAGATTGATTCTTATTCATTGTAGCACTTTGACTTAGATTAGATTTACTTTCCATGCAATTTACTTTTCATGTACTTAGTTGATTTTTTACATTTTCATGCATGTTAATTACTTAAGCACATAAGTACGATCGCTTCAAGCATGCATATGACTCTTGATAATCCCAACAATGCTTAACATTTGGTAACCCAACAGTGTTATATGTGTTTAAGATGTGCACAAGAAGTAGGATCAGATACTTATGTTAGGGTAGTTGATTATTAATTAGCAATTAGATTAGTTGCATTGATTATAAATTGAATTTCAACCTATTGTTAATCATAGAATAATAAAATATAAAATAATAAAAATCATATGCCTCACTCTGGACTAAACCATACATGACAAAGCCACCACCAGTCCAAGTGGGAAGATAGTGAACTACGATCAAGGCATAGCGATCTAGATGCCACAACTAGTCCCATCCATAGAATTTGACTGGATCATGCATGAATGCTTGTGATTTATATGGTTGGACATAGGGGTACCTCGCTGCTCATCATTGGCACTGTTGTCAGGGATGGTGCTAGTTATCTAGATTAGTTACATTATACATGATCACTATAAAGGTATTAACGATCTATCTTTTACAAAATATAAATATTTTAAGTCACACACGTTATCAAGTAAAACCATGTCTTCTTCACATAGGACTAATAATGCATCGTATGATGAGAACACTCATAGGAGAAATAATAGGATATATATTGAAGAAAACTAGAGTAAACAACCTCAAATAGGGGTTTCTTATGCTCATTTAGACCCTTACTACACTCAAAGACTACATTCAATCAGGTGTAGACAATCATAGAGGAGATGGAGTAAGTCCTAGATCAAGGAGGGCCTTAAGGCCTAGGACCTCCTCTAAACCTAGACAAGATAAATCAAGGGATCAAAGGGATAACTATAGAAGCCATCATGATTCTCCTTGCTCCTCATATTCCTCTTCCTCTTCAACGTCTAGTTTTGATGAAGACAAATGTAGGTATAAAGATAGAGCTTCACTACGGGGTCAAGATGAAGACAGAAATCAAACCTAAGGGCAAAATCAAAGACATCACAATGAGCACAGACACGATCATCACAATCAAAGGAATAAAAATAGAAATTTTCATCACAGCATGCCTAATGAGAGCCGAATGTAGATCATGGAGGTGATTAAGATACCTCACAGGCATCGTAGGGACAATCGATTACTCAAGCTTGATATAAACAATATCCCCAAATTTGTCGGAGGCTACAATTCGGATCCACAACATTATCTACAAGCCTTCTATGATGCCTATGTCTCATACAACATTAAAGGTGGCTGGCAAAAGCTTAAGCTCTTTCCTAGGACACTAATCCATGAAGCAAAAAGTTGGTATAGATAATTGGAACCAAGTTCCATTCACCAGTGGTCCACAATGCTGGAACTTTTCAATGAAAAATACCAAACCTATGAGAGAGTGTCCAACCTAAGAAAACAAATCCAAGAGCGAAAGAAAGAAAATCATGAACCCTTGGATGTGGCCTTGGATAGATACTATTCACTACTACATAGGTGCCTAGGCCATGGTTTCTCTAAGGAAAAGCAACTTTTCCACATCATAGATGGGCTTTGTAATGAAATAAGGGAGACCCTTGGGATGTATGCTCCAGGTCAATTATATGAGCTACAAACCCATTAGATCAAAGAGTTAATCAACCATGTGGCAAAAGAAGAAGGAGAGTTATGTAGATGAGAGAATGTAGAGAAAAATAACTGGGACCCAACTTTGCAAAAAGACAAGCATCCATATCTATGATAAAGAAAATGAGGCAGCTCTCAATGAGATGATTTTACAACCAACCTTGTCAATATAAAATTTTATTAATTAGCTTGAAGCAAAGCTAGGCAAGATTTTGGAAGGGTGAATGAGAAAGTTAAAACTTGCATAGGAATCATAGAGGAGAGAGTGACACAAAGCAAATCAAGTGATCACAACAAAAGGAGGAAAAAGAACCAAGAAATAGCTAGGAACACTTATTGGAAAACAAGAAAAATGGCTAAAGAAAGTCAGGCTATAGACTTAACCACAGATGAAGATAACGGATGTGACATTTACATATACAACCATCCAAAGGGCCATTGCCCAATCTTGTTACATCTACATAAGAGTTGGGTAGGGGCATTAAATTTGAAGTTTTTACAAAAGTACATGCCCAGGAGATTTCCTCTTCTACATAGTAATTTTAGACAACCCCAAAACCAACCATACTATCCTAGGGGGACTTATTACCAGCCTTAACACTAGCATCAACCATAGTGGCAACAACCATAATTGTGGGGGAGGCCACCACCAAACCAACCCTATCCTTCCTACCAACTAAACCCACATGGATATTATGTTCAACAGCCTATTTCACTAACTAGTTTTACTTCCTCTACTTCAAATCACTACTACCACTCTCCCAAATATCATTATCCTATAGCATCTTATGTGAGATCACCACCTCACACCTCTCACCCTACATCATATCCTCCATATTCTCATAATCACCTCCACCATATGTCACCTCTAACAACACAAGAAGGTTTAGCATCACAACATCAATGAGAGAATGCCACTTATGCTACGAACATACATGTAAATGATAATGTTAGTAGATCTCAACCAAAGTCTTAGAAACGTCCCTTCTAAAGGAAAAGTCGTAAGTTGAAGCAAAACACTCATGGACCTACTACATCACCTAAACCAACACAAGGCCAATCTAATGCAACAACCTTCCTCACAAAAATGATGTCTCCTAATCATACGCAAAAGCCAACAATCATCACCACTCCAACATAAGACATAAATAATAAACCTATCATTGTGGAGAGACAAAAGAATCCATGCATCACCAATAATGATAAAGGATGCAATTGTGGGCCAAAAGTTCAAAATATTAACACAACTCCTATACTAGCCCACCATAAAGTTTAGGAGTAAGTGTGTGAGCAAAACCCAGTCTACATAGTAGCCACTAAAACAAAAGACACTGAGTGGCTTGAAAATGAGAATATAAAATTATCTCAAAGATGCATGGAAGTAACTGATTTTCTTATCAATTCTGGAATTTTCTGATTCCTCATATGTTTTTCATTTCTTAATATTTTTCTTTTCTTTATATTTTTCTCTTTTCTTGAGTCATTTTCTTTATGTTTTATGAATGTATTTTATGTTTTTATTAATAAAATTACTAAGTCATTATGAAGAAGTCAACACTATGTGTTGGGTTTTTTGTGCTATGCTATTAAGATGATTGGGTAAGTAATTGTGTAAAGCAGTGAGACCACCTCATCCATCCCTCCAGTTCTTTGAATAAAAGGTTTTTTTCATAGAAATAATTTAGTTCTTCTTTTACGAAACTAAAATTAATCAATGATCATTGTACCTTGAAGAAAGAGGGAATGACCAAGTGGGAATGGCAAAGGGTGTGACCTTAAGGGGACTTGTTAGATTCTCTTCTTGACTTCCTTTATGTAGTTTATGACTTTTCTTAGAATGTATCATCACTCCTCCATTGACCAATAAAAAGGAAGCTCTATCTTTGCATGGTGTGGTTCCCATCCAAAAATAAAAAAATAAAAAAAATGATGGGAATTCAAAGCACACCCCTTAAACACAATAATGGGCTATAAGCACTGGTTATGGGGCTGGAAAGACATGTTACCCATGCCTGAAGGCACCCCTCTAACTAAGGCCCTTCCTTCCTTCTTATCTTTTCTCCTCTTTTTGGAGTGATGATTGTTCTTTGAGGTGGTTGTGAACTCATGGTAGTTGATAGGATGGAATACATTAATGTGAGGTAATTGTTCATGGTATGGACTTGGTCTGAACTTAGACGAATAGGTATGTTGATCATTTTAATCACACTTGTCATAAGAGCCTGTTGTGGACATGGTCAAGTACCTTACATATCAATCTTTGCAATTCCTTCTCATTCCATTATTCACCTCACTACTACATGCAATTATGAGCCTTTTGGTTTTGTGTAGTATAGTGCAACATCCTAAGCATGGTAGTTGTGTGTTGTTTGGAATAAAGGCATGGTCTACATTTAACTTCTCGAGTGCCCACAAACATCTATAGATGTGGTTATGCAAGAGCATTATGGCCGGAGCCTACTTTGGGGAGGACCCACTTACATAACTTTTGTTGATCATGGCTTTAAACTAACCTTCACATCTTCTAAAATATCAATGATGTTTTCTCTAAATTTATGCATGATTTTGGGACTACTTCTCATCTGTTGCATTAATTTCTCCTACTTTTCTATTTCCATATCTATTAATATTTCTTGGCCATCTTCTAACTTAGACCTTTGGTTTCCATTGTTCAAAAACCTATGTGCTTCTGGAGGTACACTTATTAGTCATGAGGGCTAGGGATGCCTACTTTGAAATTTTTGAAATATTTCCAACATCCTATTTTCAAACATCATGGTAACTAATAGTAATTGAAAAAAATAATATGAATAGCTTGATGATTTTAATTACCTCATAGCCTTGGGCATAGTATGCTGTAATCGCCTTGTGCTTAAACGAAAACTAAGGAATTCAAAAAGGGTTAATTATTAAGAAAAAATTTACCAAAACTAATGTTGATCCTTTAGTAACTATAGGTGATGCTAAAAGGAATGCCTAAGAAGATAGGTCTTTTGCTAGGCATGAAAACGAAGCCAAGAGGAAGATAACGGAGGATATGACCATGGACACATCATAGCACATACAAGATAGCAACTCAAGCTTCGCATGTTTGCTAGATCCATGGGGCAATGAGAAGAAATTTTAGTCCATCCTTCAAGAATGTTCTATATAACTAGAAAAGCATCAACATAACAATCAAGGTTAAAAGTTTACCACTACTAGCAAGAACAAGAAAAATCATCTTCAATGGATTTTTAAAGATCTCTGCAAATTTTGTAATCTTCAATGTCTGTCCAGTCTTTTTGTCACTCTGTCATATTGTATACATCCACTCAAATAAAATTTTGTAATGTGACACTCAAAGTTAGTTAGTAGTTAGCATCAGTCAATAATTCCATACCTTTCCAATTTTGTAAAGAAAGCTCGATCCTATCCTGTTAACTTAAGGACAAGTTTTTATTTAGTCATGGGGCTCTGATGAATCACATTTTTGCATGCTCTAACATTGAGTATCCAATGTCGATGCCTCAACATCGGGTATTTGATGTCGAAGCCTAGGACATAATGTCGAATATCCTATATCAAGGGGTATATGCTAACCTATAAATATAGCACTTGGGCTCACATTTTGAAGATAGTTTTTGGATAGTTTTTCATAGTTTTGTCAATAGAGTAGACAAATTCTTGCATTTTTATTCCGTAGTCTTAGAAAATAATTAGTTAATGCCCACAAAGTGAATCTAAGTCAATTGTACAAAGTCTTATTCGACCGGAAATGTACTTGGACATATTCCATGAGCAACAATAAGATCAAGATTGATTCTTATTCATTGTTGTACTTTGACTTAAATTAGATTTACTTTCCATGCAATTTACTTTTCATGTACTTAGTTAATATTTACATTTTCATGCATGTTAATTAATTAAGCACATAAGTACAATCGTGTCAAGCATGCGTATGACTCTTGATAATCCCAGCAACGCTTAACATTTGGTAACCCAATAGCATTATATGTGTTCAAAATGTGCATGGGAAGTGGGATTGGATACTTATGTTAGGGTAGTTGATTATTAATTAGCAATTAGTTTAGTTGAATTGATTATAAATTGAATTTCACCTATTGTTAATCATAGAATAATAAAATATAAAATAATAAAAATCATATGCCTCACTCTGGACTAAACCATATGTGACAATGCTACCACTAGTCCAAGTGGGAAGATAGCCAACTATGATCAAGGCATAGGGATCTAGATGCCACAACTAGTCCCATCTACGGAATTCAATCGAATCATGCGTGAACGCTTGTGATTCGTATGGTTTGGCATAGGGGTACCTCACCACTCATCAACACCTTTTGGAGCAAATTCCAAAAATGGACCAAAGTTAAGTTCCAAAATTACTATCGACATGATTGATTTTTCTTGAATAGCTTAAAGGCATTCAGGTGATAGTGTGAGTTGTTTTCCTTGGACAAGCACTTGTGGAATGTTTACTTTTGCTTGAGTAGATTACTCTATGGTAGGAGTTTGTTAATGAATACTGAAAGATTGTGCCTCCTGCTCTCCTTGTTCTACTTGCGGGTTTCACTCGCTCACTTGTCCTCTTCCACTGCCTTGTGGTCTTTTGCTTGTTAGTCATGGAAGTTCTTCTTGTGCTCCTCTTTTTGGGGCTATCTACAATCAATCAAGGGTTTGGAATTACTAGAGAATGCTCATAAATGAGCGACAATCTGGTACCTTACTCATACCCTTAGTTATATCAAGTTCATAGTTCATTATGATTGTAGAGTTAGAAAATGTTTTTAAGAACAACCCCATTAGTACTTTTCTATGGCATAAAATGAGTGGTATGATCAATAAGGAGTCTTCTTAAAGTTCTTTTGGCCTTAACATGAGTGATTTACTTTAAAAATTCTTCATATGTCCCCTTAACTTACCCTTATAATACTTTTTGATCATTAGCAATTTAAAAAAAAAAATTGACTAAATTTTCCTCACTAGCACCCCCTCTAATTGAAATGAGCACTTTGGGATCATGTATATTCAAAAATCATGAAAATTGGAGTAATAATGCACAAGTTATGGGCACTAGAAGATGGGGTGTCAAAGCACTTAGTTACAATGAAAAATCGACAACAACTCTTCTCTTATGAAAATTAGAAATGAAAATTTTTTCTAACTTTGTGACGCTATATATAGTATTTATAAGTATGATATCGTATATAGTGTACCTATGATATCACCTTAGAAAAAATCAAATTTTCTTAAGCTTTTTCAAGGAAAAATTTGGTCCCATCAGATGGCTGGAAGACATGCATCATATTGAAAGGGTCCTAAAATGGCAATGATGCTTTAGTTGTCAAAAATAAGCATTGAAATTCTATGATTAAGGAATCTTAGGCTATGAAAGTGTATGAGGTGTTGATGGAATTAATGAGATAGACAATGATGTTGTGTCATTAGAATGGATAGTGTGAATAATATGGGAAACATTTATTGTCATTTGTCAAAATTAGAAGGCTCAAGATGATGTGGAATCGCTTGGTAGGTATAAGATACAATAGTTATACAAGTGGGTCCTCCCCAAAGCAGGCTCTAGCCCTTAATGCCCTTCTATAACCATGCCTAAAAGTGTCCTTAGGCACTTAAGGAGTTGAATGTAATGCATACTTGTTTAGCAAGACACACATGTTATTACCACCAAATTGGGAAAATAACTCTATGTTACACAAAATCATAGGTTATGATTATTCAAACAGTGAAATGAAATGGGCTTCAAAGGGATTGTAGAAATCAGGACACGAGGAATCTTACATAGGAATAATGAATTCTTATGTTTTATTAGTGGTTAAGGTAATCATTAGCCTTTCTGTCCAAGATTCAAACCAAGACTAGACCACATTCTAGTGACATCGCATTGTTTCATCTCTTGGAATTATGATCGTAAGACTATCAATGTTACAAGGCGTATTGTCACTTGGTGTACTATCCAAGGGAGGAATTTTATTCATGGCACTTTATTTTTAGTTTTATATTTCTGAGAAGCTGCCTACCTTCAGGCATGCGTAACATGTCTTTCTAGTGGGATCCCTAGAAACTTATTTTGTGCTCTTTTATTTTTTTTAACTATGTCAACCTTTTAAGGTATCTCTTATTTAAGACTTACTTCCATTTTTCATTAGATCTATAAGGATATAATACAACCTTAGTAACATGATAGAATTCTTAACAGTAATCCAAAAAGAATCCACAAGTCCCCTTAATGTCACACCCTTTACATTCCCACTTAGTTCTTCACTTTTTAGTCCAAGCATAATGATCACAAATTTATTTTAAGTTGTATGATGGAAAAGAATGTTATTATGGCCATGGTAAAAACCTCTTATTAATGGAATGGATGGATGGATGATGTGGGCTCACTATGCAAATAGTCAGTCTCCTATGACTTGATAACATAGAGAAATCTTCACCTTATTAGGCTACATCTTGCCTTTATTTGAATGTGTTTTATTAACAATCAAAATTATTTACAAAGGGTTTAAAAGAAAAGTATAAAAAATGGAAAAGATAGTAAAAATTATGAAGAAGTATAAAGAATGAAAAATGTTAAAAGAATATGAAAAATTAAAGAAATAGAAAAGTATAAAAGAATGAAAAAATGTCAAAGAATGTGACGAATAAAAAGAATTGTAAAACAAAAAATGCAAGATTGCTTATTAATTTTGAAATCAAAGTAAAATATCTCTTCCATGACTAATTTCATGGGCAAGTGTTTGGAAAATGCTTCCTAAATATCTTGGGCCATACACTATAGGCTATTCACCTACCATCTCTAGTGATGTAACTTTTCTATCATTATCCCATGTAATTTTTCTAGTAGTGGAGTTATGATCATCTAAATACTTGTTTTATTTCCCTTTTGATGTATGATTATGAGTTATTAATTTCATTTTTGAATTATTAGTTGGAGTCATTTTCTTAGTTAGAAAATTAGTAAGTGTTTCAGATGTTTCCATGCATGTGTTAGATAGTTTAATGTTCTCAGTTAGTGGCCATGGGATGTCTTTTGGTTTTGCTTCTCAACCCATTTATGATGTGCCTAAGCTATTCCTTTGATGAAAATTTGTGGCCTAGGCATTTATGTGACAATGAATAATATCTATCCATTACTGCATCAAGGGTTTCGTGAGTCCCTTGTTTTCAGCCGTGGATTTATTTTCTTAGATTTGACACTCATGAATAGGTATGATATTTGTCATTAAATATTTCAAGCATGGTACTCCAGCATCTAATAGATTCAGGTTCCAATGATCTATATCATCTTTTCGCTTCTTTCACAAGTGTTCTAGGAAACAACTTCAATTTTTGCCAATCACTCTTTATGTTTTGAAGGACATAGGCATCATGGAATGCTTGAAGGTAATGTTGGGGATCAACGTTATAACCACCTTCAAATCCTAGCATATTGTTCATATCTAGCTGTTTGATTTAGCTATCTCTCACATGCTTGGTTAGTATGTGGATAGCTTCATGAATATTGATCATGCTTTAAGTTGCCATAAGGGGTTCATCATCATGATCAAGTTCATATGCTCTATTGTAGCAGTGATCCCTTCTATGCTTATGCCTCTCTTGATCCTTTCTTTTATGTCTTCTTCTTCTTTGTTCATACTCTTCATCTTCTAAATCAAAGTACCTTGAATATCTGTCATGATGACCTTGAGTTCTCTTTTCTTCCCCATCATAATCCTGGCACTTGTGTCTTGACTTGTCAGAGTCCTCCAACAATCATGATGAGGTAGATGAGGTGGCAAGAGAATGATGCTAGCTAGTTCTCCTTTTGTGACTCTTGTATGTCTCTCTGTAAGATTTAGCAATATCCCTTGGCTTATAGTCCCACTTGTATCTTGAGTCAGTAGTCGTCGCGCATCTCCCCCCCCCAATGTGTGTCTTTACCTGAGTAGATGAAGTTAGGCTTTCAAAAGTTCCTCTAGTCTAATGATAGGTGTCTTTGAAGGTTCCTCATGGTTCTAGTGGAGTTGTTCTGAAATGAATTGATCAGCATCAAGTTCTTTTATGGTAATAGAAATGTTAGTCTACTTCCCTTTGTTGTGTATATGTTTGATCTTCATGGTAGCATCTCTTCTTATATGCTCCTTAGCGGGTTCATAAGGCTTGGTCATGTGTTGAGTCACATGATACCCTTCATGAATCTGGTCCAAATGCATCCCCTTTAGAGCAGTTTGTAGCATGTTCAGTGCTGCACATTCTGGAGGCAAGACTATGTTAGCTTGTATGTCTCTCCACCTTATTTTCTTTTCCTGATGGAAGATGAAAATAAAATCTAGATGGTATGGATCAATGCGAGCATAAGTGATTTGTGTTTGCATTAGCATCCCCCATTCATCTTCATCAAAAATTCTATCACTACTTCTTCTTGTCTCCTTGGTAGGTGATGGTTGATCATTATGTGAAGCCATATTATAGTTTTAGACGGTTTAAGTTATAAGTGTGCTTTACTTATAGTTGTTAGATTTGACTTTAAGTTTTAGATACAAAGCACTGTGAAAAATTAATTACTTAGCATAACATTGACTTGTCCTTGGCAATGGCGCTAATGATGAGTGGTGGAGTATCCAACACCCAACCATACGAGATACAAGTGTTCATGCACAATCCTAGTTAAATTTTGTAGACAAAGCAATGTGATTATGTAAGTAATTGGTTAGAGTTCATGATCATTGTTTTCCCATGTGAGCTAGTAAATTCAATGTGTATGGTTTAACTCACGATGAGGCATATGATAGATGATGTTACATGGGCCACAGTGCTCCCAACTAACATGAAGTAAATGGAAAATGATTTTGAGTCTAAGTAACAATAAACAAATTTATTCTAGCCTATGCGAGGAGTAGCCAATTTTGATCTTCCGTTCACACATTGGACTTCATGCAACTACTACTAGGATTACCAAGTACCACACTACTAGGCATACCAAGTGATAATACTATTGGATTTCCAAGTAGCTACACTTAAGTGCTCGAGATCAGTCATACTCATTTCACTTAACAATAGTAATGGTAAAGTACATATAATTTAAATCAATAACTATGAAAATAGTAAACCTTAAACTAAATGAAAGTAGAAATAAAACTAAGTGTCGTTGCAATGATGGAACGTAATCTTGATCTTTATTTCCATTCATGCAATGTGTCCAAGTACATCACACTCAAATAAATACTTTGATCAATCACTTAACATCACATTGCAGGCACACACTACTAAGTATTGAAAGCTAAAATTACAAAAACAAATTGAAAGAGTTATGCTAATATGTTATCAAATCTATTTCAGAATGGCATGCATCCCGTGATATCGTTTATATGATAATGTATCTACAATTTTGTTATGGTGAAATTTTTGACTTTATCACTAGTTGAATTCTATGAACAAGGCAATGTGATTATGCTAGTAATTGGTTAGAGTTCACGATCATTGTCTTTCCACGTGAGTTAGTAAAATCGATGCATATGATTTAACTCATGGTGAGTGATGAATCGTGATTCATCAAGCTATGATATCTGACCCTCAATATTGGGTCCACAATATTGGATACGTGACATCGCAGCCCAAATAACAATATTGAATATGTGATATCGTGACTCCTATGTGAGCTTATAAATACACATGTAGGTGCACAAGAGGAGTCAGTCTTTTAAGTTTTGAAATATTTAGTTTTAGAAGTTAGTTTATTTCTTTTTCTCTCTCAACCCTTTCTCCTAATGCATGCTTGCAGTGTGATGATTGTAATTGTACAACATTCTTTATTCAAGTGTGACGTACTTGGACATGCACATGACTAGAAATAAAAGATCGAGATTACTTCATCATTATAGCATTCACTTAGTTTAATTACTTAATTATTATTATTATTAAACACGGAATGAGTACGACTTAATTACGAGCATCTACGTGTGATTGCTTGGTATCCTAATAGCGTACTCGGGCCATGCGCTTGGTAATCCTAGTGGTAGTCATGTACGAGGCCTAAGATGTGTATGGATGATTAAGGAACGGATGCTCATCGCACTTAGGCTAGCTTAGATTCTCTCTCCCTATCTCCTCCTAGTATAGCTCTCTCTCTCCCTTTTCCCTCCTAGCTTAGCTAAGATTATTTTCCATCGCCTCCAGGAGTAGCATTAGTTTAGGAACACATCATACACCTCACTTTGGACTAAATCATACGTGACAAAGAAAATACTAGTCCAGGTGGTAAGACAGTGAACTGCGATCAATGAGTAACTATCTAAATACCACAACTAGCCTGTCTGCGGAGTTCAACCAGATCGTGCGTGAAACGCTCGTATTCGTATGGTTGAGTGTAGGGGTACCTCGCCACTCATCAGTGAGGCATATGATAATTAATGTTGAGTAGGCCATATTGTTCATAGTAAACATAAAGTAAGTGAGATTGTTTCTAAATCTAAGTAATAGTAAACAAATATAGTCTAGCCTATGTGATGGACATCCATTCCTGATTCCTCGAACATGTCTTGGACTCATGTAATCATTACTATGATTACTAAGTATTACGCTATTGGGTGAACTAAGTGATAATACCACTAGTTTACCAAACGATCACACTTAACAATTGGAATTAGTCATATCCATTCTACTTAACAACAGTAATGATAATGTGCAGAGAAAGTAAATCAGTAACTAGAGAAAACAATAAACATGAATCTAAGTCAAAGTAGGAAAATTATTCTAAGTGTAAACAATAAAAACTAAGTGATTCTACAATGATGCAAAGTAATCTCGATCTTTATTTCCGTGCATAAAATATGTCCAAGTACATTTTGCTCGAATAAAGACTCTGTTCAATTACTAAACATCACACTGTGGGCATACACTCTTAAGTGCTAAGTGCTAAAATTAAGAAAACAAACTGACAGAATTTCACTTAGTGTGAAATCAAATTGTCTATGGACGGTGCACCTAAGTGTTGTATTTATAGGCCCACACACATTTGTAATATCGGATATGCGACATAATATCTTATGCCTTGATATCGGGGATCCAATATTGTTGCCAAGAAAAATTTGGATTTATTAGCTAGGATGATGATGATAATGATGATGCATGTACCATGTTAGCTTTATATCTTAGGGGTATATGTAATAAAAGAGGGTTTAGGTTCTAATATTCATTTGTGGATTAGACAAGTTGAATATTATGAAATTGAACTAAAATTTTTAGTTATGTCCTCTAAGACCCCTTGAATCTATTGGAACAATTTTATAGAGGGTTTATGGATGCAATAAAGTTTAAATCATTATACTCCTATGATGTATAGGCAACATGAAACTTTTGAATAGATTGAAATCAAACACATGAATTGCAAACTACAAGTCACATTATCTAACAAACCAAGAAATGCTTTATTAATTAAAATAGAAACTATGGTACTGGAATCAAAACTATGACCATGACTAGAACTATAAGGTGTTAGCCTAGTGTCAAGATTCTTGATTTAGATGTGTCAGGTTATAGGTTCAATTCTAATAGGCAATGTTGAGTTACAAATTTCTAATTTGATCATATGTCTCAGAGGAAAACTACATGAGTTCTTTTTTATATTCACCTCTACAAAAGCTAGATCTTTGTTTATTTGAAAATTCTTGAAATCTTCAATATTATATTCATTTATAATTCTTATAAGGATCATCACCCGGAGCTATAGTGCTCATCTTGCTAACTAACGTTCAAGGAGGGTTCATAGATGATTGAAGCATAACCTCTTTGAGTGGTTGTGCCCAAGATTCCTCTATAATTCTTATAATTTTTATAATATACCATACTAGATTTGTATCTTAGAATATATTTATAGTTTTCTTTTGACTTCTAACATCTTAGAATATATTTATATTTATATTTATAGAATATATCTTGTATTATCTTTCATAGAAATGGTTAAATCATGCATGCTAAGTTATTAACATGACATCTTAGATTAATCTTACGTTTAACTTCCATTGAAGGACCAAGCACATGCACTTGAATTGAACTTGTAATTGCACTTGGAATCCTTGGTGAGCTTACATTAAATCTTTGTAATTGTTTACAAATAAGAATGTATTGCAATGGCTTATAAAATGGTAAAAGAGTGTTTGCTTTTCATGGGCAACATTTCATATGATAGGCAAAATACCATCTAAACAGCCAATTGAGAACAAAGTTATGAATTCTTGTTATTTCTTAGGAAAGCAACTACAGCATGAATTCAAATATGCAAAACAATGTAGTTATTGCTGGCTAAACATCCTAGGAAAAGGCCAACGCACGGGTTAAGAAAATCAACAAAATTGGGACCAACACTAGCGTATCGGCACATTGAGCAGTATTTTTCGGTGCATGCTGGAACATATCGATGAAACCCCGTCTGCAGGGCAATTGCGCTAAAGATTTTTACAAGAAGGTTGAAGGGAATCCTGAAAGAATGTTATGAGTACTGAAATTATGGCTTCTCGTGTGGTGCGTCCGTCTTCCTTCGTATTCAATGCACCACCTGCAATTGTTCCGTGTCTCCGCCGCTTGATGCCGATTAATTTATCTCTCAAATTCCTGTTTTCAAACAATATCCGCGGTCGGCTTCGGCATTCGACATGGAGTTACAGAGATTTAGTGTCTTGTTCTGTGAATTCTCGGTCTTACTCAACGCAGTGGCTACTAAAGACCGTTTTGGAAGAGCTGAATTCATCTCGTTCGACTTCAAAGAAGTCGAGGAAAAGTTCACGCTCTAGCGTTCAAAGGTACGGTCTAGACATTAAGGATTTGCATTGTCTTCTCTTAATGTTGGAGTAAGTCGGATGGTGGCTATGGAGAGTTGCGTTTGTACCATCTTTATAATTTCACACACAGTAGTTCTGGTTCACATTCATCTATGGTTAATCTTAACGGTAGAATTTATTTATTTTTTTCGTTAAATCCAATAAAGAGTTATGATTTGATTCATTTCTATTGGCATAGGCACGTGAATCCACGTATATCTCTGTGCTGTCATTTGTTTTTCTAGTTATTATGTTTTTATTTTGATAAAGGGGATTAGTAGTTTGTAAGTTTTAACATAGCATATTCTTCGAATGAAGAGTCAATAAAGTTTTCGTATCAGTTTCAAATACAGTTTTCTTGAAGCCATGTTTGATAAATGTATAGCATGTTATTTAAACTGTCACATTGATGTATTTTCGCTACCGTTCTTGATGTGATGCCTGGCTATCGCCAACCTTCAGTATTGCATTGGCAACTACCGAAGACACTTGCCACACCAGCACTGAATCCTCTGCATTACACAAAGGAATATTGCTGGAATTTCAGAAAGATTCTGAAAGGACATTATTAGGTGTTGCAATGAGACCAGATGGGAAGAGGAACTGGATGGTTTCTGATCAGGTGTGGAAGCTGTCAATGATTTTTTATTATTTAAGAGTAACATATGACCTTTGTTTTCACTTTTTACTTTTTATTCTTTTTGTTTTTTAGAGTAAAGAAGTTTCTGATATCTGTTGTGACTGGGTCATAAGTCTAGAGTTCAAGACACAAAATTGTTTAAAGTTTTAAAGCTCCAACTCACATTCTTATACAATTACACTGAAAACTATTGAAACTTTTAAAATTCTCAAAATAGATAAACAATTTTCTCAAAAAAAAAAAGAGAGAGAATATTGATATCATCAAATGCACTCTGGAAAAACTGAATCTCTCCATAAACTAAGTGCTATGGTCCAAATACTTCCAGGGTTTCAAAATTTTGCAAAAGAATGCACGTTTTCTTTGTTATTCCTCTATGTTTGATTTGTGATTGCTCTAACACTAAAAATGGGTTTTTTTTTTGACATGGTATATCCTGTATCATGTGAATTTTTACAGAATGGTGTTACATGCTCCGTTAGGCCACAGCAGATTACGTACATAGTTTCTGGAACCACAAATTTTGACCCTTCACAAATATCTGATTTTCTTGACACTGCAAAAGAACTGCTAGTAAGTTGGGATGTACCATTTCTAAACTACAAAACTAAATTGACACGAACCTTCAATATTATCATTTGGTGTTTTATGTAGGATCATACCCTTCTACAGTTTGCATGGGAAGAACTTCTAGAGAAAAATCAAGCAGTTAAGGCAGAAGATTTAGCAGAGGTAAGCCAAACATTGGTCATGTGTTCTCTCCATAAAAAAAGGTCTAAGTATTGGACTTTCTAAAAACAGTTAAAACTACATTATGTTATGTTAGTGTTACTGACAATTATTGTTTGGAGTCAACCAGATTATTTATGGAAGAACAAACCCTCTAGAAAACTACTGTGCACATGTTTTGTTATCTCAAGATGAGGTTTACTTCAGCACCCGAGAGGCAAAAGGTTATTCATCAATTTATCAGCCAAGGCCAATTTCACAGGTTCATATGCCTCTATGCCTTACCTAATTGCTTACTAAGAAATATTCCTCTTTACACTCTAATTAATAAAATTTAAATGCTGATTTTGGAAATAAATAATGTGTTTTTTGTTTTAATTGTGCACTGTGCAGCATTCTTTGAATCGTAACTGTCTTTAATAAAGGTGCAAGAGATTCCTTCAACGTAGAATCTTAGATGTTAACTATTTTTTTCAATAATATGGAAAGATTTGATTAGAACTATTTAAAAACCTTATCAAATTGGAAAATCAGAGACCCCTCCAATTTATCAGGTCACAAAAAATTTTGTCTGAAAAATGGATCAAGTTGTATCTCAAATCAGAAAGATATCTGTTCTATTTTCCGAGTCTTTCCTTTGTTATTTCACATTTTGTAAATAGGCATATTTCAGATTGGACCTCAAGCATTGTTTCTGAATGCTTGATTGGACTTATATGAGTATTATTTGAACCACAGCACATTTGTGAAAAGATACTGAATCTTACCAATTGAGGTGCCTTCTTCCTTGGAATAGAGGTGGTGGGATTGAGAAATGGAGAATCAGAGATGTATCTTTCATTCAGAAGCATGTTACATATGGGATTCGTGAATAAATTTGGAGTTTAAAATGGTGGAACTTTGGAGATGATTTCATATTATATACTTTGGAGTTTTTGGGAAACATTTTCAGATATTTAATGTCATGTTTTTCTTGAGTTTCATGGCTATACCTTATATTAACATATTTAAGGGCTCAAAACTAACTAATATTGTTGCTTGGAACACTTGTTTAGTACTAATACTTAATATATGAGAGACTACAATTCATTCCTTCGTTTTCTCTATTCAATCTGATGGTTGACATTAAGAAAGTTATTCAAGTTCATTTTATCATATTTCCTCTGCTTTCTACTGCAACATTTTGGTTAAATAATTTTAACTATTTTTACGATTATTAAATTGCTCATAGAATTTTTTTCTGATTCCAATTTTTATTCATATATTTACTAGCACAATTTCATTGGTTAAATAGGTTGAAGATCTTAAACAAAGAAAGCAAGCAAAGAAGTTGCATCAGCAAGAATTAGAAGGTTTCCTATCTGTTTTAAAATCAGCAAAGGAAAAGCCTTTTCATGCCAAACCAACGAAGTGCTCCTGGCAGGCAGATGAGAAAACACAATTTCGGATAGGGTCTCTTGTAGCTTTTGCTCTTGATGCCTGTAAATCAGATGAACAAACGAGAGCAGCTGCTGAGGTATTTATTTTGGTAAAAATACACACAATTTCAAAATTGTTATATTATGCAAATTTGTGCAATGGACACATGTTATCACCTTTATTATGTTCTGCATTTTTTGAAAATTGATTTTTATTGTTGCAGATACTGAAGGGGTTAGGACTACCAAAAACATCATCTTCTGCAATCAAATTGTTGATAGACATTGGTTATTTTCCAGTTCATGTGAATCTGGATCTCATGAAATTTGATGTACCTACTGAACATTCACGAAATGCTCTGGCTGCTGCTGATGACATATTTAAACATCAACCTCCTGACATTGATGTGGTATCTGGAACACATGATAAAATTTGTAGAAAGATGTAGAAAAAATTATTGACAGGAGATAGCAATTTGGTTTTGGCCAATATTGTATGTTATGGTAGTAAATGAAATCTTCCTGCTTTTATGTCAGTTGATTCGAAAGGATCTTACCAGTTTGAAGGTTTATGCAATTGATGTTGATGAAGCAGACGAGGTATGTTGGACATTACATTGTTTGTATTCAATTTTAAGACTTGAAAATCTGTCATTTTATTTGGCTATCAATTTTCATGTAATAGTAATTTGTTACTAATTCTGGGCTTTATTTTTAACAGCATTTTACAATAACTTTGATTCTGACAGCTTGATGATGCTTTGAGTGCTGATCAATTACCCGATGGCCGTATAAAAGTTTGGATACATGTTGCAGATCCAACACGTTGGGTTGATCATGAGAGTGTGCTTAACAAGTAGTTTTCCTTTTACAAGTTAGTATCAATTAATTTTTGTGAGATATTTTTTTCTGATGGATTTTTCAATTTATACAGGGAGGCAAAGTTAAGGGGAACGTCCTTGTTTTTACCAACTACAACATATCCAATGTTTCCTGTAAAGCTTGCAATGGAGAAAATGAGCTTGAAACAGGGCCAGGTTTGCCCTGCTGTAACTGTTGCTGTTGTCCTTAATCATGATGGAAGGTATTGTATAGAGTGCGCATTTCATTGATTTTTATTTTATCTTTTCTTTTTCTTGGCTTTTAATGTTTTAGATGTCATCATGAATCTTCATTCAATAGCCTAGTCTGATATAGTTTCATCTTACTGCATATCCTTTTCTGTGTTGGCTATTTTAGCATTGCAGAAAGCAGCATTGAAAATTCTTCCATAATTCCTACATATATGATGACATATGATGCAGCGTCAGAATTACTTGCCCTCAATATTAAAGAAGAGTTTGAGCTAAGTCTTCTCTCTAAAGCAGCAGCCATGCGCTTGAAATGGAGACAAGAACATGTACTTTTTCCTTTTTAAAATCAAACATTTTCTCTTGATTTCAACTAGCTATATAGTATTTAAGATTGAACGTACTTCCTTCTACTGACTCTTCAATGTGCATTTGAAATGACAAAAAAATTTTGGAATTGGTTGAGCCTCCTGCAAACTATTTGTTGGAAAAATGAAGACAAATACATAAGTATTATTTGTTGTATTTCCTTTTACGTTTTTAAAAGAATGTTGCATTTTAAATAATGATATGAAAAGAAAATTTTGAGGTGTGTAAAGTGATGTGGGGATGTGTTTTATCCCACATGTGTTGGGATTGGGATTTGGTCCTAATGTTTCCTTATAAATAGAAGGCTTGGGGTAGCCTTTCTATGTGTTTTTTTTTATGTGGAAGCATTGTATTGAGGTTTTACCTTGGAGATGAGAGTTTGAGATCTGAGATATGTTGGAATAACAAATTGGGTGATTGGGAAAGCTATAAGGACAACTTGTGTCCTTAAAATTTGAGTAGAATAGAAGGCAGATTAGCATTCTTGTGGAGGTAGGGTAAAAAGGGCATGGACCACGTAAATCTCTATGTTCTTGTGCTATTTTCTTTTGCTGTTTTCATTTTGTTTTTACAGCAGACGTTTGATGGTGTTTATAGCAGTTTTTTCATTGATTTACAACGTCTATTTGATCTACTATAGCACGATATTTTCTGCCTTTAACCTTTTATTCAGATCTATAGCATTCTAATAATTTCTCCAAAGCTTCTCTAGTGTATTTTTAGATCTGATTTGTTGATTGTTTTATTGAAACTATCACTTCTGATTATAACAACTAGTATTGAAGCTAGATCTAAAGAGATGGAGAGGTTGCAAACAACAGAAATATTGGTAGGAAAGAAGTAGAACGTCTAGAGCATTTTGATAAAGGCCGTTTTAGCACAAAAGGAGTGTCAGGAGGTCCTAGAACCCTCTCAACTAGCAGGATTGTTGAATGTTGATTGGAGAAAAATTAAGAGTAATGCATTATCTTTCATTCATCTAACCCTAAGCAATGCGATCTTGGTAGCAATTAAACCTGATATGGATCCACATAATTTGTGGCAAACGTTGAAGAATAGGTTTGATAAAGTATCAAGTTTGAATACTTTTCATATTTATCAGAAAGTTTTTAGATGCAAGAAGAGATCTAATGTGTCTTTCCAAGATCATTTGGATGAGTTGATGGGAAATTTGAATAAGTTGGAAGAATATTGTTATTCTAGATTTAGTTAAATCCTATGTTCTGTTGGATTGCTTACCTAATTCCTGGTTTGCAATTGTGCTTTCTATTATTACTTCTATGAGTGTTTCATCTATGACATTTGAACAGGTTTTGTTTACCCTTTAGGATTCAGAGGGAAGAGTAGATGAGTCTTTTGGATTTGGAAATGTTCATGTAGTAGAGGAAAGAGGGAGAAGTAGGAGACATTTCCCAAATAGGGGGAGAAGCAGGAACAAAGGTGTATCACATGGCAAAACTCAAACTCAAGAGTGTTGGTTCTGTAAGAAGAAAGGTCATTTGAAGAAGGACTGCTTTGCATGTAAAGCATAGAAAGATAAAGGAAATGAGAATAAGTTGGAAGAAGGAACATTAGAGCTAAATATAGTTGATGAAAATGTTAGTTTCTTGGTTCAAGAACTATGTACAATGGTGGTAGATGGACGTAGCAGTGACATTTGGTTGATTGACTTGGGTGCCTCCTTTCACATTTGTCCAAATAAGTCTTGTTTTACATCTTATCACGAAGTTAAATTTAGTCTTGTATATGCTGCTAATGGAAAAGCTTTAAAACTTCTTGGAGTTGGAAGGATAAGTTTGCAACAAGCATGGATGCCAAAGGTGACAATAGATAACGTTAAACATGAACCTAAAGTCGCAAAGAAGCTAATTTCAGTTCCATATCTAGATGATTCATGTCTGAATTTCATTAGTGGAGGTGGACATTGGAGGATTTCCAAGGAAATCATGACCATTCTGAAAGGAAAGGAGGGCAACTTATATATGTTGATGGCAGATTCATGCAGCTAGGTTGCAGCAGTTTCTATTGCAGAAAGTTTTGAAGTGTGGCATAGATGTTTTGGACACATTGGCTGGTCAGGCTCAAAGGTACTTCAAAATCAGTCTCTCATTCTTGTATTTTCTTTTTCCCAAACTGATTGCAAAGATTGTTTAGTTAGACAATTTAGGAGAGTAAACTTCCATAGGGATCTAGATAGTAGAAAGAAAAATAAGTTAGAATTGGTTTATTTTGATGTTTGTGGTCCTATGACTCCCATTTCTCTTGGTGGATCTATTTATTTTGTAACTTTCATAAATGATTATACAAGAAAGGTTTGGGTTTATATGCTGAAATCAAAAGATGAAGTGTTTTCAGTTTTCAAAACATTTGTTGCAAGAGTAGAAAATGAAATAGGTTTGAAAATAAATGTTTGCAAACTAATAATAGTGGGGAGTACACTTTTAAAGTATTTGTTGATTTCTGCAACAACAAAGGAATTAGGCACATTCGTACCCCTCTTGGTACACCATAGGAAAATGGAGTTGCTAAAAGATGCAACAAAACGTTGTTGGATCATGCTAGAACAACGGTTTCAAGTGCTACCCTACCTAAGATGTTTTGGGGAGAGGCAGTTAAAATTGTAGCATATTTAGTGAACAGGTATCCACATTCTTCAATTGATAATGCTGTTCTAGAAGCTATTTGGAGAGGTAAATACATTTCATATAGTCATTTAAGAATTTTTGGATGTGAGACATTTATGCATATTCTAAAGGAGAACAAAACTAGGCCGCAAGGTAGGGCTAAATGTTGCATATTTGTTGGATATGGAAAAGATGATTTAGGATTTAGACTTTGGGATCCTGAATTGAAATGTGTAGTGAAATCAAGGGATGTTAAATTTAGAGAAAACATGATGTTTAGTGAGCTACAAATGAAAGACAAGGACAACAATGGCTTAGAACTCCTTTTAGGGTGACTAAAGAAGTTGAAAATGATGAAATTCATGGATTTTCCAGATCTGGAAACATTGAACAGTATGCTAAAATTACATGGCAGCAGCCTGAGAACTCAGGACAACAAGGAGAAAATGGAGGAAAACCAGGAAATGAGGAAGAAGATGATGAACAACAAACTGTAGATGTGTCTCATTGGGTTAGAAGGTCAACAAGAGCTACCAGACCTATTGACAGGTACTCTCCCTCGTTGAATTATGTACTTTATAGTGATAGTCGTGAACTAGAAACAATGGAGGAAGTCATGACGTGTATTGGTGTTGCAAAGTGGAAGGCAGCTATGAATGATGAATGAGAATCACTCCAGTAGAACAAAACGTGGGAGTTGGTTTAGTTGCCAAAAGGGAGAAAACCCTTGGAGTGTAAGTGGCTATACAGAATTAAAATAGAGGCCAATGGGAAAAAAATGTTTCCAGGCTAGGTTGGTGGTGAAAGGCTATGCACAGAAACCATGCATAGACTTTCAAGAAATTTTTTCTTTGGTGGTAAAACACTCCTCTATACATTTAGTGCTATCTTTGGTGGCCTGCATAGACTTAGAATTGGAACAACTTGACATAAAAACAACATTCCTCCATGGAGATTTGGAGGAGGAAATATACATGAAATAGCTAGAAGGGTATAAAAAACAAGGTTCAGGTCTAGTTTGCAGACTGAAAAAGATCTTACATGGTTTGNGTTTACAAGGAGAGTAAAAGGAAGAAGCTGTGGCTGAGTCAAGAAGATTACATTGGAAAGGTTCTAAAACATTTCAACATGGAGGATGCAAAACTTGTAAGTACACCTCTTTTAGCACAATTTAATTTATCAAAGGAGGATTGTCCAAAGTCAAAGGAGGATTGTCCAAAGTTAAAAGAGGACTTTGAAAAGGTGAAAAATGTCCCATATACTTTTGCTGTTGGGTCATTGATGTATGCCATGGTTTGTACATGTCCTGATATTGCTTATGTTGTTGGAGTAGTTAGTAGATTTATGACCAACTATGGGTGGAATCACCGGCTGGCTGTTAAATGGATTCTAAAATATTTAAAGGGCACAAAAACACATTGCTTGTGTTTTGGAGATGCTAATCTGCACATTGAAGGTTAGTTTGTAATGTGATGTGGGGATGTGTTTATCCCACATGTGTTAGGATTGGGATTTGGTCCTAATGTTTCCTTATAAATAGAAGGCTTGGGGTAGCCTTTATGTGTGTTTTTTTGATGCGAAAGCATTGTATTGAGGTTTTACCTTAGAGACAAGAGTCTGAGATTTGTTGAAGTAACAGATTGGGTGCTTGGGAAAGCTATAAGGATGGCTTATGTCCTTAAGATTTGAGCAGAATAGAAGGAAGATTAGCATTGTTGTGGAGGTAGGGTAAAAAGGGCCTGAACCACGTAAATCTCTTTGTTCTTGTGCTATTTTCTTTCGCTGTTTTCATTCTGCTTTTACAGCAAATGTTTGCAGGTGTTTACAGCAGTTTTTTCAGAGATTTACAGCATTTATTTGATCTGCTACAGCGTGACATTTTCTGCCTTTAACGTTTTATTCAGATTTACAGCATTCTAATAAATTCTCCATAGCTTCTCTAGTGTATTTTCAGATGTGATCTACTGATTGTTTTATTGAAACTATCACTTCTGATTATAACATTATTATTCTCAAGAGGAATTCACAATCATTGGGACATCAAGGAAGCCAGTTGTCCATAACATAAATTTTTATAAGACCTAACACCATAGAGTGTAACCGATAACTTCCAATAGTTTTCTTTTGTTAACAGTATTTTCATCATATGAATTCTCTTTTAACTTCATTCTTGAAAACCTTACCTATAGTTAGATATGTTAATTTTGAACAGGTAAAGTAGAAGCTTTTACTAACAATAAAATTTTGGAGTACAATCAGAAATTTTGGAATCTTAGAGATGAACCAAGGATCATGATCAATGGTATATTGCATATTCATCCAATTTGAAAATTAAAACAAAAAATTAAAAAGCACAAGAAATTCATGGTCCTGCTTCTTGCATGACTTATTCCTAAGCATGTTCTGTCAGAGACTTTTGACTTGCCTTCTTTGTTTGAAGATCTACGACTAGACTTTAATAGTGTTATCTTTTAGGGGATACATTTAGACATAACACTGAATTAGACGAATCAGAAATTGACCAAAGAATTAATAATGTACGACTTGACGTAATACTCAATTACATGACTCACTCCAAAAGCTGGTCTGTCTGTGATATCTCCCAAGTATATTGTTACGTACCAGTTTGCCTTTTCTTTTAAGGTTCACAGAATGTTTAACCAAATCTAAATGGGAAAAGATGGGGGAGAGCTAGTCCTGCTTGGAGTTGGTTATGGCTCATCTTGATTATGACATGTTAGTGCAACATACAAATTTCTAACATTGAATGAGCTTATCGGTTGGATTGCCAGTTGTATGCACAACTGAGAATTGAACCGGTGACCCCATAACCAAAGGTACTTAATGATTGAACTCGTGACCTCATACAAATTTGTTATGTACTTAACGACTAGTGTAATTTAGGTTACAAGTTATTATTCTAGGTTTATGAATTTCTTGGAATTACATGCCATTGTTAATTTTTTAAAAAATATTTATAAGTTGTCAAGGCAATGTTTTCTGCAATATCTTTTAAAAAAACAATTAAATCTCAACGAAATGAATTAAATGCTACTATGTTAGCATGGCTGTAGGATTTGTGATTCTTTCAAGGTCATGTTGTGGCTGAATAATTTTTGATTTGGTTACCATATGCACTTCTAGTGTTGCATTGACACACCAACAATTGAGGCACGGATTAAGGTTCATAATCCAGATGATCCAGAGCCTTTGGTCAACTTATATGTTCAAAACCAGTCAGGTCCTGCCATGAGGCTTGTCTCTGAAATGATGATATTATGTGGAGAGGCTATTGCGGCCTTTGGATTGAAGAATAATATTCCACTGCCATACCGGGGACAATCCCAGTTAAAACTTCCATCTTCTTCATTATCTTATTTACCGGATGGGCCACTCAAAAATTTCACTTCCTTCAGATCAGCACGTCCAGTGTCATTGGACTTCACAAGACCTATTCCACATGGAGGCCTTGGTGTTCCTGGTTATGTACAGTTCACATCACCTATCAGGCGTTATGTTGATCTTCTTGCACACTACCAGGTAGCAGGATGTTTTCTTATGTTGAATTATGCTACCTGATTCTTACAGTGCTTGGTTGCAATTCTTATTGTGAGGTACTTATTTTTATTCCTTGTTATTTAATCAGGTAAAGGCTATTTTACGAGGTCAAAAACCTCCTTTCTTAAGTGCTCAACTGGAGGGAATGATGCCAATGCTGACAGTGAAAACAAAGAATGCAAAAAGATTATACAATAGCAGTCTCCAATATTGGTTCTTGGAGTACCTGCGTAGACAGCCAAGGGAAAAGGAATATCGTGCCATGATTTTGAGATTTTTAAAAGATAAAATTGCCTCAATACTGTTCCTTGAGGTCTGTCTCTGGCTTTCTTTCTCTATTTCTGGTTGTGGTTGTCTTTTCCATGTTAAACTAGTTGAATTCTTGATATCTCATATCTCACACTTTTGTGCATTCTCCAGATAGGAGTTCAGGGCACAGTTGATGTATATTCAGGATCTAAGGTTGGTGATGAAATATATGTTAATGTAGAGGAGGCCAATCCTCGACAGGACGTATTGTTACTAAAAGAAAGAATCAAGGTTAGCTCACCATTTTTTAAAACTTGTGAATGTTTTTTGTTTACACAACTACCAATTTTTAAATTTATAGTACTCTTGAAGCTGTTGAGTATATTATTTTGGCAGTGACAATACATTAAAAATTTTCCAGCGTGTTCTCTGCATATTTTAATTTAGTGTGGTACTATACACAGGAATTTTGTAGACAAGATTCCAATGGTATAATATAACTGCAAGATTGTCTGTGTAATTATATTGTAGCGCTGAAGAAAAATTCATGATATTTTTTGATGACTAATTGTCAATATGTCAACTAATTCTATGGGATGTTCTTTGCGACATTTTATTTTAGTTCACAAAGTTGGAAAGTATAAGACAAATATATCCTCAATTTATGTATGATTTTACAGAAAACTGAATTGTACATGAAATTTCAAATTCAGTATCCGGTTTTACACAGAACACCAAACGAAGTAACTAGAAAGGCTGTCTATCTGACTGTTGTGTGATTTCTGTTATCCTTTCATAATTGTCACAAGTTTTTAACTCTTGTAGGTCTGATGCATGGACATGAGACCTGCTGAACATGGATCATGTTCTCTTACAGATTTTTTAAACTGATGTCTTGGCAATGAGGCAGTGTTACTGTTTCTCTCTTCAAGATCATTGAGGTAATTGTCAAGTCATTACTGCTAAAACCATTAGCCAAAATACTGCTGCCTTAGCACATTGGGACTTTTAAACAATTCAGTATACAATTTTGTGATATTTTGTTTCAAGATGAATGAACGAACGTTACATTATTTTGTGATGTTGTTTTAATGTGTCTTTAAAGTTCATATGTTAAAGTCTTGTACCTTGCTATGTAGTTAGGATTTAAAGTTTTATAAAAGTAAATTAGGACCAATATGTTAAGTCATGTATGGACAAAATTATAAGATATTTTAGACTTATAAAAAACTTAACGTTTCCTAACCTATAAATATATATAGGCCTATGCTCTCTTTCTAAAGATTTGCGAAGTTTTGAGTAATGGACGATTGTATGAGCTCCATAAGCATTTGAATTCTCTAATGAATTTCTTTACGATTTTTTTAAAACTTGCTAGGATCTCATGTTGGATTAACTGCTTTTAGTCTTGGATAGTTTGTATGATCTTAGATTTATGCTTCATTTCACTCCATTTCAAGTCAGATCAAGTTTCTCATCTTTTTTCCCCCTTTAAAGCTTTCAAGAATTTTATTAGATCTATGCATTTTATGCAACCTCAACTTGTATTTCCTGATCAAATCCGACATTGTTGAGGTCAAACGGATGAGATCTTCTTCAGAGCTCAAGCTTTATGCATTGCATTCCTTGTTCGTTGTGTTTCTTCTTGATTGCAACCTCACTGTGAGTTGCGGTCCTTTCATGGAGTCTCAGAACAAAAATTCCTGAGAATGAAGACTTTCCCCAAGACTAAACTACGAGCTGTAGTCTTTTAGTAGTGTGCATTTGCATTCAGAATTTGAACATACGACAAGTTGCAGTCACCTCGTGGTAGATCAACCATGACCTTTGGTCCATTTGCGGTCACAAGAATTTTCCAATTTTGAAAATATTTCTCCCTTCTTAGACCCTGGGAGTGGAAGAGACAGGTCTTAAGGTGTTGTTTTTGCATTGCAGCCGAACAAGATTTAATATTCAATTAAAAGAAGGAAACATATTTGTTTAGTTTTAGAAAAATTCTTTTGATGATGCCTGTTGCTGAAACAGCCACTGCTGTGATAAATACCGCCTGTATGAAAGCTTTTTGACATCATGGTCTGTCAATTCTATCTGAATATTGTGATGCAGGGACATAGGTTACTACCATGAATGTGTACTTCATCCCCTATAATGTCGTTCTCAATTTCATCTACTCCTTTTCAGAAGAAAGCACAAAACGTGTCCATCAATTCATTTACTGTCTCCTACTAGGGAGGTTAATTGAAGTACCCGAATTGCCACATGGAAAATTTGATGAAATTGTTAGAAGAGACTTTTTGAACCAGGATGAACATAGTAAAGGTTTAATGGGTTTCTGATAGAGGAATAGCTGACACTCTGATGGGTTTATCACTGTAGCCCCTAAGCACTCCCTCTCAGCCAAACCTTCTCTTCAAGGGTCTCAGATTGCCCACTTGCGATCCTCAGCTTCCTTTTTCAAAAATTCATCTTCTGGACCATCATTTGGATTTTAAACCCAATAACCATTATTTAATACATTGAGAGGAATCTTTTTTATTCTATTTTATTCATGTACTGTACAAAGTGAACTTTTTAAAGTGTTAATGCTGTTCATTCTTAAATATGTCATGATTTATATTATCAGCCTAATGCAGTCATTTACAAACATAGTAAGATAGATTATCCTTAATTTTTCGAACAGAATTTTCTTAGGTAATGCCATACATCCACAGGATCAACGGATCATCCTCACTATTGTTAGATATAAGTTGTATATACAGTCTAGATTAGCTTATCCCATTTTATTTGAACGAGGCTATAGGATGATGATGATGATGATGTGCAGTCTAGACTACACAGTTATTTAGCGCTTTCACTTGCGGTTCATTTCTTGGCTTTCCTATATCAACAGCATTCATTTATAAGCAACTTAAAGGTTTACAATTTTTCAAATAATCAAATTTATTATGAATGTGCGATATATTTAGTAGTTATATAATCAACTTAAAGGTTTACATGTGTAGTTATATTTCTGATATTGAAATCTCTAAATTAGAAGTTCCATTGTTATCAGTTACATTTTATGAGGTTGATTTGTTCATGACTCTGGGCTAGTTTTACTTGGAGAGGCGTGAAGGCATGATTCCTGCAAATAAAGTCACGTACTGTTTATTTCAGTTTAAAGAATAAATGGGTTCTCATTACCTAGGAATTGAAACAAGTTGGTAGATCAAGATTCCTTGTGAAGAACAAACACGTAAATTTTGCTGATGTAGCATAATTGATTATGAATATCAAATTTTCTTAAAATATCCTCTTTACAGAGTTATGTTCAAGAAGAACGAGGTATGGTTTCTAATGATATCTTTCGTATCTTCCTACTTTGGCCTTTAGTACATTACACTGAGGAAATTCTAAATTTATTGAATTCTGACCAGTAGACCCAATTTTCTGTGTAATAATCAATGCCGTTTCAAAATTCTTTGAAAAGGACTTTAACATTCCCTCAATGTAACCTACAACAGAAGCCTTGATAAAGAAAAATGGGCATGTGAATACGAACATGATTTTTAGTAGGAGCACAATGCAGAGTATGGTTTTGTTGGTCAGTTCAAGCAAGATGTAATATTGGGAATATCCTTGACTCAAGTCTAGATCGGTCATTTATTGCATCGTCTCATTAAGGATATATTGGTTATCGACAAGGTTTCGCATACTTGGTATTCTAATCCATGACTCCATGAAAACACATTTGAAAGATGTAACTCATTTGCGGTGACTAGGATTTTGTCTTTGAAAGATAACTCATTTTCTGTTTCAATGGAGCCTTATAGATCTTGAAATTTATTCATATAGTCATTATGGTACTTGATTGTGTTATAAGCTGATTCGTTTTCTGGAAAACTTTTATTAATAATAAAATTTGAATTTAGAATATATCCTGGAATTTGGTGGAATCTGAGATCAACTAGTACTGGCTATATACTGACGATGAAACCATTGTAGTCATAATTTTTTATCATAGGATTATGTTAATGTATTTAGAAGGCTGATGATAGTAACTAAAACATGAATATTTTAAGCTATAAAATAATATCTGAACTGCAGCAATAAGCATATCAGAGCTTGATGTCTTTGTTTTTATGTTTGCTGCTTTTCATGCCTTTTATTAAACTACATCAGAGCTTACTATGCATTACACTTCATCAGCATTCCTTAGGTGGATTTTATTCTTACCCGATATGTACTATCACATTTTTGGATGTCTTATGAGTGCAGGGTTTTTAACAATGAAATGCTAGAGTTTTTAACAAGGAAAAGAAAGGATTGAGGATGGTAACTGTTTGGTCCTCATTTTCCAGCCATCGATATGTGTCCCATACTCCGATGCATCTTTGGCTGGGTCTGGTTAACACAAATTTCGAACTTGTAAACACGGACAACTACTGACTGGGAGGTCATTTTAGGTATTTATAATGCTATTTTGATATGACCTCGGGTAACTTTTTGTAATCCGTTGTGTTACTTTTAATTCATTAATGCTTTGTTGCATCGCATACATAAATGGAGAAATAAACAACGGGCATTTTTAGAAAGGTAAATGCTAAGGAATGAGATCATTTGTAATACAAAAGCAGTTGCAAGTTAACTTTTAGTTTGCAATTAGGAATTTGTATCGTGGATATGTAAACTTTGATACGTTGTCCAGAAAAAGAATTTCTTACGTGAAAACATATTTATGATTTCTTAATGAAATCACAAAGTAGTGTTAGTTTCGTTAGTCCCTAAATAAAGGCCAGGCGCAAAAGCGTGCGTGATTTAAGATATGCTTCTGTTGGGTATGTTAAGGCTCCACTTGAAGATGACGAGTTGGAAAGTCATGTAGGATTAGTCTATATATGCCTACATTGGAGCTCATGGCCAGGATGAATAAGCAAACTATACAACAACAGCAATGAGTTTGCTAATAAGTATGAAAAAAATAATGATTAGTCATAGCATAAGTCTATATGCCTACATTATAATCATACACAATACAAATAACAAAGCAAATGGCTAGTATGAATACATATTATAAATAACAAAGAAAATGAAGTTGTTAACAGATGTGGTTAAAAAATAAATATTAAGATTTTTGTCTAGAATTGATAAAGAGGAGTGAAATAGGTAAGGATATAAGAAATAAGATTGAGGCAAAGTGGGTAGGAAAATTTTCAAGGGTTGTTATTTTATGTAGTGTTGAATGTTAGGGTTTCAAAAAGAATTTTGCATGAATATTATAATGATAAAAGATAAATGGTACAACATAGAGGAAGAATAATAGTGCCTTACATAGTTTGGTCATGTTCAAAAAAGATAAAATAATATGTTACTTAGAAAAGATGGTTGAAGATTGTCTGAACAAAATTGTTGAATCAATAAAACATGATTAGCATAATAATGTATTTTTAAATAGATCATATTCCTAATTTGAAATTAAACATGATGGAGTGTACTTGAGTAAGCTTGATTTCACATACTAAAGCTTGTTATTAAACTTAAATCCTTGATATTGACCTAGCAAAGTTGTCATTGTTATCATTATCAACATCATCTTACCCTTATCCCATGGGGTTGGTAATATGAATTTCCTTAATCTCCTATTTACACATGATTCTTGTTACATGAATAATTCTGTCATAGGAGTCTTTTGGACCCATTCTAATGAGTTCTTTCTTCATTGATTTATGTAAAATGTTAGCATTCTAAATTTGAAGAAATTCTCCTATGTATTAATCAAATCAATTGATGTGGCAATAAATATTAACTTTGGTTTAATGTCATGATCTATCTTTGGCACTTTATTAAAAGCAAACATTGGATGGAGCTTCATTAACTATAACTAAAAGAAAGTTTACATCTCAAGAAATTTATTTTCAATCAAATATACTAAGTTGTGTTTGTAGATGATATTGTGTTGGATTTATCTTTAGCATATATACACTAAAATAGAAAGTGACATAGTTATGATGGATTTGATGTTTCTCTTGCAAATTTGATATTTCTCTAGTTCATTGATTTTTTAGTCTAATATTTCTCTAGCAAATCTAATTTTTCTACAACTACCCTGTAGGTGATTCTAAAATTGTTATTTCTTATATCAATGCAGAAATTTTTGTTAATTCTAAAACTTTATGATGTTTTCTTTTTTAGGGATGTTTATGCAACTAAAAAAGACACTTGATTTTATTCTCCCTAATGATGCATACGAGTTATTGGTTGCTGATTTTACATCATGATGTGTTTATTCCAATTTTGGGTTATCTACCTCAAAGCTTAAAAAGGAAAATTGTTGACTACTTTTTTTATTTTTTCATTATACTAGGATGAAAAAGCATGTTCTTATGCCATTCTTAAACTTGAAAAGTTTAATGAAAGTTTTGCTTTTTAGTTGAATTATGTGAAGCCAAAGCATGACATTCAAGTCATTTCTATTTGTTCACTAGGCAATGTTTCAATGGTGTAGTTTACCCATACAAGGCCATTTTTACATTAGCATGTAGTGTTGATCATTCATAAGTGGACTCTAGATTTTAATGTTCAATTTGAAGAATATTTTAAAGTTCCATGTTTTGTCAAGCTATTTAATGTTTCGTGGATTTTTCAAGATATTGAGCAAGAAATTGTTAGTATTCTTAGTCACATTAAGTATAGAGAATCTATTTTCACAACATTTGGTTTTGCATACATTTTTTGTTGAATTCAACCTTCTTAATTGTAAAAAGGAATTGGTATTACAAGGAGATGAGAAGACTTATATTTAGCCAATTACAAATTATGATCTTATTAATGCTTGCAACTTCTATCATCATGAAAGACATTTATTTAATGTTTGTCCTTTTCTATCTAAGAAAAAAGAAAATGTATTAAAGTTGAGGATTAACAAAAGTTTGAAGTTGAAAATACAAAAAATTAAGTTAATTTCAACAATAAGAATGATCAAATAACTGTGAAGAAACTAGAGAAGACAAAAGCTTTTGTGAATATTTTTACATGTACTACATGAAATATTGATCAATATAGACAAATACCTTGGAAGGCAAATTTTTCCTAAAAGAATATTGTTAACTCAAAGATGAAAACTAATGTTAACAAGAAGGTTATAGCTATTGATAAAGATTCTTAATGTACAATTACCAAAAGTAAGGAAGTAATGGGGATGAAGAATTTGAATTACCATGTTATAGTAAGTCTAGTTTTAGCTATAACTATCCTTTTTGACATTTTAATTCCAAACATAGATGTTAAAGCCAATGTAAATATTGTGCAGATTAGGAGCCCTTGAAGATGAGTTATATGTGTTTCTTTCTTGTGCTATGACCACCAATTTGAGACAACATTATAATGTTACAACAAAAAGCATGTATGATTTGTTTTCGATGCCCCCATTGGTGCTTGGTCAATTTGTAGAGTCTATCTTTACTTTTGATGAAAATGTAATATATGTCCAATCGTATTGGTCTTTGAATGTAATAAAGCTTCATTTCATCTCATTTCAATAATTAATTTTCTTCTTTTAATTTTTAGAGCATCAATTGCAAGTTTGCATACCTAAATAGGCATTCTTAAAATTGGAGAATTTTTCTTTCCATGTTATTCTTAATGTTTTCTGCTCAACATCAAGCATGTGAAGTACTTTGAATTTTTACTTATTATCAATAAGTTTTTGAGGTCTAACACCCTACATAGAATAAAAAAGTGGAGATGGGCTTTGGAATCAAAAGGCTTAAATATTAGTGGGGCTTAAATATTAGTGGCGTAAGGTAGAATACATGTAATATAATTTTAGTAAAAATATAAATTGTGGAGAAATAAAAGCAACACTTCAAGACCTTTAATGCAAATAGATCCATTACCTAAGATTAAATGCTTCAATAATAGAGTGAAATTAATAAAGATATAAAAAATAGAATTGAGACAAAATAGTAAAAATGAAGACAAGCTAGTGCTATTTTATGTGATAAAAAGATACTAATAAAACTAAAAGGAAAATTTTATAGTAGCGATCAATATTTTATATAGCTCTAAATGTTAAAACTTTTATATAGCTCTAGATGTTAAAATAAGAATAACAAATAAGAATGACTTAAGTTATCAAAATGTGACAAAATAAGATAACTTTTACAATATAGATATTAGAGAAAGACTTTAAGTGGTTTATGAAAACCATTGTTTTTGGTGATTGTCCCAAATTTATAAATGAAATATTTTGGCAATGTGTGTGGCTTGTTAAGTTCAAAAGCACTAAATGTTTATGAGATCCTACAAAAGTCTATGACATGAAATAGCCTTTGAAGTAGTTTTGTTGACCTCAACCTCATGATTTATGGAGACTTCTAGAAAAACTCAAGTCTTAAAATGAGGGTTTCAAATAAGAGGTCAATGGATTTGAATTTGCCATGTACAAGCATTAAAATTCCTACAAAGAAAAGCCTTAACAAACTTGGAAAATTCTACATATATCGTGATCTAAGCTACAAAGGATGTTCTTGTAATAGATTAGTAAAATTGAACATAAAATATCAAGTTAAAAAAACAAAAATCAATATACACGACCTATAAAATGACTTGCACTTTAACCCACACATATTGATTGTTATCATCCACTTTACGTACCTTAAGGAGATGATATTTGGACTTCTTAATCAAGAAAGTGATTAATCCTTTGCTTTGGAAGGCTTGTTTCACCACAAGGTCTACCCTTGGTTCTGGAAAGCTGGCTTCTAAAGGCAATGACTTGAAAGCCCGGAACAAAGACACTTCGAGAATATCCTTGGTCCGGTGTTTGTATAAAAGTAAAGATATCAAGATCACTCAAGAAATTATTGGTACCTACCCTAAAAACTTTATTACCTAACCGAACAACCTTATTACCCACCTGGCAACTTAACAACTAAACCTGAGTTACCTCAACATTCAACGACGAATTCTTCATTGGCTGACTCTACCATAGAGACTTTCTCCCGATCGGCCACGCATCCAAACAAGGCGGCAGACTATAAAAGAGGCGAAGCAACGAAATACTGGGATCACCGAATTCAAAAAGACATTAGAATTAATAACAAAGCGGAAACATGTACTCACAAACTGTTCAGGATCACAGAAACAAAACCTTTCGAAACCATGAAAGGACTGCACCGTGGCGACCATGGCAATGTAAGAACCAGTCTCACCGGCTTCAGAGTTTGAAGCCATGGCAAACACGAAAATAGAGACAAGATGCCCGTCTTTCGCTTCGCTTTGCGTTTCATTAACCAGAAAAACCAAGAGATAGTCAGAAGCCAGAGCAGAACAGGACACGTGAGCAGGGAAATAAAGAGCAGCAAGATTTTGCAGTGATTAATCAAGCAAGCAAAGAGCACAGACCGATTGATTTCTCTCGCCATCGGTTCCATGCTAAGGCAGCTGAGAGTAATCCTGGCAGCTATTGTGTACATGTTATTACACTATACCAGGTATAGAAAAAATGATGTACAAAGTCAGTTGTGCTTGGAAATAATCATTTAATTTTCTTTTTGCTCGAGTAAGAAATCAAAAGCAAGAAGAACATACTGTCATTTCGTCTTATTCCCCTTATTCGTGGATGAAAAAAACAAATGGAATGGAATGTCACAAGCTGTCGAAGTGTATTTGGTCTAAAACAGATTTCTTTCAGTTAATTCACAACCCCTCCAATGTAAATCCACCTTCGATTTAAAAAAAATAAAAGGCAAAAGAAGAACAATTTCCGAGTAGTCCTTAAGAGTTCCGATCAAATGCAGTATCAGAAAAAAAAAATCATATATTTCAGATGCAATGTTTGCGTAGTTGAATTACGCAAAGAGACATCGCTATCGCTATGCGCAGGGTGCTCGGTACACAAAATAAATCCTTCATAGTCACGGATAACATAGGAATGCAAAAATCCGAGTTCTAGGTAGGACAACTGTGCACCCAACGACCATTCCGGCTTTCGCAGTGACCATTCAGCATCTGGGTCACTCAAAACAAATTCCTATATAACTATATCCTGCAAATCCGTGCCCTCTGTACATACTATACACTAATTAACGTTAACAATCTAAGATTCGGCAAAGATGATTCTTCCGGATGAAATAAAATAATAACAAATTGTGGAAGCTAAAAATTCTGCATCAGTTCAAGGCTGTCAGAGGAATTCTGGAATCCCTCTGGGGTGAGGCCAGATCAGAAATAGATAGCTGCTTAACTTCTCCATTTCCGTACTTTGAATGGTTTTCTGTCCCGTTTTCGTTGAACCTTTGCAATAGTTCATCAAATGATGGAGTCCGCAGCTGTTCAATGGAGGCCATGCTGGGCAAATTGATGTGTCTACTCCTTGGAGTTGAGCAAGAAGGTTCATCCTCCTGTTAACAAAATAAACAATTCATAAAATTATTTTGAATATGGAACAGTAACAACAATGGCACTGTGCCCTTTTACAGCAAGAGCCAATTTTCATACCATGTAGTCTTCTAGCAGGTATTTGTCAGATTCATTGGAGATCTCAGAAACCTTTGCATTGTGAGCACTTCTGAGTTCAACAAATTCGTTATTGCATGAAGCTATGCCGGTTTCCATGTCAGTACATGCTTCATGGTCCAATTTCAGCGTGTCTGCGGAACGGGTATTTTGCATAGGCTTAAGAAATTACGGAACAACTTGTGCTGCAAGTAAATTAAAGCTCAGGATTCAAACTTACGATTAATGGACACCAATAGGTTTGCATTTCCTTCCTCTACTGATTTCGTGGTTGAGGTTGCAGAATCAGTGAAGTTAGCTAGAAGTTTCTTATTAGCCTCTGTACCATCGCTGCGAGAGAGTTTCTGTTAGCCAACTTTTAATCGACATTCAGGGTGCATAAAATGGAAGTTTAATTGGAGCTGACCTTATGATAAGAACAACAGATTCAACATTCTTCTTCTCAAGCTGCTGAAGTGAACCTTGCATTTCTTTCCACCGTAACACTGCTGCACCTGTTTGAGATACGCTGCATTCAAATTCAAATGTGTTAAGGACTGCATTGTTACAAACAAAAATGATAATTTTACGCTTGAAAATAAAAGAAAGATCATTACCATTCTTGAGACATTTCCTGCATGCGTTGGTGTGCTTTTGATATGGATTCGTTATCTTCTAGGAATAAACTTTCAGCTTGCTCCATTTCTTGTTTCCATTGTTTCTGTACATCTGTTGAATCTTTTTTCATTTTCAACATACCTTGCTGCAACTCGTGTGTTTTGGTAACTACACTGTCCCTGAGATCTTGCACTGATGAATGAACCTGAGCACAAATATTTAGTCGGCATTTGACCTTTTTTAAAAAGAAGAGCATGGTAGAAATGCGTAAAGTCGGATCGAAGACGGTTGTTGTGATGAGGTATACACAAAGGAAAAATACAAGGAACCGTGAAACGCTAGAAATAGTTGTTGACCAATTGTAAGAAATAAAGAAAAGTACATAAAACAGGTAACTGCCAGATGCAATTGCTTTGTTAAATAATGTGTAACAATACATCGAAGAATGTATTGCCACGTACGATGCTGCCATTTACAAGGATGGAGTTTTACAATTGAAAACAAGATTCAACTTTGAATTAGTTTCCAAATATTTTTAAAATAAAAATTCGCTTATAAAGGGACGTCAAATAAAAAAGTAACATCAGAAGGGATAGATTATTTCTATAATTAATCAATACTAAACAAAAAAACTTGAACAATAATGATTTTATTAATAATTTTAAAAAATGATTACCAGTTTAGATTTTCGTGTTGTTGAAGCAGCAACCATTCTCGCAATACCTTCTAACAGCTGTTTCTCTTCATTTGCAGCACGTTCCTACAAAAAAATTAAGAGGGATTCCTGTGAATTAAGTCTGTCCATTACCATTTTAATAAAAAAAATTGGTACAGACTTGACCTACAACACACCTGGAACTTCTTTTCAAACTCCTCCAACTTCTTGTCATGGCAGATTTGCATCTCTTCTACAAATAGATTGAGCTTAGATGCATGTTCTTCAAAAGCCTCAAAGAAGTTAATAATGACTTCTGAAATGCTCCTGGTTGAATTTATGTTTCTCTGGGTGACCTGGAATGGACCACAACAGAATCAACACTTCTCTCCGATTTCAGAACTCAAAATTTGAATTTACATGCATTTATGGTCCGAGTAACTTACATCTTGTTGCTGTTGAATAAATGAAGCCATCATGTCTTCGAGGTTGGAAAGTGAAGTATCAAGACCACCAAGCAGAGATTCAGCATCCATCACCACTTTACCTAACAACTGCAGTGCACGCAAGCAAATTGTAAATGGATTTTACAGAAAAGATAATTAAACTCTTAAAACGAATACACTGAAATCAAATAACCATACTTCTTCAAGAGTAGAGGCATGCATTGTTAAACTGGAATTTAGTTTGCTGAAAGTAGAACTTGAATTTTCGTCCAATGCATTGGCTATGTCTTGCAAGCCCTTGATTCCAGATCCATATAATGCTTTCAGTTCCTCTACTCCAGATTTAAGATCTTTAGTGGTCTGCATACACATGTTAAAATGTTGTTTTCAAATATATATAGTTTATCTCTAAAAGACAAGTGTTGGTGCAACTTTGGAGTACAAACCTCGGTTTTAGTAATGACAAATGATTGCATATGATCTTCCATATTTTTCAGTTGCCTTTGTTGTTCATTGGCAGACAGTTCAACGGTTTTATGTAGCATTTCGAGCTGCTGGGATAACTGTAACCGGAATGTTTCCACTAACCCTTTGTTCGCAATTTCAACTTTTTCTTTGCGTTCTATGTTAAAAATTAATTAAGCATACAACATGAGAAAACTACATTAAGCGTGGAGTTTTAAAAAGAAAAACTGTATAAAATCGACTACCAATTTTTGAAAAGAGGCCAGACACATCTTGAGCAGTGCTTTCTAACTCTATTCGAAGCCCACAGGCTTGCTCGACTAGTGCTTTTTCTGGGCATCACAATCAAAATTGGTTGTCAGTTATAAAAAAATGTGCTATCTGGATTGCCCCTAGAACAAACAATTATTAACCGACCTGACTGTAGTAAGTTGGAAATAATGAATTCCCTCTCCTTAAGCGTACAGTTCAACTGCTTATGTTTCTCCTCTAGTTCGTTTAAAGAGTGCTCAGTGCTACTGAGTTTGTCCTACAGAAGTTACCTTAAAAGTTAGAAATATAAATTTCAAACTCAAAGGCAGAAACAAAAAGAAAATTACAAAGAACAGTACCAAAAACGTATTATGTAATTAATAATTACCTCTACAGTGTGAAGTTTCTTGGATAGTGTCTCTGTTAAGCGCTGTTGAGAACCGTACAATTCTTGCAACTCTTCAATTTTCTGAATTTAAACATTGCATTCAGAGTGTTAAAAAATTTGCAGAATAAATAACAATAAAAGCTAAACGGGACACAAGAAAAGAAAAGAAAAGAGCAGAGCAGAGCTAGTTGAAGCCGCTAAAAGCCACTCACTTTGTGCTTAGATTCCATTTCTGATTCCATTTGTTCTATCTTTTCAGACATGGCCTGGAATTCAAAATAGAGCAGAATTCACAATCACTAAACAGAATAAAAAATAGTTCCACTAATGACAAGATCACATAATTTAAAAGACCTTTTTCTCTGCTTCATCCTGGACAAACCGATCACGTGGAATATAGATACCATTCTTCTCCCTTGCAGCGAAGACCTCTGTCTCACACAGTTAAAAATTAGGGTTCAGGGTGTAAATACTACAATAACCTAAAGAATACAGATTCTATATCCACCAAAATAAAACCTTGTTTAAGCCTGCTGATCTCTGCATATAGATCTTTTATAACTGCAGATTTCATCATCTTTTGATTCACTTCTGGTTTATTCTTTATATTTTTGGCACGGTGAGCATAATCCAGAGTGCTAAGAGTTTCTTCTAAACAGTAAACCGAAGGTGATACTGTAGCAATTATACATGTCTTTGTTTTCCCACCTAAGGAATCCCTTAAAAGTCTTGTCAACTTACTATCCCTGTTATAAGAAACAAAGACAAAGATTATCTTAATAACAAAAAAACTAATAACCAAAAAACAAAGTCAATAGGGTATATAATAAACCTGTAAGGTATATGTCCCAAATGTTCAACAAGAGAAGTTATTACTCTTCCAAGAGTAAGAAGACTTTTGTTGATTTCACCGGCCTCTCTTGCTCTACCCTGCTGACATATCGATGTTAAACCTAACAAGAAGAAATATCTGGATGTTGTGGGGATCATAGCCAACATACCTCTCGAGCACCTGAACGAGATATGTTTTCAGATCCAGCAAGATCTACAAGATTTAGCTTTCCACATTTGATGAGTTCCTCACCCTCAGGGGTTGCTTCTTTAATATGAATGGTGATAGAGAATATGGAATGGGAACGACTGCCAAAAAAATAATCAATCACAAGGAATCAACTGAACTATATGTAAGCAAAGATACATTTTGCAAGTAGTTTTCTTACCTGCTCTGTTTATTCAACAGAGTTTCAGCTGTTCGTCTTTTAGCAGATCCTCTTTCTAGTAGAGTGTATATTTCATTGGCACTGCACACAACCTCTTCCTCAAGACCTCGTACTAGAACTCCTCCTTTACCATCTTCCATGAGTGCAATTGGTTTTTTTGATTTATCATCAATTAGTTTTGGATATTCATCCAGTGCCAACAGATCAGTTATTTCTTCATTGTAAAGTTCTAGAAAGGTTACTTTCATGCTATACTCAGCATGCTGAGCTTCAAGAATATCAAATATTTGTTTAACTGCTCTCGGAATTACTCCAGCATCACTTGGAAGTTCCCCATTCTGAAAAGGGGGTATGGTTCAGGTATTAAAAACAAGCCATAATTAAACATACTGACGAGGGAAAACAAGCAAGAATGAAACCTAGCTGTTGATGCAGAGATGAAAATTAATAGCACTTTTCTTAAAAATCAACCTTAGCCGAGAAAAGGAACGGTTTAAAAAAAGCATGAACATACCTTGGTTTTTCTTCCACCACCTTCCATAGTATACGTTTTTCCCGTGCCTGTTTGACCATAAGCAAAAATGGTGCAGTTAAAACCATCTAGAACCTCATTCACAATTGGTATGATAGACTGTTCGTATAGATCTTTTTGCTGAGAATTGGGGCCAAAAACCTGGACAAAGTTGTAGTGATCGCAATTTAGTATAGATTAAAACATATTGTCTAATCCAAACCGAGAACAGGAGCAACATAGCTAAAGGTACATATACGTTAATCTCAACCTTGTCAAAAGTGAATGTTCGGTCAATCTGCTTGATTGAAGTTGTCTGAAAAACAGAGACTTCTCGCCTTTGTTCGTTGCATGAAATAACTTGAGGGGCATTGACCCTCAGTTCGTCATCGTTGCAAGGCCTGCAATGATTTCCAGTCAATAAAGTATATTTAAAAGACTGTATAATGTAAAAAATTGGTCTCTGCAAAGGATGTACCTGCATCGTAAAATAACCTGGACATTGACTCCTTTCTCTTTATCATATCTAGCCATAAAATCCCCTGATCTTCCATCTGAATGTTTTATTTTCTCGGAAGCTTTGGGTGTTACCCCCGGAGAAGATAAGGTTGGTATTAATGATCTTCTCGGCTCCATGTTCACAAACGAGGCTCCAGCAAAGTCAGCTTTGATCGAACTTTGAGAGAGAAGCACAAATCACCGTCTGACAATGTAGCATTCATTAGCAGACAAACATAAGTATATGATTTGGAAGTAAAAGGCAACCACGTGTAAAAATGCTTTATAATGGACGATATCCAATGATACCCTAAATCTTTCATAAAATAAAATTTTCAAACCAAGAAAGGAAAGGCACGATGTTACAAAATCAAAGGCGAAGTATTTGTTTCGTGATTAAAGAACTTAAGGCATTCCATAAATGAAAAGGGAATAGTGGCAGTTGCAGTTAACACAGCTTTTAATGTGCTAGGCTTTCCAAACTTCTGCTCCGATTTGGTGGTACGATTCAAAGTCGTAAAGAAGGATAAGTAATTATCTCTTAAAGTCTTCAGCCAAAGAGAAAAGTGACACTTTCAAGCTTCAGCTAAAAACATAAACTGTACGAAAATTCTGTAGTTTTGAGGGAGCAAAACAAAACAGCCAAACACTAGCAAAACCATAAATTTACGAATTTAATTGATCAAGTTCAATTAGGAAGTAAGCGGGAACACTGTGGATTAACTATTCGATAAAAGGAAAGTAGTGTCAACCGAGATTGGTTAAATGACTGCAGCAAGTCGCGTTATCCGGGATTGTAACTTATGCGTGTCGTTAAAGCCACGAAAGTGTTTGTGTAAAGCTTAAACTTACTCCCACATTAAAAAAGCTGTCCAGAACACATCCTAGTGGCTAAAGACACATGGCAAAACAACGCAGGCGTTCATAAATTGCATCCAAAGAGATTCTAAAAAGAAATTGCGCTATTAAGATCGCCATTTGTAGTTTTCTACCATCTGGCACGTAGACACGTGGACTTCCATTAGAAAACAAATTAAATTGTCAAATACCACCAGCAAGCTGAAATCAGAAGACACATTAGCAAGACGCTAAAATCGGAACACTCTCTTAATCGAGAACATGAACAGCAAGCCTAAAACTATCCGCAAAGCTAAGGCATATCTTAATAACCAAGAAATTCTGAAATCGCATTTCCATAAAACAAGCCAAAACAAACCTTTAAACGTGAACAAATGAAAATACTCAATTGCTTCGAAAAGGCATTCTTACTTAGGAAACCAAATTTTAAAGATTTGTGCAAATGTCGTCTTAAAAGAACCCAAACTGACAAATCCAACTAGCGGAAGTCAAAAAGCAGTGCGATTATGCGCTGCGCTTCAAATCGGATTCAAAAAGCGCAAAGGAAAAGCAAATCGGAGAGCGAAACGACCAAAGAAGCAGCTCAACAAGCAGGTTTCCAAGGCCTGTTAATTAGCATTTGCAAAGTCGAAAAGAGCACAACAAAACTGGGATAATTGTGAGAGGAGACCACGTTTTCAGGAACAAAACGGAATTGAATAAAATAATACTCAAACGATAAGATTCATAAAGACTGTGCATCAATCTTCACAATAAAGCAATAGCGAGATAGAAAACACCTAAAGACACACTCAAACACCAGATTCAGAGCGCTCCTAAAACACATTCACAAAAGCCGACAATAGCAGAACAAAATCGCTAATCGAAACGGAAGTTTGTTAGTTTCCTAGAAACGGCAAAAGAAGCAACTACGCGAAAGTAGATTTAGAATGCCTGCACATCAACATTCCGCAGAAACCGATAAATGCGAAACGAAATTACAAAAGAAGAACCGGTCCTTTCCCTCCGTTAAACAAAGCAGCAAAACACACAGCCGACGGAGCAGATTCAGAATGCCTGTTCATTAACATTCACAGAAGCCAATGAAAGGCAAACAAACCGACATCACTAAGCCAAAACGGACCTTCCGTCCGTTGAACAAAACCGCAGAACAATCAGTCATAAGCAGCAGATTCAGAATGCCTGTTCAAGAGCATTCACAAAAGCGGGGATAAGGCAAAGCGAAATTGCGAGCGTGCGAGCGTGCAGACGAACTTGCCAGAGAGAAAGAGCACATACCTACGACCGCAGAAGCAGCAGAGATCGCCAAAGGAAACGACGAAAAAACGGAAATGGAGCGTCGTCGTCCAGCGAACGGACGAAAAAGTGAGCAGCAGCAGCAGCAGCAGCAGAAGCAGTGGAGGCAGCAAATGAAAAAATGGAAGATCCGAACGACTAAAAAAGCCAACCCTGCGGTCACGGCATGTACTCCAGCCAGTCCAGCTTTATTTATGGCCTTCCTCTCCCCTTTACTAACTACGTTTAAAACCCTTATCGTTCGCTTCAAACTTGCTCGCTTAAAAACTGACCGTTAGGACTCACCGCACCCCGCCCACGCAAAAAAAGCCGCAAGTGCGCACCAGCAAAACAAGGCCACGATCGCAAAAAACCAAGCATGGATCAAAATGTGTTTACCTGCCACGTGCATGCCCACGTAAGCGCCGGTCCCACCTAACTACGGCAACAACCGGCATTTTCTTCGCTTCGAAATGTTTTTTTAAAGATCATCTGACGTGGAATATTTTACGGTCCCCGAACCTTAATTGGAGACCATAAATTGATTTTTCCGCTCTAAAAACGGTCCGTAGTTTTTGCACCAGCGCGCACCGCTGCAAAAATTTAGCGGACTTGAACTTGGAAAGTGAAGCTTCGTTATGGTGGTCGGATTTTCGGTCATACATTTGCGCAAACGGCAGGGGGGATCTGCGTAAGAGCTGCTGACCCGTTACTTGCAACGACGTTTTGTCATATTTGTGTGGAGAGAGTTGTGCTACATTAATAGAAAAAAGAACCAATGTTGTATTTTTGCCCCTATAAAAAATTAGTTGTGAGACATCCTTCTCCATGGGGGCATCGTGGACAATGACATCTCTCATTAGCCCTAAATCATAATCAGATGTTAGTCGAGTAGTAAGACTCACGATTTCGAAACTCTAAATTATAGGTTCAATTTTGGTAGATAATACTGAGTTGTAAAGTTCTAATGTGGCTATATATCTTGAGAGTAAATATGATTTAAAAAAAATGTTTCATGCTCCAAAACACACCCCCTTCCTCTCCCAAAAACTTAAATAAACAAATAATCACAATGAAATTAGGTGCTTTGTTGAACACTTTAGATTGCTAATTATTAATGACACGTGGTTAATTGGTTAATTTAACACATATTGTGCTTGTCAAAGGTTGCTACTTTGAGTCACATGTAAAGTACCTTTGTTTTACCTAAATATTACAAAAGAATTTGTTGTATGCACCACCATTTGTAACAATGGTAATGTGCTTGTTTTTGAAGTCAAAAGACTTGGATTCAAGCTTGGGCCCATTTGAAAAGAGGTTAAGCTTTTGCTAGTCCATTAGCCCTCCTTCCCCCTCTTAGCAAGATGAGCAACAAACCTTCAAGTCATGATACTTTTTTATGAAAGTATTCTATTGTGTATCCTAGGATACATATAATACAATTATTTTGGGTTCCAACACTAACCCCAACTTCTCCTATTCCAAAATTTGCTTGGTGTGATAAATGAATAATTATTTAATGTTAAAGTTTATATGGAATCATACATGATTTTTATACCTTGGATATATGCTTACTTTTGAATGTGTTTGTTGTTGGGGAGACATTGTTTGGTTAGAGCATTCACCTTGTACTTGCAAGTAACAAGTGATATAGGGTATGTTCATCTAATGCACCTTTAAATTTATACTTAAATCTTTAAATGTATCTTGTTGGATATATCTCCTAAAGTACAAATAGACATTTAGTTTCAATTCAACACCCTTAATGCTTTGTTGATTGTTGTGAATGACCTATTGTAATCAAATGTGTAACATATGCCCCACAAGCTGGAAGAGTACTTTCAATTCTAATACCCTTAACTATTTTGCTAATAGTTGTATCTAGCTCATTGGAATTAAGCATGTTAACTTATTCCCTAAGTCTTAACCAATAAATTACAGATCTTTGATGTTGATGGTTTTTCCAGCAACTTAAAAACAAATAAAAATAAAGGATACACTTTATCTAAAACAAGATACTTAAAACAAGATACTTATTTCTTGAAAAAAGTATTGTTAGTGCAAGTGTTTTAAAAGAGGTATCTTTTACAATGATCCGTTATCTTTAAAATCAAACGCATTCTCTAAGAAAAGGCGAATTATTTAAAACTTTTTTCGAGTTACATTATAATTAGCAACGCCCAAAAACAGAGACCTATAACAGTGTATCAGTTACAAGTTACAAGTTACAGTAACTTGAACAAGTCATAGGGTTAAGGGGAAGTGGGAAGTTGAGAGCACTATGCATGAAACTCAGGACCAGCCTTATAAATAAACAAGTATTAAGGGAGGAAACCCGAATTAGGGCACCACCAAACATCCACCCATGTTGACTCATTACAAGATAGAAGGACATAGAATTAGATAAGGAAAAAAAAGCTGTCAAGGATAGAGAGAGTTCCAATGGTGACTTCTCACAACAGAAATTGTTACTGGAATGCGCGAGTCTTTCCCACAGTTGCAAGAGATGAACCAACTGATGACTATCCAGATTGAACTTGGATGAAACCTATATTTGTGGAGAAAAAGAGAAGCGAAGTGGCTTGAATTGCAAAAAGGTGCAGGAAGTTGGCTTTTGAAGGAGGAAAGATAAATAAAATAAAATTAAAAAAGCAAAAATTTGTGAAGTGAAACGGAAGCAAGAACGCAAAAAGATGCACCCCATGATTAGGTAAAAAAGAACAAACATCACGTGGCTATCAGCGAAGATGGTAAAAAAAGGCTGGAATCCAACGTATTTCCGTTTTCAAAGGGTGGGCCCGGGCAGAGCGTGATTATTTTTATTTTTGCGATAAATGCGCCTGGGGTCGTGGCCCATGAATCAGGACGATGAGGATATGCTTCTTTGTCCCATCCCCTACAACAACAATGCAATCATCATTATTGACTACCTCGTGTACCCTCTTTAATTTAGCCCCTTCTTGAGTACACTCTTGTTTCCAGATCAAAGCGTGCTGTATTGTCTGCATAATATGTCTGTAACATTTGGTGCATTGAAGGTCTGAGTCTCTTGTAGCTTTTAAGAGAGGACAAAACTTTAATCCGTCAATGATGACGGTAACCGAAAAATATGGTAGAATTAAAATTCAAAAATGCATCGTCATCATTTTAGCTTTGCCCAAAATATAAGGGGTCTTTTTTTTAATTTAAAGGAAACTTGAGGCTAACAATGCACTACTTCACTGCTACTATACTATACTATACAGGTAAACAAAGGCACGCTAAGTGCCCCAACACCTAGCCAGCTAATCGAAAGGATGCACATCTCGTCTTCAGGTTTTTGGACGCACATCTCGTCTTTAGGTTTTCGATGCACATCTCATCTTTAGGCACGGGCATTCCTAGCCTTGCTAATACCTCTAGTAGCTCCCACATCAGTTCACCAGATTACAAAATGTAGCAGAGGCAATGGTGAGCCCAAATACCTCTCAAGTAAGTGACCACTATGCCATAAATGGTGTAGAAATAGATTTCACATGCTTAATGTCTATAAGAGAATTAATAATTTGTTATTCAACTCTTTGTAAAATCAACAAAAGATTAGAGAGCTCCATGAAACATGGAATTTTAGAATATTCTTTAGCTAAAATATCAAAATCTAAAATCTATTTATGAATAATTAACACTAACACTAGATGCTTATATCTAAGTGACCTTGTATCTTTCAAATCAAGAATAAATCAAACATTACATAACAAGGCAAAAATAAATCAAGAATTATACCCGACAATCAAAAATTATACTCGACAATCAAGAATTATACTAGACATACCTGAATCATGCTTTTGCATCCCAACATTTAATTACAAAACAAAACTCTAGTAACTCAAAATTTGAATGAACTTCATAATAAATGACATTTTTGATACTAAAATTAAAGGCTATTTAAGTGAGCAATACAATGTACTTCTTTCTCAAGGATCTTTGGATGTGAAAAATGTAATTGATAGTTTAATCAATGATAAATCTCAACCTAATTTATTTGAATAGTCTTTAACTTGAAAGATATAAGTTGCAAATCTTAACTAATAATAAATTGCACCTCACCTTTATAACCTGATCAATTTCACCATCTTTAATAAAAGTTAGACAAAAAAATTCGAGTTCTGAAAAAAACATGATTCAATGCCCTAAGCACTTTCCTATACATATCTTTTGTGTGAAATATCGAATCCAACCAGCTTTCCACCCTGCTTCTAAAAACTATGCCTCTAGCTAGATCGGGTTCATAGAGACGGAACAGTATGCAAGCCGCATGCTTAATGATGCTTTTGAAATAGAAATCAATAAAGTTTTAAAAAATTGCAACCTTGAAACACATGAAGCATGGTAATAGCATTAATAAGTAGCAATTCTGGAAGTCTATTACAGTTGCTGAAACAGACAAATGTAAAAGACAATACAAGCATATAGCTGCTCTGAACATGCTTTATTCAGCCTTTCATACATCATAGATTAGCATTAAAATGCTGTGCGCAATTACAACTGATACTAGCAGATACTTATCAGTCCCATCCATGTAAAAGAAATTCACGCTTCTGGCTAAGCCAACCCGAAATGTTAGATTAAGCTATTACACTGTTTACACAATTATGCTTTACCAAACCACCTTGACTTCAGTGCAAGTATTGCATACGCCAAAGCTAACAAGGCTGGAACCTCAATGAGAGGCCCAATTGTTGCCGCTAAGGCTTGCTCTGAGTCGATGCCAAAAGTCCCCACAGCAACTGCTATAGCAAGCTCAAAATTGTTACTGGATGCCGTAAATGATTGGCTGACAGACTCCGGATATGGAATTCTCATAATCCTGCAAACAGTAATAGATGAAAAGAAAACTATTCCAAAGTACATTACAAGAGGTACAGCAACACGAAACACCTCCCCAATGTTGCTGACAATATGGTGGGCCTGGATGGAGAACATTACAAATATTGTGTAGAGCAAACCTATTAGTGCCCAAGGGCCAATAAAAGGAATGAACTTTGATTCATACCAATGCCTTCCAAACATATGCTTGAAAGAGAACCTGGTTATTACCCCTGCAGCAAGAGGTACACCAAGGAAAAGCAACACACTTTTTGCAACATCCCAAGCATTGACATCCAACCCTGCACTCCTTGATACAACCTTAAGGTAGAAAAGAGAAACTGGGGTAAAAAAGATTATCTGTAATATTGAATTAACAGCCACCAGAATAGCACAAAGCTGACTATCTCCTTTTGCCAACTCATTCCAAATCAGAACCATGGCAATGCATCTAGCTATTCCCACTAAAACAACACCAGCTCGATACCCTGGGAGATCAGGAAGTGTGGCCCAAGCCAAGCCAGTCATAAGTGCTGGGCCTATAATCCAGTTTAGTATTATGCTCAGAACCAAGTTTCTCCCAAGTTCTTTGCTTCTTATCATGTCCCCAATTAATTCATAACGAACTTTACATAAAACTGGATACATCATGACCCACAGCCCAATGCATATTGGTAAGGAAACCGAAGTAATTTCTGCTACTGAGAATGCTTTTTTAATACTCTTTACGTAATAACCAATTAGCACTGCCAGGACCATGTCAAGTAGAATCCACACGTACAAGAATCTATCAAGAAAAGAGAGGCGCGAAAAAATTCCTCTCTCTGACAATGAATTTGAAAATAAGATTAATTAGTGATTTCGTAATAGAAATTGAAATATGTTGCTACGAATTAGTAGTGCAAATAAATTCCGTAAAGAATAATTTTTCAAAGTCAAATATGCATAGCTACAATACGAACTTGATGGATGACAAAGTTTTGTAAATTGACATTTGCTGCCAGCTGATCAGAAGCTGTAAGCTTAATTAGGAAATGGGTTTCTATTTTCCACATATTTGGATACATATCAAGCATTATAAAACTCAAAAATGGCGAGGGGGAAAAGAGAAAATCAGAACATCACAGAGACAAAATCCGTCAGATGTGCACCCCATGCTATCAAAGTTGCAGAATCCAAACTCTGATTTGAAGCTACCAAACTACTTCTTAAGAATTAAAGTCCTTCAAACAACAGGTAAATTTTAACATTGAAGGGAAGTTAACACAATATTGTTCAGCATCAAAGATTCCAGAACAGTTCGAATGGGGAGAATCGAAAATTGACACTACGAATCATTGAAACCTCTGTTCTTCTCTGAAAACCAAAGTAGCTTAACTACATGAACAAACTGGCAAACTAATCAACTATTATTACCTGCATTCTCATGTTTGCTGCTTTCTGATATCTCAGCAGTGCAAAGCAATTCCTCACCAGTAGGCAGAACAATAGAGACCCGATCCTTTGCATCAAAAATCTACAAAAAATGCAGTTTTCCAAATTTAACAGCTCCCGTTCTTTTAGGAAAGAAAACCATTAGCAGGATAATTTGAAGTAAATTATATTGCAAAATTCAATAGTAAACACAGATTTAAGTATGCCAAGAGCTATTCATATATAAATGCTAAGACTGTACCAAGGCACAAGTTTAGTCATGTTGAGGATAAGTTAAAAAACACTATGTAATGACCAAAAATGTCGGTGGCTGGAATCACTTGAGGTGTTAACGGACACACAGCCTTAACCCCGCCTCCGTGCAAGGGCCTTATTGGAAATGGGGGCAAGGTGCCCTAAACAATCTTGTCAATTGAATAGGGACTTTGCCAGCTGCAAACAGGGCAATGGGTGCAACTGGAGGGTGACATGGTTAGCCGAAATGCAAATGCAAACAATGCAAAATGGTGCTAAGTGTCAAAGTGGTGCTTCATGGTGCTAAGTGTAGAGCGGTGCTGAATGGGGGTGAGCGGAGCCAAGGGTTTTGACCAAAACGAGGGTGTCAACCCACGAAGACTACCATCCGACCGTAGTATAGCATGACAACAAGTGAAAAAGTGCAAAAAGACACAAGAAAAATGCTATAAATAGAAGAGAGAAATGGAACACCGCCCCAAATGGGGACGTAGTTAACTCCAAAAGGGTCTTAGAAGGTATACAATGTACAACAGGCACAATGGAAGTGCAGTCACAGTCTCGGTGGTGTCGGGCCGTGAAGTTTGGCACTCACTATGATGAACTATGCCAAACAAATTGGCCACCGCAATGTAGCATGCGGTGTTTTGCAGACCTGCAACGGAGCTGCGGTGTACCATGCGATGCAAAGTTGCAACGGGGTTGCTGTGTACCGTGCAGTGCAGGGCTGCCTCTCTGCCAGTGTGGTGTGCTCTGGGTCTCATTTGCCCACGGAGCTAAGTGCCAAAATGCCAAAATGCCAAATGAAAGTGCCAACTGCCCAATTGGTGAAAAATGGAAGCCAACCCCCTAAAACATTGGGGCATAGGGGTATTTATATGGCTAGGGTTGACCCAAAATTCAGATCAAGCACCACGTGGCAATGCGGTAGGTGGGACCATGAGAAAAATTCAAAAAATTTTCTAAGTCCAAAGGTGACTAGAAAAAGTTCAAAAAAATTTCTAACTCTAGCCGCTACGCTCATCCCGTGTTACGTGCGGGACACGGGACACTAGCTACTACACTCATCCCATGTTACATGTAGGACACAAGATGCTCCCCGGGGACAAGGCATAGCATGGACACTTAAAAGAATCTAGTGAAGATTGTAATCCTTGTTCTTGTTACGCTAGCTACACTCTGGAGCGTAGTAGGAGGGGTGGCCTTAGGAGTTAGAAAATCTACCAAATGCCTATTCCATGTTGAGCTAGCATGACAGCTTCTTGTCTAACACTTAAGGCGAAACTGGCCACTGAAACTGTGCTACACTGGCTACGCTTGAGAGCGTAGTAGAGCATAGCAACCTAGGAGATAGAAAATTTGTCAAACTATTTCGTCCATCCCAAGCAATCCTAACAACTTTTGGCTTGGCACTTGGGCAAACTGGCCATGGAAGTGTGTGCTACGCTAGCTATGCTCTAGTATGTAGCAAGTAGAGTGAGCGTAATAGAATACTCAGAAAAATTTTCATGCAACTGCTGTTGACACTTAGAAAATTTTGCAAAACATGATTTGATGCATGCTACGTTGGAAACGTAGCACCAACACTAGAAAAATTTGCCAAGTTTTGACACTTAGACAAATTTGCATTAGAAAAATTTTGCGAATCTAGTAGTTGGAGCTAACTACCTTCAACACTTAGAAAAATTTGGGTAAAGTGCCACCATTTTGACACTTACGCCAAATTTGCAGTCCCCAAAATTTTGGTCTTTCACACTAGAGTGCAAGCTAAAGCAAACTAGCAAAGCCTCCCTTAAAACTTCAAAGCAAATTAAATGAACAAAACTAGAGCTAAGCTCCGTCAAACACAAAAAAAGGCATATGGCTCAGCGATGTTAAATGGCAATAGGCACGTCACTGAGATCCTCCATCTATACTCAATTTACTCAAACTAACACTCCTGAAACTCATCCTCGTCGGCAAAAATTCAAGTCACGTGTCTCCAAGAATCACCTGATAGCATGAAATTAGTATCATAACTGCGTAATGTTGATTATCAACACTAGTCACAAAACAGATATCTTTTAAACACACAAAATTATACTAAACCCTAGCAATTGAGAAAAGCGCCACGCAGGCGTAGGAGCTAGAGAAATCACATATTTTAGAATTAAAACAGGTACATGGTTCAAAATCCAAGAAAAGAGAGAACTTGTCGTTTAATCAAAGAGTAATTGAAAATCAACATCACATATTCCAGAATTTCCTATATAAAGTGGCCACAAATGATAAATTATAGCCAGAGATTTTTAAATAGCATTAAAGAAACTTAGTAACTTTATTGATAAAAGTGTTTGCTAATGCGTTTTTCTTTCTGTCGCTATCGAATAGGCACTGAGGGTTTCGGAAGTAATAAGAAGTAATAAAAAGGCAAAAGGCATTTCAGTTTCCGGTTCAGTTTCAACATCAGGGGAAGTAAGGTTTATGATAAACGACGTAAAATGCATGACTTGCCTGGCGATTGCAACGGCAACGGAGGTCGTTTCCAGTCGAAGGCAGGGCAGGAAGATCAGAAACCCCACCGGAGCTCAAGTAAAAACGGCAGTTGAATCCATCGTCTCCTGAAACTTGCACCGCTTTCAGAGACTCCGTCTCCAGGGGCACACACCTCACTGAGAAGTCAGCCTGTTCGCCAATGGCGGACTCCGCAGACATGCCCTGTTCGATCTCCATTTTTGCTCTCTTCCTCCTCCTCGAAAGTTTTTGCGTTCTCCGATTCCGTTCTTCATATTACTCGCTCAGAATTCGTGGCCGCCTGAAGGCCTACGCACGCAAAGGACGATTCCAGACAAACGTCAGCAGGAAAGTCAGCGCAAGAAGCAGGTGGATGGATATTAAACCAAAACGTAAACATTTGCAAAGCTCGAACAAACACATTTCTTGCCTCTGGCTTTTTGTTTATGTCTATATTTATGTGATTTGCATAATCTATGCTTCAAACATACTTTCCAAGTTAGCACTTCAGGGTGCTACTTCAACTACAACTGGGAGGTGCAAAACATGTGGCCAAACAAAGTTATAGCTTATTGCTCCTTGTACTTCTTGTTACTTATTTTGAATTTGTTTTAAGAGTAAAAAGGACTATTATTTGGAGTCACAATGTTCATCTTGCACTAAAGGTCTTGGCAGGGTTCCTAGATGAGGGAAAGCCTAAGATTTTATTAAGGTTTGTTAAAAATTCTAGTAATTCTAATAGTCTTGAATAAGAGATCATTTTATCTCCCAAGTCAAACTCTACCAATGATGAAGGTTCTAATTCTTTTGAAGAAGCTTCCAATTCATATAAAGTAAGAAGATCTTCAAGAGTTTCTCAATTATGAGAAATTTAAGGATTATTTTTTGTACACTACTAATGGTGAACCTAAAGCATTTAAAGAGGCAACCTCTTCATCTCATGCTTTTAAATGAAAGCTACCATGAAAGAGGAGTTGGAAAGCCTTAAAAGAAATGATACTTGGGATTTAATATCTTTATCGGGAGGCTTTTCGAGTAGCAAACATAAGAGTCTTTATAACACAATAAATAATTCTCTTCTAGGAAAATGTGCATCAACCAATAAATGGGTTTATAGAATAAAAACAAAAGCAAATGGAGAAAAGAAATATAGAGCTCTTTAGTTAAATTCCAAGTATTAACATTCTTCAACTATAATTAGATTCTAGGTATTGACATTCTCCAACTATAAAACATTCTTTTATTAGAATCATCTTATCTTTGACTACTACTTTAGATCTTACATTAGAGGACATGGTGATCTACATGAAGTTGCTTGAAGGTTTTGAAGTGCCATATATAAATTTACTTTTGCATTGATAATTATGACAAAATGACAATTGTTGGTAAAGTGGTGATTTTGTTATTATGTGTTGATGATATATGATAATTGTAGGCAATGACGTCTTTGAAATTCAAAGATTAAAAGATGATATAAGCAAGCGTCTTGCTACTAAAGATCTTGGTCTTGTTAAAAAATTTTGGGCATAAGAATACTTAGAGATAGGTCCTAGAAGAAATTGTGGTTAAACCAAAAAGATTATATAGGAAAAGTATTAAAAAAGTTGAACATGTAGGATTGTGTTCTTATGAGTACTCCATTGGCAAGATATTTTTAGCTATCAAAATCAAACTGTTCATCTATAGAAGAAGAGCAAAAAAGAATGGCCAATGTCCCATGTACTTTCGTAGTTGAAAGTTTGATGTACACAATGGCTTGCACAAGGCCAAACATCTCTTATATGGTGGGAGTTGTTTCATGTTTCATAACAAATGTTAGACATAGGCATTGGGAAGTTATCAAATAAACCTTACAATATCTAAATGGTACACAAAAATTTAGGTTTGTGCTTTGGACACTCTTAACTCCATTGCAATTGGCTTTGTAGATAAAGTGATGCTATGTGTGAGAGATGTCCCAAGTGGTGGTTCTCTTGGGCTCTCCCCATGGTTCGGGGGCCATGGAACACTCTGAGGCGCCCTCAGGTGGCTCTCAAGTGTTACAAAACCCACCCCGGCTTGGTGGTACCAAGCTAGCAATAGGACACACTCCTGTTGCTACTCTCTTCTCTAAGTCCTCTTCTTTCCCTCTTCTCCGTGGAGAACTACATGGCCCTGATTCTACGGCGGTCGTAGATATGTNAAAAGATTATTGGCGGTGAAGCTGAATTTCCCTTAGAATTATTGGTGAATCATTGCTATGAATTATTTCTATAATGGCTCAATTATTTGAATTATTTTATATGTAAAATAATTAGAGGTGCATGATTGAGAAGCCTTTCCCTCCATAATAAATCAAGGGCAGCCATTGGCATCTGCATCAATTGTCTCCCTTTCGTACCAGCCCTCTCCTTTCTTTTGCTCGTCTCTTCTGATTTTCTCCCATGTTCTTTAGCATCTGCAAACATCTCTGCTTCAGCCACACGTTTTATGTTTTGCTTTTCAGTCTGTTTTAGTGGCATCTGTTTATGCTAAATTGTAACATCTTCCGTTCATTTTCTTCATAATATTCTAGCATTGCTGTTTTGCGCTCTGTTCTTCAGTTTGTCAACAATTTTTTCTCGGCCGCTGCTGCAGTAAGCTTCACAACACACAAATTTTAAATGGTTTCGTCACTTTATTTCTCTCTCTCGATATTGAATTAACCAACATGTAGCTCATAATAGCTATTCTATTGCAAACTCTCAGATCTGTAAATTCTATTCATATTTAACCAACATATAGCAATTAAATCTGTAATTCTAGCAACACCCCTAATTATCAAAATATCAAACTAAACAAACTAAATTAGATATTGAAAACGTTAACAGCGATTTGTCCCTTGTATATTTGAAAAAATGCATTGATCGGAAATGATGGAAGCAAGTGCAGCTCATTTTATTGGATATTATGTCTGTTCTTGCTCAATGATAAGATCACCCTTCCAAACTGATCATAACCTGTCAAACTTTAAAATTTAAAATGAAAAATTATAGAAATAAACTATACAGAAAATAGAGAGAGGGTAAACAAAGAAAATGGATTCCACATCCCAGGCCAAACCAAGGCTACGACCAGGCACTTTCACTTTCACATTACCTTTTCAATCTAGATGATTTATTTCTATCTTTGATATAGAATATGATAGAACCGACGAATATCATATCCGGCAATTTGCCGGATTATTGAGGAATGTGAGAAAGATATTTCTAAATACATCTCCAACATAACGAAACAGGATCAGCTCGCAAACAGCAAGAAGTGCAATGATGATCTTCGGAAAATCAATTTCTAATAATCAATGCAAAAATAGAATGTCGTTGTCCCTCACGGCCTCTACGTCCATTATCTCGGCACCTTCAGCATTGCTCACATGCGCCGCCGTCTTATCAAATCTGTCACCTGCATGCATGCAAGGGTTTTTCTTAAATTACATGTAGCAATATTAGCTTTCTGTTAGTTAACCCATATAAGATTTGAGAAAATTTCTGAAGAATTTACGAATTTTAGCATATCCAAACAATAAACTGAAATAAAATAAAATCAAACAACATGCTAAACCAATGACCAAGATACCAGCAACGCGAGCAATCTCCTCCAACGTTGGCGGCAACCAAATCATCTTGCCCGGTCTGTGCTCATGGCCAGAACTGTCTATGTGCTTGCCCGGTTCAGAGCACCAGAACAGCGAAACGCGCTTGTTTTTTTCTGGCACAGGTTTCTCGACTACCAAAGACCGGATTTTTTGGCGTGATTCTGCAAATGTTACGGAGTTTTTTGTGGGCGACGATGAATCTTCGCTGAAATGCTGAGGCTTTAGATCCAGAAACAACTGGAACTCCTCTGGAAGGAAGGCACTCAACGCTTTCAGACGCTTCAATAAAGATCAAGAAAGCCAGAGAGGTCGTTGTCAGAGATTTTTCACTCGAATAGGCCCTGGATGCTGCCGAAATCTAGGATCAGTCTTGCATACCTCCAAGAAGTTTGAGGCTATGATTTTGCCGTCCGACACGTTCCTTTTAAGGACATCGAAGAAATGTACGCGTTTCATCTTCAGCAGCTGGCAAAGGCTTTTGGTTCTTACTGTGAAAGGTTGCGGCATGTTGCAGAAGACTCCAATTTCTCCGACGAGAGCCGGCGCCGTTAATTTTTCTACAACCTGTCCTGTGCCTAATCAGGGTCCTTGGAAACGAAAGTAGTTATATTAGTAAATCGAGTTTCAGCAAGTAAAGGTTTTCTTGCGGACCTGCTGGTTTCCGTTTCGTTGATTCGTGATGTCCTGCAATTGAATAATTCCGTATAAGATCCATGCGATATGGCTAAGCGTTCACGGAAATTTACAGATGTGAGCTTTACTGCACCACTTCTCCGAAGACGACCACGTAGAAATCGTTGGAAACAGCGGCGTCCATGATGATATCCACCTTGGGAGGAAAATATTCGGCTTCGACCTCTGAAACCTTAAACGCAGAATAACTCCATTTTCAGATATTTGAGCATAAGCAATCCTTCCATCGCTGAAGATTATACGAAAAGAGTTACCAATTGCAGCATCGTATCTTTGGATACTCCGTTGAAGAGGTAGCAAGATCCCAGAGGTGCTAAGAACAGTTCCTGCAAGATGTTTGATCTCAGTGCTTTAGGCAGGTCGAGGAGGATCTCATCACGCTTCATTTCCACGGACCTGAATTTCAGTGTGATGTACCCTATAATCTGCTCCTTCAAGCTTTCCGGCAACCGATTTTTCGCCGCAAATTCTGTTGCTTCGCTAATTGCAGCCCTCTGCGTCAAAGATGCCCTCGCTGTATGCAAATATTTCAGAGCATATATCCAACAAACAATTTACGAGAAGAAAACTTACAAATTCAAGCGTTCGAAGCGACTCGCTAACGATGAGATTGGTCATGTTTCCGATGATATAAGCGTTAATGCCGAGACTTAGAAACATGTAAAGGCTATCCCAGGCCTTCTCTAGGGTGTTCACGGCGTAAATGTCTCCGTAACCGAGTGTGACGTACGTGGTGGTCGACCAGTAGATTGCAGTCATGTACCCCCTATAAATGCTTCTTTCTTTGAAATTTGGATACTTGGACCAGATCCAGGTATCCATTTCGTCATGGTAACGCGTGGCTTGTAGAAAAAAAAAGCATGCCCCGCAGTGCACTGTAAATACTGTAACGAGAACCATCTTTATGCAGCGAACCAGAAAGTAATTGATGCGAATGTCTTTCTCCAGACTGCAACATCACACCAACCTTAACTAAAATGTCAAACAAATCATAAAACACTGGTTTTCATGAGATTGGAGAGATTGAAGGAAGTAAAAAGTTTAAAAATTTTCTTGCATTATTTAGGTCATTGAGGTGGTAAAATGCATTTTAAAAACTGAGTTTTGCGAAGATAATGCAAAATTCCACGTAGAGTTATAAATCCAGTGATTTGAGTAATGGTTTTATTACAAAAAAATCTGCAGCTGTAACTGATAGCCTGAGTCCTTTGCCAGATCCTGCGAAGTATGCATACTCTGACATTTTTGCACAAGCATTAAGTTGTATCATGTGCAGGAACCTCTAGAAAACATTTACCTGGAGAAAAGGACACTAACTCTTCTCAGCCGCCACAGACGCAGCAGGTTCAGGATTCTAAAGGTCAATCCGGTATTAATTTTTCCCGTGAAGATCAGAAACAATAGCTGGAACGGAACTGTGGAGGCCACATCCAGAAGGAAGTATCTCGCCAGGTAACTGAAATGCAACTTTGTACAAAGCAGAAAGTTTGCAGTGATTCAATAATCGGAGACAAAAGGAAAACAGAAGAATTTCTTCGCATACCGTGTAGCGATTTTCATCGGATCGTCCACCAAAATATACGTAGACTTGTCGAGGTAGGCCACGAAGAAGGTGAGACCAATATCGATGGCGAAAAATAAATTGACAACATTGTCAAAGATGAAGAGCCGGCCTGCGCGGACTCTGGAGAAGGCCAATTGGAAGGGCGTGATCCATGCGCAGTAGACGACAAGCAGAACCAGAAACTTCTGCCACCACCTGTCATTGCCGTAAAGTTTATAAAGTTAGAAATTTCATCGCAAGTGAAATAGTGGAATCCAAAGAGTAGAGTTCTCCGTGTGCCAACGATCTCTGAAGAAAGCGTTTACAGTTTACACCTTCCAGGATTCACATTTCAAGATGTTGGCAAACATCATCATCAGCAGAAAGTGTTAATCGAATTGGATTCGCTCTACCGGATTCACATTTCAAGTTGCTTATGAATGAAATCATCAAAATTTCTTCTACCGGATTATTATTCAGACACGATTCCTGAAAGGTAAAGCCGCAAAGCACATCCTCAAAGCCTGAACGTTAGATTCGCTCTGCGTTTCTGAATAAAGATCTCGAAAAATGCATGGAAACTTCGATCGGAAATTTAAAAAGCGCGATGAAAAAAATTCAAACTGTTATCGGTGATGCAGTTGTGTTGCTGAAATCTTGAAAGATCTCGACAATTGCTCTGAAAAGGAATAACTGAAACTAAGATTGGATATTTAAAAAAGAGCGATGAATGAAATTCTAGAGTCACCAGTAGCGATCATTGTACGGAGGGATGATATATTTTCTCATGCCATGATCCCGAGATTTGGCGCTGCCCGCGGAGCCGATTGTAGGAAGCAAGCCACTCGAGAGCGTGTGGAGGTTCCTTGTGAAATCTTTGCTAGCATCGTCTTCGACTGATGAGCGCGTACAGGAGAAACGGCCATCCATGGTTCTCAGAGCAAAGAATGAAACATTACCAGTGCGTTTCTCAGCAGCTTTGTATCGCAATTTGTTGATCTTTCAGCTTTCCGAAGGATGAGATTCGGTTAAATTTAGAGAAGAGAAGCGAAAGTTCGGCTCAAATACAGCTAATATGACGTCTAAATGGAGTGAACGTATGCCGCAGAGTATGCTTACGTTCATGAAGGGAAAAGGTTAACGTGTACCTCTCTTCGTTCCCAGGCGTTCTGGAACATTTTGAAACTTGAAAGCAACGTAGCTGCGGTGATTGAGAGAGATGCGGTCACTATGTTCTCGTTTCGACGCGTATCCCGACAAAGCATTTCATTTCGTATTTGCACGTTGCTGCAAATTTTATAAAAGATAAAACTGCGTTTTAATCCCCGAATGACGTCAGTTACCGTGTGGAAGATGCAAATGCATCTACCAAGGCGTCTATATATGAGAGGTGATGATCAAGAACCTGCATCAGAATCCGGAGACTTTGAAATCTTCGGAACGAAGGAATGAATCCAAACCACGCTTACATGGCGTTGCAAGTTCTGAAGATCCTGCGTTGCATTCAGGGGCTATTAACGCTTTATATTCATACAATCACCGTGGTAGCTTGCACTTCAGCAGCTGCGGACAAGAGGAACATGGTGCAGGCAAATTTTCTTTTTCAATCCTCCATTTATGCACTTTCCCAATGCGAATGTGCCACATATCCACGAGGATCCGTCTTCGATTTCGGTGTATATCGGAACCAGGTAAAAATTTAAAATAAAATAAAAAAACCAAAATTGCCTATCATAAAAGCTATCTTAATATTTTAAAAATGCGTGGTTAGAAAATTAAGCGTGCCTAAGTTTAGGTCATAATATCTACGTTTGAGCTTTGGGTTAGACACTTGAAAGAGATGTTAGGCTTTCACTCCTGGCCCCACTTCGACGGTCATGAGCATTGAGCCTTTGGATCATATCCTTTATTAAACCTTTCAAGCTCAAATTACCATTTGAGGAACCTTTACATTGTATTATATTGTCATGAGGTTCATAGCTTAAACGTTCAGATTATCATGTGGGGAATGTTTACATTATAGTGTGATAAGGTAATTTGAGGAACCTTTATCATGTGGGGAATGTTTACATTATAGTGTGATAAGGTAATTTGAGGAACCTTTACATTGTATTATATTGTCATGAGGTTCATAGGTTAAACGTTCAGATTATCATGTGGGGAACGTTTACATTATAGTGTGATAAGGTCATAGGTTGAATGTTCATTTTGTCGAGCAGTTCTATGTGAATGAGGCAATGTTAAGTTGAATGAGGCAATGTTAAGTTGCTTAAAACATTTGGCTGGTGATTTTATAGGTGAGTGAAACAATGCTAAGACAGTTAAAGCATTTACCTTGTGATTTGCATGTCACTTCATGTTGATTGACAACTCTTTACCCATGACAACTCATTTATGTTCTACCTTTCCAACAAACCATCCCACCTTCCCAATAAGTCTTAGTAAAGTAGGTACGTATGTTGATTGACAAGTCGTTTACCATAACAACTCATTTATGTTCTACTTTTTCAACAACTTGCCCTACCTCCCCAAACAGTCCAGGTAAATGAAGGAAAACTAATCTCATTTTGAATAGCTAACAATGAGGTGTTACCATAACGGTAAAACTTTTAATTTGATGAATCTAAGTCATGAATTGAATAGCTCACAATGAAGTGTTGGCCTAATGGTAAAACATTTAATTTGGTAAATCTAAGTCATGAATTAAATAGCTAACATGTTAACATAGTGATAAAACACTTAATCATGAATTTGATTTTGAAGGACAATGCTAAGATATGAAAGGTACCATTTTTCACCCCATTTTTTAAAACAAGAACCATTGAAAGCAACTTTGTTTCTCTTCTTTTATTGGTATTATTCCTCCAATTGCAGACAGTTCTAACAAGCCTCTACATAGGATCCACCTATGTTTATAACATTCTTATGTTTCGGTCCTGCCCATCTTATGAACTACTTTCAAACTGTGCCAATGTTATGCTCTATCTCAAGCCAACAAAAACAGGGCAATTTGACTACCTGTTTTCTAAGTAACCCAAAGACTGTAACATCCAGGTACAGTGGCGTAATTTGCCCAAAGATTTGCAAATTGTGGTTCCAAGCCTAATCCGTGGGTGCACACTACCTCAACTACACCAAGAAATTACTATGGCAATTTCTATTTATAAAATGCTTTCAATGAGATTGTTTCAAAAGATTGTACTGTGATGTGTGAGTCTTCCTCCCTGAAAAACTTTTTCAAAAAACAGTGCAAGAAATTGTAAGTAGAAGTCTCTTGAAATGAAAGCAGGCTAAGGTAATAATAATTTGTCATGCTGAAACTAAAACTGAAATGCTTTTTATTATGTCTGGAGACCCTCAGGATGTGATGTTAATATGTGTAGTAAACACTTCATCAATAAAGATACCAAGTTTCCTTGGTGCTGTATCAAAAAGCTCAATTAAACTACTAACTATACTTTGCCATTTGTGGTGATTTTGCATAAGAACAAGACATTCCAGGAATATATGATGCTCATCTTCAATTGCTCTACGACAGGTTCTCTTTTCTCTTGGAATCTAGACCCATCTTCCTATTTCAATTCTAAAATAATGGAAGTCTAATCTTGCTTGACTGATTTGACAGTGTAGCTGATAGGATATAGAAACAGATAAATAGGCTGCGGCTTCTTCTTCTTCTTCTTTTGTTTGTTTTTTGATGCATGCTCTTATGCTGTCCAAGTAAAGTTGTTTATTTCCTGTTGCATTACTCCTAATGTGCAAAAGTGCCTTGTTTCTGATACTCATGAGTAGGATTTCCCCCATCAAATCATAGAGTACATGGTACCTTTAAGAACAATGTATGCTAAAGATTTCAAAGATCTGTACATGACGCTTACTTATGTTGTGCCTGTCCAGTTTCACAGATCGTAAGCCTTCTTATTCCAAAATTCTAGACCATGTTAATGGTTTGCAACGACATAGACTTAAACAATTTTATATAGTGATTCAAATCAATCGTCTGAGATGCATATTATATTTTGATTCCCTTTGCAATTTATAAATATGAACCAACAAACTGCATTTTCACTGCACAGTACATCCTGTTTTCACGTTCAAAGATTAGTACTAGCACATATGCGGTAGGTTTTGTAATAGCTGTGGAAAATCACTAGTTCAAAATCAGTCACTTTGTATTAGAACTTTGAACAACAAAATCGTAATTCTATATCAATATCAGTGCCATTCCAAATTGAAAGTCCTAAAGACGTGCACCGAACATAAAGGTCCTTACCATTTTTATATTGACGGATTCAAAATATTCTAAGATAGCTCGTGAAGATCGGATTCTAATTCCCTTTTCTCGTCCAATCAAAGATCTCGAAATGCTTTAACCAGTCAAGGCACCAGGGGTAAGTGAGCAACAGGGATACTCTTCTGCAATTTAAAAATGAAATGGAGCACATCCATTGAAAAATAATTAGACATCGACATGCAATGGTGCAGAATACATGATGGGCAGTTTAAATACATCTTCTCTTTCATCCCAGAGCTCATCTTATAGTGGAGAACAGAGAGGGTGTCTGCTCTTGTCTAAGCCAAGAGCAAAGCACAACATTAATCCAACAGACAAAACGCTGTCTTTAAAAACGAGGCAGAGAATAAACTGAAATCTTTGGGCACAGACACAGGTTGAATTACATTAGACTATTAAATTGTGAAACAAATAGTAATTCGCATGTAGCGAAGAGTTTGAACATTTAGATTACTAGAATTGAAAAACAACCTCTTTGTGTTTAAGACTGGGCAACCAATGGAAGAAATACTGAGAGAAATAGCACAAGCACTTCATGCATCTTCCTTTCGATCCACTTCATTGGATTCACTTGCGGGACAAGAAGAGGAAATATGTCCTGGTTTACCACACTTGTAACATGTCTGTCTTTTCTTCTTTTTCTTAGAAGTGGACCCAGCTGCAACAGCAGATTCAGATTTTGCATCTTTTGGAATAGCATATGAAATTCTAATTGGTCTTCCACAAACAATAGTTTGATCCAGCTTTATAGCCATAGCTAAAGATACTTCATCAGCAAAGTCAACATGTGCATAACATTTGAACTCTCCAGTATTCTTATCTGTTCCAAAGCGTATGTTTGATACCTCACAATCTTTGAAAAGACTCTGCAAATCATCTTCAGTTATGTTCCAATCTAAGTTTCCTAAATATGCTCTGTTATGTGTACCACGTCTGGATGGTTCAAACTTAGATGGCTTTTGGTTTACAGAGTCCTTTAAGCTTCGAAATTTCTGGATTTTCAAGAAGAGTCCACCCCTGTTACAGAGATCAAATAATTGTTTTCAGCACTGTCATAATTATAACATTAAAGCTTAAAAAGCAAACAAAGATGGATACTAACATATCAGTGCCATCAAGTGCCAACGCCCGATTCGCAGCTGCTTCAGTCTGGTTTGCATATACAAATAAAATGATAAATTTGTTAAAACATAAAATTTGTCAAACTTATTAATCTATTAAACAAGACGTTGTTTTACATATGTAGAATCAACCAAAAAGAAAATCAATTGCTCGCATTTAGGATCAATTTAACCTCTAAAAGATACGTCTTACAAGACCCCAAAATAACGTTGCACAGAGTGAATTATTTTGAAATTTTAACTGAAATAGAGCAAATAAGATATGATTGCTTCAGATTTTTCAAAAGATAATTAGACAATAATGCTAACTGATTAAACATTCATTCACTTTGATGACTTGTCTTTAACTAGGGATCATATTCATCTTCAAACTTGATATTGGATCCCTCTATCTATCAATACGCATGTTTTGGCATGCCTGAGTTGAGTGCATGCATGAGAGATTGTTAAACTCCATTGTTATCCCTTCATAGGCTCAACCAAAAAAGTGTTCAAGGTTAGAAACTGCCTTACAAGAGGCCTTCATAGCTTCTTCATGGGATTATAGTATGATGACTACTGAAAAATTGAAAATTGTAAAAGACTAAAGTATATGATAATTTCCAAATTTCAATGTTTCAATAGACAAATTTATATATCCTGAAAATCAGTACTGTAACAAGATATTTTAGAAAAACAAAATGTACATGAAACCATAGATCTTAAAGTTTGTAATTGGAACTTGAGAATTGCTCAATCTCACTAAACTCATTTAATCACTATATATATTGTCGCTACAATGTTCTAAGGGCTCTGCTAAATGTGGTATTCATGTTTTGGAATGTTGTACAATTTTAATTTTACCTGTTCATCAACATCATCCTAACCTTGTCCCAACAAAATAGGGTTGGCTACACGAGTTCTTTTTTGTCATTTGCCTCTATGAAGAGCTAGATCTTTGTTAATTTGCAATTTCTTCAAATTATCTTTGATCATTTTTTTCCCATGTCTCTTTTGGTCTTCCTTTCTGTGGCTTCTTAAAACAATGATGTAACAACCTTCATTTATAGGCTCATTGTCTAATCTTCTTTGTACATGTCCAAACCATCTAAGCCGCTGTTATTGTAGCTTATCTAAATTAGAAGCCACTCCAAATTTTCCTCTGATGTCTATATTATGTAGTTTATCTCTTATAATAATATTCAACATCCATTGAAGCATTCACATTTCTGCCACACTCATTTGTTGTTCATGCCTATTTTGTACTGTCCAACATTCAGCACAATATAAAATAGTAGGCCTAATTTATGGGTATTCTTTCATCACATAGAACACCACTAGCTTGTCTCCATTTTGACCATCCTACCTTGATTCTATTCCTTATATCTTTATCAGTTCATTTTAAGTGTTCAAAAATTTAAAAACCTTGTACCAAGATTTGGGAAGGGCAAGGCAAGACACTCTTAAGCTTCTTGCATGAGAAAAATTTGCAAGAAGAAACCTTATAAAGCATGAATTTAGGTTTCTAATAAAACAGTTCAAGCTTTGGAAATATAACTCAAAAAATTAGCAATGACTTTGCAATTCTTTAATTTTGAAGAAAAACATTTAAGAATATTTTGAAAAAATTTATATGAAACTCAACTACCCTGTGGCAATTTTTGACCAGAAACCCTGAAAATCACCAGAACTATAAAGCAAATATGTGATAGAAGCTAATTATAAGTCAACTTATTTTTGAAAAAGCTATGAAACTAATAGGGGTAGGTCCTTGTGTACATGGTGGGCATGAACAATTAAAAATAAAAGAGAAAGGTAACTTTAAGTTCTAATTAATTTACTTACTTTAACTTGGATAATAACTTCTGTTGTTGCTTTAGAGAGACTTTGAGTGAGAGTAATCATCAATATGAGATTGACATAAAAAAAATCTTAAATCTTACGCTATTTGCCTACCACACACCAGCTTTAACATAAACAAAGGTTGCTAAATCGCCGTTCCAGGAAAGCCACCAAAAGAAAGAACAAAGAAGACATGGGGAAAAAAATCAAAAATGTTTTGAAGAAACCACAAATAAACAAAGATCTAGCTCTTCATAGATGTGAATGGCAAAAAAGAACTCATGTAGTCAACCCAATTTTGTTGGGACAAGGCTAGGATGATGATGAGGACATTTGCTTTAACATAAGTAGTTGTCATGCCCTCTACTAGCGCAAGGAGGATTTCAACCCATTACATTCCAGCAAAGCATACAGCCAAGCATGATTGTTTTCTGTGATTTTGAAAATAATAATGTGGAAAGCAACAATCGATTTTTGTGAGGATAGCTACCCTTGAGACACTAAGGATCTTTCCATTGAAAATGAGATTTTGTAAATACATTACAAATTTTTTATTTGTTCTGGAAGGTAACAATCATCACTCACCCAAAGGTATAAGGATGTTTAAACAGTTTAAATTCAAGGTAGTCAATAATAACAATACCAAGCACAGATATGTTGAAGGAATATTTTAAAAAGCTTCAGAAGAATAATTTTAAGGTAAATTTCCTTTATAAAACTGAAACTGAAACTGAATTTTTATTTACATCCACTGATATTCCCCTGGATCAGTTTCAGAATTCCTTTATATTTTTGAGTTATGGAGATTCGGATAACCAACAAGCCAAACAGGACATGCAAGCCTAACCAAAATTCACAAGGACGGTATTCTACAGACAATGATTTTGATACTTAATACTGATTATAATAATTCAACAAACAATAAAAATTTGATGCTCCGACCATTAATGTTTTTCAACAAGAAAATAAGATAAGAATTTGAGATCCTAATGTCATTAACAGTGACTTCGGCTTCATCGTCAAAGATATGTTAGTGGTCAATCCTGTCTATAATTGAAAAATTAAATCTAAAAGATAACATAAAATAAACAGCACAAACCCTAAAGAATTGAAGAAACCATATAACCTACTGCTGCACTTATGGCGATTAGGACTCTATTACATCAACTTGGATTTTTGAGCTACAAATTATGTTTACGTCTGAAAGAAATAGGCTACAAGAAATGATTTATAACCTTGCACTTTGTTTGAAATTGGCCTGTACCCTAGCTGGATAGGAGCTTCATAGTGCTTGAATAGTGTTAGAGGCTGAATCTCTATGCATGCACAACTACTTCTGAAATCAAATGGGAAACCAAACAATCTTACTGCACAAAGCCTTCCAAACAAAGATCTTTAATCCCAATCCAGCAATAAAAAGCAGTTTATTAGTTATATAGGTAAGCTGGAAATGTGATTATCTATGAAAAGTTCTGAAAGTTGGAATTTCACCCCAACTCCAAAACAAGAGAATAAAAACAAATAGAAAAGGTAAATGCTATTTCTATATATACATGTTACAGAAAATGTAAAAATAATTTGTTTGCATAACTTATGATAGGACTTCTTATTACCCTACTCCAAGAACACTCCTGGCAGTGGTCCCAGAATACAACCCACATGATTAAATAAAAGTTTTAACATCATCTTAACTACTCGTGCGTAATCAACCAAACTGTCTATGCAATTATTTGCCTATGTATACAGTTAAGGTCTCCAATTTAGGTCAGCATGAGCAATGTTAGTATGGTCCATTATGACATCATACGTCTATTTGTGTTTCCCTCCATAATATAACAAGCACATAGAATTTCACAACTGTTAAGCCATAAATTTTCTATCCTATTCTCTCTACTGAAAGTACAATTTAACAATAAAACTAAATCATGGACTGAACTTTCATCAGACTATGTGGTAAAATTTGTCAAACATAACCAAAACTTTCAACAAATTGTTTAGCCATCAGTATATCTTAGGTGTGTGAATGAGTCTGTTAGATGTCTGTATTAAATGAAATATATCAATAACAGGAATTTTTCTCAAGCATTACTTTATGAACTAGAAATATAATGCCAAAAAAAGCAGGGAACCTGAGAAAAAATAAAGTAACTATTTTTAAAACGGTAAGTACGTGTTTTCAGCCATAAATTTTAGATCCAGGGACTTTAGTTTGGAGTGATGGTAAGATGTTTGTCTCTCAAATTGGAAATTATGGGATCAAGCCTAGACAAAACCACTTGAAAAAGAGGTTAAGCTTTTGCTCATCCCCCACCATCCCAAACCCTGCTTAGTGTGATGAGCATTGAGACTCTCGGTAATGACCCTTTAATGATTGAAACCAATAAAATTGCAGATATATAAAGATTTAGTTCTTAGGGAAATTGCACTTATGCAGTTGACGGCTAAGATAATGATATTGCTGCTTGATGATTAAACTAGACTGAAAGTATGCCCCATATTTTGCCACGACCTTTAAGGAGACAAGAAACGGAGATTTATAACCTACCTTGAAAGTCACAAGAGCAATGCCCCTGAATTTCCCGCTGTCAGGAAATGTCATGCAATCTATCTCTGTAATGGTACCACAGCTTTCAAAGAAACTGCGAATATCATCCTCGGTTGAATAGTATGGAATTCCCCCAACGTATAATTTTCGAGCATCATACCCATCATCCTTACCGGCAACATTTTCTCCACTGCATAAGAATGCCAATAATATTAAAAATAAATTAAATCTTTACACACTGAAAACCATAATACGAGGAAAAACGCTAAACCCAAAGACTATGACACTAAACCATAAGCGTAAGAAAAGTCCTTACACAGAGACTGCAGCATCTTTGGAGGAAGCATTTATCGCAGAATCCTCTCCAGCTGATGATTCTGGCTTATTTCCTGCAGCTCGATTATGGTTCTTGATCTTTGCCATGTTTTTCTGCTTACTGTCCTTCTTCTTCTTCTTATTCTTAGTTGCTTGGTTCAGTTGAGAAACAGTATTTTCAGCTTCATTTTCTCCATTGTCGCTTTTCTTTGTCTTCTTGGACTTGTTCTGTTTGCCATGCTTATCATCAGTGACTTCCTTCCCTTGGTTTTGGGAATCTCTCTTCATTTTCTTTTTCGTGTTCGAGTTGTTGCCTTGTTCCTCCTCCTGGGCATTGTCAGGCTCATTCTCGTTAGGGTTTCTCTCTTCGTCATATTTTTTCAGGGTTTTTCTTTTCTTGATCTTTGCAAGCCGGCTTTTCTTTCTGGCAACGTCAATAAGAGCTTGGAGTACAGGAGTGCCGCCTTCATTTGTTGGTTCTGAAGGGGCTAGTGCTTCTCTGATCTTCTGCTTGAGTTTTTTGTTAGACAATACCATTTCGATCTTTGATTGAAAGTTACGATTTCTCTGTTGGTTTCCTCTCTTCTGCAAGTTTGCCCGCGTTTTAGGCTTCGAAAATACAGGGCGTATCAGAAATCAAAACCGTACACATTTAGAACATTTGCGACTTTAATTTATTAAATTCGACTTTTGCAATTTCTTTGTAAATTTCATGATAAGTTCAGGAAATTTCTATAAAAAATTCAACCATGGGCAGCGGTAGACCATGGACTTGATAAGCTGTTTGTGCGGTTGTTACTCGCGTAGATCCATAGAAAAGGGCAAAACAAAAAATGATTGGGCGG